>MU619737.1:65912-153618 GCA_025201785.1 Xylaria longipes
CCCCCCCCCGGCACTCCTAGCTCTTGCTCCTCTTTCTCGCTCTCCACTGTAGAAATCCGTGAATGGCTTTGTGTTTATGGTAAACTTGCCGCGTAGACTAGCATTTGAGATGAGCGCACCGGGCTTTGGCAGGAAGAGAAGGCCCTAGAAAGGTTGGGTCGATTACTCCCGCTTCATTACCGAATGATTAAGAGAAGTCTGGATTTATAAGCTTCAGTTCGCAGTAGGTATGCCACATGAGTGCCAATTGGATTAGGGATACCTAGTGGGTGTTTCTGGCCCCCAATGTGATTAGTCAACACTAAAGATACTTTGTAAGCTTGTATCTTGGCATTATCTTGAACGAACGACAGCGAAAATACTTAGATAAGTATCTGGTAAATACTCGGGTGGGGTGTAGTTTGTTGTATTATGGTCCTCGCACTGCAACCTAGCAGGCTTCACCAACGTGTGACTTAACTAAACATAGCCGTACCAGATTACGCCCGAACAGATAAGAATCAAACCTACTCTATGTTTAATTTTTACCTACAGTCATCCGGAATTATAAAGGTCTCCTTAGGGGCTGCTATTTATTTTAGCGGGATTAATAGCATAACCCTTACGGGAGCCTGTCTAAGAATACAGAAATTCTATTGTAACAACTGTACTGTAGTTTTAATCGCTCTGTCTGTGGGCGTACCCTTTCAATTTTTAGGCTGTAGTCTGTAGTCTATAGTGCTGTAGTCTACGGTCTATAGGTCTATAGTCTGTGGTCTTACTACTGTCTCGTAGTATAGTCTGTGCTTCTGTCGTCGCCAACCCTACTGTCTCGCTAGGAATTACGGCTTATTTATTATTGGTATGCAGTTTAGCCACTTGCCCAGGTGGAGAGTATCTGGTAAATACAGTTATACCAATGTCACATTGTTAGTCTACACTATGGTGTCTAACACCTAGTCGGTGAGGGGGCAATGTCACAGGTGACTAGATCTACTTTACCTAATGCCTAAGTACTTAGTAAGCATGCTAAAAATATGATGGTGATCTACTTATGGTCTACTACCTATCATGTATCAGATCAGATTCTTTTTCGGCCTCAAAAGGGTTTATCATGATCACTCGCCTCAGCCCCGTACAGGGGGGTTAGTCTGGGTGAGGTATAATCCCGCGGTCTAGCCTCAATGTGATGATAGTTCAACTACTTTACCTCAAGCTACAAGAAGTGAACGCTCCCGCTGAGGTTTCCAAAAGTCCAACCCTATCTGCATATAACTTATTCGTATTGAAGTCACGCTACAGGATGGATACCGATCCGCGATCCCCAGTGGTTCTAGCACCTCGTACGTACCCCGAACCTCACAGGTACCCAGACATAGTCATTCACCACCGTTTCAGATTTCGAGTTCCTCCCCATAGATAGCAGTCGGGGTCAGATTCGGCTTCTCGAAATCGCGCCAGGTCGGGTTGGCGAGCCCATTCGATGTTCGTATCAGATCGCTAGTTTCGATGAAAATGTCCCGTATCAGACCCTGTCATACGTCTGGGGTGCAATGCAAGGAAACAGGACCATCACAGTTGAAGGGACGGTAGCCGAATTGACGGACAACCTCTTCGACGCCCTAACGTGCATAAGGCACGAGACTGAACCCCGCCATCTCTGGGTAGATGCATTATGTATTAACCAACAGGACAACGAAGAGAAAATGGCGCAGGTGAATATGATGCACAGAATCTATTCCGGATGCGTGCAGTGCAATATGTGGATGGGAAATATCGACGCCGCCGCTATCGGCACTACCGAAGCGGAAGCTCTAAATGCGGCAAAGGGGGCCCTGGGCGCGGTCCGGGTCCTAGCTGGCGAAGAGCCCGGCAGTCACCTTCCTCCTCACCTCGCCAATAGAGATGAGATAATTGTGGCGGGCAAGGCTCTCAAGGCGCTCATGCACACGCAGTGGTGGAGTCGAATATGGACTGTCCAGGAAGCGACGTCGCCGAGGAATTCGACCGTTCTTTGGGGGCCCCTTTCCATACCCTGGAGCCTCATGAGACAGGCAGCGGAGGAATTGATTGCAGGGAACTACCCGCCGAACGAACGACTGGCCATCCCAGACCTCTTCGAGGGCAGTAATTACGCCTGGTTCACTGCACCGATCTTGGGTCTTCTATGGGCGTCCGGATGGATCGTGCAACCGCATTCGCCGCTGAACATGCTGTGGCGATTCCGATACCGCGACTCGACAGACCCTCGCGACAAAGTGTACGTGATTCTCAACCTGGTCGCAGAGGGAACGTATCCTCTGCCTAGCGTGCCCTCGAGCAATTATACCATCAACACCGCAGTTCTGTACCGCAGGGTCATGCTCGACTTGCTTCGTGATGAGGGCGAACTTAGAGCCCTGATTGGACTTCGAGGCGAGCGCAAGAGCGTCCCCGGCCTGCCAAGCTGGGTAGTCGACTGGTCACTTCCACCGCCAGAGTTCGGGATCGCGTGCTTCTGGGAACATAACCATCTCTGGCTAGATTATGCAGCAGACGGGGGACTACCGATGCTGGATACGAATAAGCTAACCTCGCCCGAGCATGGCGAGGACGTGCTGAACGTGAACGGTGTATTCTTTGACAAGGTGCTAGCCTGCGGCGATCTCATCGCCAGAGACGAAGAGGACGACCGGCTTCGGGAAATGGTGGCCGAGGTGATAAAGAAAGCACTAGCCGAGGAGCCTCGTTTTCGCGTCATAGCGGAAGTCTACTGGCAAGAAGCGCTAGCCGATATCATAGAAGGGAACTATTCGGATCCGAATGACGTGTTCGAGGGCATGACGGGTGATGAATATTGGCGGGTGAATATGCTCAGGCACCAGCGACTGTTCATCACGGAGAATGGCGCAGTAGGCTTGGGTCCGTCCGGGACATCAATCAGAGACGAGGTTTGGATCCTGTGTGGGGGCAAGTCGCCATTTTTGCTTAGTCCATTACATTCGGACAACGCCGATGGGAAGGACAGGGACGCTTCGTATCATTACACATTCAGAGGCGATGTGTTCGTCCCGGGAATTATGCAAGGTGAAGCGGTTGACAGCAGGATAGATAACCAGCGATTTGTGCATATTCATTAAAGCTTTGAGCGGGACTGGGTACTAGAGGTTGACGCATGTGCTCGCAAGTATAATAGCATGAAAAGGCAAAGGACTATTCTCTCTTTATCGTTCGACTAAAAACGGGGTATTATAATGGTCTAACCGTATGAAATTTTCCTCAACACTCGCTTGCCGTATATAAATCAGAAATTCAGCTTTAGTGTGAAGTCAAAACTGGTTGTTAACTCATGAAGCGCCGCAGCTAGTTCGTCTTCACCCTTTGGGCTAACATTCTGGAATGGATAGTAATCGGGGTCGCAGGTAGTTCCCGGATTCGGGAGTTGTCCGTGCTGGAAATAGTTGTGAATGTACTTGGCGGTACAAGTCGAAGGTGCCGACAAGCTGGTATGCTATAATCCAAGAGTTAGCAGAGAGTCATCCGACTGTGTAAGAGCGTTGGCATACCCCATAGGAGTTCTGAACCAGAACGATGGATCCGGGAAACCCTTGAGAATTGTTGGTGGCGCTTACAAGTGGCGCAACGTTGTCGGCAATGTTATTCACATATCTATTTAATGTTAGTTGCAACATTTTCAAGGGGCACAACTGAGCCTTTAAGACCGGCAACTCACAACATAGGAAAGCTTGTGTTTCCTTCAAAGGGTCCTTCGCAAATGTCAGTGTCCCATTTTTAAGATCCCAGGATATAATCGAGGTCAGCATACCATCAAAACGCCATTTAGGTCGTATAGTTCGGCCTATACACGCAAGTCGGAAGAGTGCGTTGACGTCTCCAGCTGACTTGCTAATTTCAGCAAGCTGTTGCGCAAACTCGACGAACTCGTCGACTGTGCCATTTATCGGCGGTAGATCAGAGCACATGATTGCAGGGAACGCGTCATTATTCCCTGCTTCTAGTCGAGGTAGCCCCGGCGGGATGACCTCAGTCGAGCAAATAGACGGGGCCGGGCCTTCGGATTCGTCTTCAAAAGTGAGTGTTAGTCTAAGTCGTTCTCAGTAAAACAGAAAGGGGCAGGAAGACCTTCGAAGGCCACGTGTGTAGCCAAAAGGCGGGATGGGAAGGAAGTGGATTGGTGGAATTGTGCATTCCTTATCAAAGCGAAGGTAGAATATTTTTCGGAATGACCTACCTAGATTGTTGTACAAGTTATAGAATGGACGTCCATCGCCAGCTTCTAATGCAGCCAGTACTGTCGCATATTCCTTAAATAAGAGTATAGGCCGGTATAGCGTTGCAGACGTGAGTCGGCGGACGTGTGACCAGGTAATGAGTTGTGGTATATTTGGCCCGGCAGCCGAAAATGGCCCATCTGCCGTGATGAGGACGGGGTGCTTGCGGATTTTCTCCAGCAGATTTTCAAGACGTCGTTCGATTAACTTGGGAGTCTTGGCGTAAAAGTCGCAACCCTCTCGGCCAGCTTGTTGGCAGAAGTCATAAAATGCGCTCATTACTTTATCCATGTCTCGCGCGAAGTTGATATAGGTTTGGTAGTGCCATTCTCGAAGGTCGACATTACCTGAGAGTCATGACGCATTAAACGTTAGTCAGCCACCGCATTAATAGATTTCTCGAAATCCAAACATTCAGGACTCACCGTCACTGACAAGTCGCTCCACCTTGTCAGGATACATAGCTGCGAACACACCACCAAGAACAGTGCCGTAACTAAAACCCCAATACTTGAGCTTGTCTTGCCCCAGTTTGTGGAGAATCTCGAGCATGTCTCTGGCATGCGATGCAGTGCCGACATGACGCAGTATGTTCGATTTGCTCATCATATGCGACTCGCATGCATGAGAGAAAGCCGCCGCTCGAGCATAGACATCGTAGATAGTGCCAGGATGTGCATCTACCACTCCAACATCCTGTAGATCCCATAACTGTCTCTGTTCTGGGCTGTCCCAGCATTCGATTCTAGGCAACGTAGCTCCGATCCCCCGCGGATCAAACGATATCAGGTCGTAATTTCGGCCAATGATGGTTTGTAGGCTTGCACCGTGGTCTTTCAGGTCAAATACGCCGCTCCCTCCTGGCCCTCCGGGGTTGAAGATCACAGGTCCACGATAGTCGTCTCTTTCGGTTGCGCGGAGTCGGATTATAGCTAGAATTACCCGCTCCTTGTTGGAAGGCTCTAGCCAATCCATGGGTAGGTCGAGCCGAGCGCAGTCGTAGGCTCCATCGTAGCAGGAGTGCCACAACAAATCCCTACTCGGCTCGATCATGCTCCATTTCCATTCCTGAGCATCTTCAAGCTGGCGGGAGCTCTGGCGGGAGCTCTGACTTTGGTGGTTCGCGCTGGACCGAGATGCAACTCCTTTCCATTCGCGTAGCTGGTAGAAGACGAATCCTGTCGCAAACAGCACTAATACTATTGCATTAGCGACATGTTGCCACCGATGCATTTCTTGTCTTATATGCGATCTGCGGGTTGCCATGGCTTTGAAACCTAGCTCGAGTTGCTGCGTCTCCCGGTTAGCCATTATGTAGATGACCTGCAAACACTCTCGGCGAGGCGAAAGCTGGAGGTACGACAACCAAATGAATTCATTTTTCTTTTAACAGGAGCCTCTGCGAGCTCATATTCAACTAAGCACCGGGCAACCTACCGTCAGCACTTCATTAACGCAACAAGACAGACCCTTTCACCGCCGGTTTCATTTGAATCGTAGTTGATTTAGCTGAGTAGGCTAACCGGAACTACTGCGGCGTACCGCGAGCTGCCAACTGTCGACCGTGACATAAGTTCTTGGAGGCGTGTGCAGATGACGACCGCTCGGCTAAGACAGAGCTGCATGTCCAGCATGCCAAGTCTTCGAATTGCTTCTGATCGCACGCACACTACGTAGTTGAGCCAGATTTCAGGATCTACTGTACATTAGCGCACTACATTAATCCTACGACGCTGCCCTATTAGATCTCATCTGTTACGAAGGACCTCTACCTTATCGATGCAGGTGGGGTATAATTTTGAGAATTGATATCACCGCTAGGCTGAGTCGTGAAACGCCGGATAACCGCCGGAGAGACATCTTTCCAAATAAAAGGTCACGAGAGACGCCATGTGAATGTCCATTAGCTAGCAAGAACTAATCCAACGTAAGACGATATACCCGATTACCTAAGCACCTACCCGATAATAGCCTGACGCACGCCCTGATAAGTACCTAGGTACCTTTGAAAACGGACGATGTCAATTACCGTGTACAGAGCCCATGGGCACCACGGTCAAGGCGAATTCTGCGGCCAAGATTTTGATACATAAGGTGTGATCTATTCGATTCATACACGGGACCCAAGCGATGATTGCAGATCTCTGATAGGGCTGGTTGAATTGATTAGCTCCCGTTCGGGTATTTCTTCCTCGGTAGCTATCATGGTGCATAGAACTCCAGTGCATAGCATCCTGGTGAACCATCCCCCGCAATACGGTAGCACCTAACGTTAGGTCTACTACGTAGTCTAGAATATAGCCTTATCTCGTAGAGGAAACTGGAAGCATAGCCCTTAAATCTACAGATTCAATGCAAATCGAAGTTCTACACCTCCAGAGATGGCAGTTTGGCATTGAAACAAAATATCTATTCATATTCCATGTATGAGCAAAGCAAAAATACCATAGCCTGCTCGCTGGCTGTTGGTACAATCCTTATACAAGTAATCCATGCTCCGCGTAATAGCCGTTCAAAACCGTTACAACGTCCCAGACGTAGACGTAGACGTAGACATATTGCGAGCCGCAACCCCTCATCAGGCCTCGCCTAATCCATCCTCAAACTCCGCAGCAGACAGTTCACTGCAGGGGCAAAGGGTGGTGCCCAACGCCCCTCTGAGCGCCAGCACCATTATGGGCGAGGCCGGGCGCAGCCTGGTTGTTCACCTTGCGGGCCTCGCGCTCTTGTTCGCGGCTGGCGAGCCTGTCGTCGACGGCCTGCATGTCGGCCTTCCCCTTCTGCGCTATGGTCTGGTGCTTGAGCTCGGACGCCTGCGTCTCCGGGTGGTTCTGGTTGTTGTCGAAGGCCTGGTCGGTCGCCCCCATCAGGTTGCCGCGCAGGGCGTCGCCGGCGCCGCGGATGCCCTTGATGCCTGTCTTTACGTCGTCTACGATCTTGCTCGACATGGTGTTTGGTGTGGGGAGGTCGTTCGTCTTGGGTGGAAGCACAGGTTTGTTAAGAATTTAGGTCTGGATATATGTGTATGGGGTTCTTTTGGTGTAGATGGTGGTTGGTATGATGATTTGTAGGTAGATTGATTAGTTCAAGGGTCAAGTAGATCTTGAGGCCCCTGCCGTATTAATATCTATTTGTGAAGGTTGATGTTGCTTGATCGTGCTCATTACGCCACAGACCGGAATGACGTAGACTTGCCATCTCAAAGCTGTTCACTGCTTCGCAGGGACCCGAATCTAACCATATTAGTCCACTCATGTCGTCACCTTTTGTGACTGCTTCCCCACAGTTCTTGATAAGACACCCGATACCTCAGAATAGGAAACATATTATTTTATCATGCTCGGCATGCTCCGTGTTCTGTACAATACTTTAGATATCATTTGCCAAAGCCTGCCGCCTGATGGCATCTGAGCCAATGAATCCCCAATCAATCCCAGCAAGGCACCTGAACTATCACCAGCTCCAGGACAACACTTGCTTCTTGGAAAAGATCAGGATTCAACTAATATGAATAATAGTAGCGCCATAGCTTTCAGTAGTTTGTGTGCATCTAAATAAATTCATTAGAGTTCTTTAACCCCAAGCTGCAGCTGCCAATCCCTCCACAAGAATGTCAAGTGAGCTGGTAACCCGACCCGGAAAGCATTCACGGCTTCCACTATCTTGCAGTATTTAGTATTACAGACAGAAGGTATGTAGGCTCAGGCAGTTATTTCAGTAGGTACTCTTCGACGGCTTTGAGCTTTGAGCTTCGTATTTGAAGTACCTAGGTACCGTTTGCACGTGCAACACTCAACATCAATAGTCGTAAAATGCACACACACATGCCGTAGCAAAACAGAAGTCGCGTTCTTCGGAAAAGGGAAAATCAATAGACCAGTTATCGAGACGAGTGTATTTTCTATCTGCAATCGTGCCATTTGCACGTGCTATGAAACCTCGTGCTTGAATGCATTTGTGAGTTCAAGACTCAGATGCGTGCATTGTGTGTGAGTGTGAAGAGCAAATTCTCTTAGCCAAGTGGCATGATCACAGTCATCTTAGCCTTAGGAAAGGAATGAAAGACTTAGGCCTCGCCATCATCAAGGCTGTCAGCCTGGGTATCCTCAGCCATGACTTCCTTCTCATCATTGTCCTCCTCAACCTCATCCTCAACCTTGACAGGCTTGCCCTTCTTGGCAGCAGACTTGGCGGGAGCCTTCTTGAGCTTCTTGGGAGTCGGGGTCTCAACCTCGTCCTCATTGGTGCCGTTGGCTTCCGCGGCGTTTCGCTTCTTGCCCTTGGGGGTGGCGCGCTTCTTAGCCGGAGTAGCCTTGGAGGAAGAAGCAACACTCTCTTCGCCGTTGCCATCGGCATTACCACCAGCAAAGGTCTTGAGCTTCTTCTTGGCAGCTGTGCAGTAGAAAAAAGAAACATTAGTTGGATTACCTGTCTCTTGTAATATGCAAGTGAAGGGTTCGCTGGGACATATGGGGATGAAACCTACCGGCAAGAATGTTTGCAGCGCTCTTCGGGTTGGTGTAGCCTCCGAGGCCAGCAAGCTTCTCATAGTCAACCTGCATCAAGTCAGCAACAGACATCAAAGAAAGGGAAATGGAAATCATGTTTGGTATTTACCTTGGGTTCAGAATCAAAGCACTTCCAGGCATATCCGAGGATTGCCTTCTCCTTCTCGGAGAGCTCGCCTTCTTGGGTCTTGGGAGCCATTGCTGATGATGATAGAGGTAGTAGTTGAGTTTGAGGAAGGTAAGCTGCAAAGGTATCAGATGCTATAGGAGTAGATGTGAAGTTGGTGAAGTGTAGTAGGATAATGGACAAGAGTTCGTGGAACTTGTGTGTTTTGGTTGGTGAAGCAGACCTACCGGGCAGATGCAGAACGTATGAGGTGGGTGGTATGTACGGTGACCGGGGAACGGATGGTTCTGGTGTGAGAGAAGTTGTGAAGTTGGGGGGGACGGGGAGAACACCTCTATTTATAATAAACAAAGAACCCGGGCTGGTGCGGCTCCGTGAACTTGAGCAACGGCCTCTCTTCCGTGTGGGGCAACACGATGCTCCCCGACATACTTATCTTGAGGCAATCACGACGGAAACTCTTAAACCATTAGGTACTTAGGTACATAGCTTTCCGTCATGAAAATTACTACAAAATCTCATAGATAACCATCGTACTATCACGGAACAGAACCGCAGCTCTAAACCACGGCACTATCAAAAGATAGAACGGTGTCAAGTCGGAGACTTGACCGTCTGCAGTTGCTTATATACGTACCATAACACATACTGCAGTGGCATGTATTTCTCATGTACCATATCAGTGGAAAGAGAAGTATATGAGCATTGTATTTAGCCTACTTGACTTGTAAGTAAGATAGGAAACCTGCTGTAATACAGCTCCCCCTTTCATGATGAAGAGTACATGTGTACATATTCACAACTAGCCTACGAAAGAGATCCAAGCCACTTTGCACAATAACAATAGTTCCCCTCTATCCTGCAATCTCAATATATACATGAACTGGATGTTGGTGTTCCCCTTCCTGCATTTGCTAATCAGCCATGGAATTTTTAATTAGCAAGTTTTAGTCATGAAATGTTGAAATAAAAAAGGTATCTTGGTACCATATGTTCAGCACTGGATGTTGTGGTAATGAAGACCAACTGCATAGAATCGGACATATGAAATGGGCAAATAGATAATGTGGCAGGAACTACGGTTAGTTGGTATAGAAACTCCTATCCTTGAGATATGCTATCACGGAGTAATGCAAGGTGTAGTTTACCAGATAGGTACGGTCATTCATTCATTGGATTTCCACCATCATTATCCTAATAGTACACGTCCACATCGAAACAGCTTATCCAGCACCTTATCTCGACTGTGTGTAGTCATAAGATCGCTCGGGCACCTGGCGCTCAGAGGCGACCTCTTCCGCACCCGTGGGCAGACGGTCCCCAGCAGCCGGGTAATCCTCGCTGGCCTTGCCCCTCATGCCCTTGTGTACACCTTCGGGCAAATCGGCACCCTTCACCCGAGCAAAGTCGACGCCCTCGACACCGCCCACGCCTGCAATTCCCGCGTGCTCCTTCTTCCTGTGGCCGCCGTGGGGCTTCTCGATCTCGCGGCGTTCCTGCCCTTGGACCGGCTTTCCCATGCCCCGGTAGACGTCTTGCGATGTGGCGCCCTGAATGGTATCTGCGGCGCTGGGTGCCGTGCCGTAGGCCTGGGCGGCAAACTCGCCCTCGGGTCGGGGCTGGTATGTGTCTTCCCGTGGGGCAGTTCCCGCGGGATATGTCTCGGCGTGGAATTCGGGGACCCTGTCGTTGCCGACTAGGACGCCGGGCTTATGTCCTCCCTTCTCCATTGGTTCTGAGCGCGGCACACGGCTGTGGAACTCGCCTTGCAGGGAATCGGGGTTCCGGTTGGCAGACATGGTGAATTGGTGGTATATGGATGAGAGCTGGTTTTGTATTTGTGTTTGTAGGTGCTGTTGTGATTTTGATGAGAGTATAACGTATACGTAGGCACGTAGGCGTGAGGTACGTAGTATGGAGATGGAATAGAGAAGTCTTCCTACCTTGAGCGGGACGTGAGATTCATATATTCCAACGGACTCAACTCTGGCCCCCACGACGACGTAAGTTGTAGGGACTCGATACTACATGATGTCAAATACCCACCATATGATGCCCGGTGTTTTCAGGCACACCTCAGTTACAGCATGCTCGGATCGACATTTTGACATCATAGAACTTAACGGCCAGGCCAGTGAGTGGTGGAGGGATGGGCTACATGGAAGGGAGTAGAGAGTGTAACTTCATATTGTGGGTTAACAGCAAGCCTTGGGTGATGTGATGTAATATGCATGATGGAGGCTCAATAACCCGATTCCATAGAGCGTTGCCACAATCTGCACGATAATGCATATACATGTCATACCCGCGCGCCAAGCAGCCATCTTCTAGAATATCACTTTCTGTGGTTGGAGACGGCTTGATAAAGCTTTTGGTGAAGCAACCTTACCTAGTACTTAAGTACGCTCTGTCTGCTTGTGGCTCCCTGTGTTCCTCGATGGGCTTCATCCGGAGTATTCTGTCCGCCGGTATCATAAAACCTCTCCCCGATTTAAACATCGTGCATCTCGAAATGGCTTTCTATTATAATGGCTTTACGTTACCCATTTCCAATTGTAAGCAAGTCGTCGCTGAGTGATTTGACCTTGGCACACCCACCCGTCTGAGGGGCATGTACCTCAAGTAGGTACAGCGGTCCATGGTCTGCACATTGAGACATGCAGACATGAGGTACTACCAAAAGGATCAATAGAAGAGCAGGTGCCTTAGAAGAGCGACACAGGCAATCTGGCGGCTTGTCATCGAAATTATGCTCTATAGCTCGCACGAGGAAAAGGCGCAGGCGGCTTCATCGAAGCCATCCTATCTACTGTGCGCTGGTGATGCGTTGCAGCACCTATCTCTTTTGGCTTATACATATACGCATTATTGATTATGCTTCTTTTGTAATTTGTCCCAAGGAGATGATGAACCCGCGGCGCAAGCAGGCTACCTATGCAGTAGACTTTGAAAAATGGACGGTGCCACGGTGTCTTGTCTTATTAGTGCATTTCAACGGTCGGCGTATGGTGCGCATTGTCAACCCAACAATCCGGCTCGGGAATTGGGCAATCAAGAATGCAAGCAAGGTACTCGTATTCTTTGATTATCCAGTCCCGATGAACCTTACTGTAGTCAAACCCTTTTTCCAACAGGGTAGAGCGCGATTTAAAATAGGCTTCTTGCGAGAAATACTTGGAGGATTCTCTCGCGCTTAAAGTTGGCGTCAGCGAGGCACAACGAACTATTGGACCTTACTTAATGTGTTAGTTAGCCCGAGAATACGGGCTGACAGGCCATTCCATTCTGCTAGTTAGGAGATTCCCAGTTAGGTAGTTGTAGGTACTCAGGTTACTAATAAGGTGTTTAAAGGCAGGTCGGTGTTATTATGCCCTGTTCGGTACTCGCTCACACCGATTGCCTGCGACTAGTTGGGTTGTAACGTTGTACTTCGTACACTTGAAATTTATAGGTATCAGCAGCAGCAGCAGCAGCAGCCAGTGCAAGCTCGCATCGTGAGACACTCGACCACGCCGACCTGTGCTTGGGTCTAGATGGGGAAACAAGCATTTGATCAGTCGGAAGGTAACAAAGATTCTGCAGTGGTGTGATCGTCGCAAACTGGTACCTAAAGTCGCAGTAGACATGGCCCTTGTCATACCGTCTTTATTGTTGCCCTGTGGACAGGGGCATGCCGGCATGCCACCCCAGAGCCAAGCCACTTGAAGGCTCAGTAGGTACTTCTTTATCCACAGGTACCCTACAGGCTGAGGTACCGTACGTTAAGCCTGCCGTAAAGTCTAACATTTGGTTACCTTATGTTGTTAGTATCAATCCGCTCGTATGGAGAGAATGAATGCAATTTTCTATACTGCTCCTGATAATTTGGCTTCCTCAGTCTGTAACTCGTCCGTGTTGCTAGGTACTAGGTACCTAGAGGCGGTATTTCGAACAGACTATCGAAATACCTAGTTAGTGGCAGACCAGGTTACACAGGTAGGTACTTACTGTAAGTACCTTCCTTTGGTGTGTCTCAGCTGAGGTTGGCGCAGCGGACGCTGTGGCCACTTATTGCTCGTGTCACAAAAGGACGGTCAAGCTAAGCCTACCTAGACTTACCTACCCACTTCCATGTTTCCATGTTGATTTGATGTTGGACCTGCATCCCTCCTCTTGTCCCGGTGCTCTGCTCGAATTGAGTTTACGAAACACCCAAAATTAAAACTCACGAACCCGCAGAGCCAAGCGCCGCCAGTTTAATTCATAGCCGTCTCCCTTGCATCGCACCGGTAGCACATCAGTCCCGCTCTCGGTTGCCAAGACAGACATCCGCTGCCTGTCACATTTCACCCTCGCCAGCTCAACGCTATCATCGCTACCGCCGCTCGTTAATGCCCCTCTTCTGCAGCCATATCTAGTGACAGGTATATACAGCGACAATCTGTATATCCATCTGCGCTCCAGCTGCGCCCGAACGACTCGTCCAGAGTGATTGTGAGGCGATTGGGCCGTGGCGCCTTTCGAGGGCAGTCCACTCTGGAGCGCCGCTTGTACGCCTCTCGTGCGCCTCGTATTGATTATCATCCAGCATAGCGCCCTCTACACGTTCCACCCCTTACACATTTGCGCCATCCGATTGACCGGTATTACCTATCTCTTTGTTTCTGCCTCATTGACCCACCCACACGCATCCACACGGCCGTCCAGCTGTTTGTTCCCATATCAACAGCTACGAGCGCTGCTGAGACATGGGGACCATGGGCCCTCGATATTCCTTCGACTCCGACCCTGGCGAACGCGCCCCTCTAGACAACACGCTTCCCTCATCGCAACGGCGTCCAGTCCCTAGTCATCCCCTGTATGACGTGGACGCGCCCCGGCCAGGCTACGGAGACGTCGACGAGTCGCCTTACAGAGACTACCCTTCAAATCCACCGCCGACACATTCAGCTCATCCCGGGGCCCATCCCGACTCGGCCTTCGCTCGACTACGCCAGAACAGAGCCCAGGCCGGCATTACACAAGAAGAACCTACCTCTTCCTCAGGAGCGCCTCCTATACCACCGCCTCATCGTGACTCAGCAGAGCGTACTTGGGGACACGAATCGCAGCCGAATAGTATCACTCCCGGCGCTGATAATTTCAGCGAGGCTGCCGCTGGTGGTATACCTGGCCTCGCCATGAGCGTTGCGGAGCGGCATGCCCGAGAAAGTGGCCTCGAGGCCATGAGAGCCGCGCAGCCGTATCAACAGCAGCCCCCATACCCACAAGTCTACCAACGTGCACAACCCCAACATACACAATACGCAGAAGCCCAACCAAACGGATACGATCAAAGCCGCGGTCCATCTCAATATGCCCAAGGCTCCTCGCCAAATCTGGCTCCAGTAGCCTCAGGGTCTACACCTACCCGAAGCTTGAATAGCTTCCACAGCGATCCTTTTCGGGACCCACAGATGGCCTACGGCCAACGAATGGATCCACGGATAGGACAGGTCAATCCCAACGAGATCGACGACGACGGCGACGACGGCCTCGAGTATCAACGCTCTGCTCGAGCTAGTATGCTAAGTCTGGGTAACTCGAATGGCCGAGGTGCAAACGGTACTTCTGCTGCCGCCGCCGCCGCCGCCGCCGGGGCCGCTGGGGCCGCGACAGGCGGTGTTCTCGGCGGCCTAATAGGAAGGAACAAGACTAGTGCTGTCAACTATGACCCCGTGAAAAATCCGGCTACGGCTTACCAAGGAGGAAGTCCTGGCGAATATGACCTCGGTGCCCGGGCAGAGAAATCTGAATGGATAACGAAACAACGCAGCAGCAGAAAGAAATGGACGTGGATTATCGTTATCATCGTCCTGCTGGTTATCGCCGGAGCTGTCGTTGGTGGTGTGGTAGGGTCAATGTATGCAAACAAAGGGAGTAAAGAGAGTGACTCGGGCGGACAGTCGGCGGAAGACGATTCGACCAAGAACGGAGACCTCAGCATCAACTCTGACGAAATTCAAGCTTTGCTGAACAATCCCAACCTTCACAAGGTGTTCCCTGGCGTGGACTACACGCCTATAAACGTGCAATATCCCGACTGCATAAAGAACCCCCCATCCCAGAATAACGTGACCCGCGACGTGGCCATCCTCTCGCAGCTGACCAACACCATCCGGTTGTATGGGACTGACTGCAACCAAACCGAGATGACTATTCACGCCATAAATCAGTTGAAGATGGAAGACGAGATAAAAATCTGGCTTGGTGTATGGCAAGACGATAACAACGTAACCAACACTCGCCAGCTTGATCGCATGTGGGAAATCCTAGATCAATACGGAGATAAGCCATTCAAGGGTTTAATCGTTGGCAATGAGATCCTGTTTCGCAAACAGATGACCGCCCAACAGCTAGGGGACTTGTTGGATACTGTGCGCACCAACCTCAGCAATCACAATTGGGACCTCCCGGTGGCTACGAGCGATTTGGGTGATAACTGGGACGCAGAGCTGGCGCAGGTCAGCGACTACATTATGGGCAACGTGCATCCATTCTTTGCGGGTCAAGACGCCAAAGAGGCGGCATCGTGGACCTGGTCATTTTGGCACAACAAGGCCGGTTCCTTCTTCAAGACTGATAACGAGAAGAATGTTATCTCAGAGATCGGATGGCCAACCAAGGGTGGTACCGACTGTGGCGAGGCAGAAACCTGCACCGACGGGGCCTTGGCTGGAATTGATGAGCTCAACACGCTGCTGGACACTTGGGTCTGCCAGGCTCTCGATAACGGCACGAACTATTTCTGGTTTGAGATGTTCGACGAGCCCTGGAAGATCAGCTTCGATTCACCGGGAAAGGAATGGGAAGATCAGTGGGGCATTCTGGACGTCAACCGAAAGCTCAAAAGTGGCGTCAATATCCCCGACTGCGGCGGAAAGACGGTGTAATGATATCGGATCTGTCTCTATTAAGTGCACCTTGTTGGCCCCTTCGGCTAGAAAGAAGGCATACTGTAGGAACATGGGGGCTGCTTTACAAATACCGGCATCGCACTCTAAATATGCAGTGTACCATGGGCAACCGGCGTTAGCTTTTTTTTTTTTTTTTCAATCAGGTCTCGTCTATGGCAAAGGACGTGCGGATATATACGAATGGACTTTTGGTTCTGAAGCTATCGGTCCCGCGGAGGAAGGGGGGAATGACCCGGAGTCGGAGTTTATCGACAAGGCGTCTAATCGCAACGATGGTAGAATCGCATTTTTAGGTTTCTGAACATATTTTGACATGCATAACGAGATGTAGCTAAAAAACGAAAGCTCGCATGAAGGATTTGGGAAAGACGCGCAGTAACTTGACTGTTTCTGAGGGTGGATTATTTATGACTAGGTAGGTAGGTAGATTACAGTGTGCGGCGGCTACGAAGGACGGGCCTGATGAGGTTTATGGTGGGTTTAATGTTCGAATAAAGCATACTTCATGACATGATGTGAGTGTTCGGCGTTTTTAATTATGTGATATGATATGGGTTACTAACTTGTGGCTCTATTAATTTGTGAGATTTAAATGAATCTTAATAGCCCATTCAATATGTGATGCATCCCAAAACGCCTCGTTACTCATGGCATTACTTAGGGCTTTAGATTCTTAACCTGCGAAAAGTCGGCCCATTCTTACTTAACCTCACGAGGACCTCTATTTTTCTCCTTTTCTCCATTAAGGAAGGAATTTCTTTCTTCTCAAGCACCTCAACATTTACCCAAGTACCGCCCATCGTATCACTAAAAGAAGTACTCACCCCCTACTCACTTTCTCTGTTTTTGTTTAACTTATATTATTGATTTATTGATTTATTTTTTCCATCCTAAGGTTTGCCCTTTACGTGTCTAGCTTAACCGAGTCTGCCACCGCAGAACCCTCAGCACAGCACACTCCTCGGCCTTGACAGACGCGTGCGCGCGGTCCAACTGCCGCAGCAGGCGCGCCCTATCTTGGCTGTGTTGATCCTCACGCACAGACGGCCCCGGAGAGATAAGAGATAGCCGACATGCTAGGTCCTCTGCGTCCAGGACGTATGGGTTCGAAGAGGCTAGCGAGACGTAGGAGCTTGGGCTTGAGATTGAGAGGTTGGGCTCGGTTGGTTCCGGGGGATTTATGGTTGTGTCTTCTTTGTCGCCGTAGTTTGAGTGGACGTCGTCGTCGTCGTCGTCGTCGTTGTCCAGGGGTGGGGTCTCATCTGGAGATGAGGGGGGGAGGGGTGAGGAGGATGAGGGATAGGAGGGAGATGGTGAAGAGGAAGGGGAGAGGGGGGACGAGGAACAACTTGTGCTTTCGCCGACTACCCTCTTTATGACTGCGCTGAGCTCCTCCTGCAGCTCGCTTACGTCGCCTGAGCGATGAGTGTGAGGGAGCGTGAAGGGGGCCTGTGGCTCTGCTTCTAGGTCTAGGTCTGAGAGAAAGAAAGGGGGAGTCTGGAGTTTGAGCTTCAGGGTCATCTTTTCCCGGAAACCCGCAGGGTCTTTTCGGAGATGAGATGCGACGAGTCGAGCGTGCGTAGGAGAATAATAGTACGGGTAATTCCCTGATGTTTCTAGACAAGCTTAAGACTCTGGAATGCCAGCAAGGGTTGTGTCGGATCGGATCGACTCCAGTCGAGATGTAAAAAAAAATAAAAAAATAAAGCTAAACTAAAACAACAAATGAACAATTGAATCAAGCAAGCTGTCACGCATTTGCTTCAACGGATCCCGTTCGCCTCTCGTTGCGCAAATACTGTTCCTTGCCTTACCTGTAGAGAATACTCTATACTCTAGATGGAAGAAGCGAGAATGTTCAACAGCGCAGAGGTCCGACCATTTGTATAGCCTACGGTAAGCAAGGGATAAGCCAGATGAAAGCTAGGGGGTTGAGCGGCAAAGAAGGGTTTCGTAATCTTATTGAGGATTCTTATAATTGCTCTTCTGCTGGGTTGAATGATGATACTCTTAGCTCTTGCCAAAGCAATTGTCACTTTGAAAACGCTTATAAGGATTTTAGTGAAAGGACGAGTTAGAGACAAAGCGTCTGTCATTTGTATATGCTATCAACAGCTAGGGGTTTGTAGAAAACTCAATGAGCTACGTCACACTAACGAGTCCCTTCATGTGTCAAGCGTAGTTCTACGGGTTGCGAGAGCTGTGATGAAAGTCAAATCGATACATTGAAGAATGCTCTAGAACACACAAGCATTCCCAAAATAGAGTGACACGACCATAATGTAATGTAGCAACGTAGCAGTTCCGGGCCTTTCCAAAGGTCTAAAACACCACCTCATTCTAACCACTGCAAACTCCCACTCCACAACAAAGCAAAAGCTCAATCAATACCCAGGCGCAAGATCCTCCCACTGAGCCACGGCATCTTCAAGCTCGACCTTGCGCAGCACCGTCCTCAGCGCAGACGCCATGACCGCGCTCCTCAGGAACAGCGTCTCGAGCTCGTCCTCGGTGAGTTCGTTAACTCGTGCCAGGATAGCCTGCATCTTCTCCCGCGTCGTCTCGCCGCCCGCCGAGTCGATCAGCCTGTCTATCTCCCGCTCCGCGGCCTCGGCTGCGGCGCGCTCGATCCGTGGGAGGAGGTGGTCTATCACTTGCTCCGCTATCGCTTCGCGCTCTCTTTGGAGACGCCATTTCCGTCCCCTTTTTCCGCATCGGACGATCGGCTTCTGTTTTGCGCGAGGGGGTTCGGAGGGTTCTTCGTCGCTGGTCGTGTTGTTCTCGGAATTCGCGCTCTTCGCTTGGGTTGCGGTTTTGGGCTCCTGCGCTTCTAGTACATTTGGTTGAAGAGATGAGTTTTTGGTTTGTGATATAGGAGAGCGTGGCGATAATACTTGCGGGCGGGCCTCCGGCTCGACGCATCGTGCTGAGCTCTGGCCCTGAGATGATTGCAAAGCGAGTGAGAGAAATTGAAATACGACGTCGTTTTCCATTGTATTTCGGAGATCTACTTCGCCCTTAAGGATGCGTAGTGATTGTTTATATGTTTACCGGTTTTATGACAGAGGTACGCTAGAGGGCCGTCGAATCGTTTTCTCGTAGGCACGTTGTCTTTTGGACTAAACACGAAGAGAACAGCAAGAGATATAAATAATTTCTAAAGAGCTGGAAAACATTGCTCACTCTACAATATCATTGTCTATCTAGCATGGAAGTTGCAATATATAGGACGACATGGCTACCATATTTGTGACGCACCTGGAACGCACTCGAACATGCGCATACCAAGAGAAAATGTTAAGGAACTGAAGAGAATGAAAATTTAGTTGTACTATTAGCACTACGATTCTTACTACATTCTTTCCAGCAGATATTATATCGCTAGGAAGACCTTATCACCGTCGTTAGCTGGCGGAACATCGGCTACTTGTTGTTGGTTGATAGTGGGGAGAAACTCATCATCAAGCCCGTTTAACACGTTGTTAGTCTGCTCTGTAGAGCCAGTCTCCGAGCGAAGGAAAAAAAGACATATTTATAAACATATCAAACCCTCAAATAGCTTTACGATGAGTAAAACAATGATGTTGTTCTCTTCAACATCGTTCTTTGACATTTTCTCAATCACAAAGCCATTGTCTGTTTGAACACTGCTTGTGTGTCGCTATATGCTAGGTACTTACCTAAGGCCTTGAGAAGCAAGCGATTAGTTACATTGTCGCATACAGTACTTGATTCCATGATTAAGAACGTGGGCCTCGAGATTGCGGGATGAATGAATAACTTGCAAAAGTACTGTTATGTTGCACTCCGGTCATTGTAGCAATGTGCAGGGCTGCATTTTGTGTGCCATGTGAAGGGGCAATGTGAGATGAGACGATCTAGAGACCGTAGCATCGGGGGGATACTTGGCGGGCAAATCAATCATCTTACAACCACTTGTAATCCCCAAATACACAACTTATGAAGCTTCGCGAATAACTGTTGGTTATCGAGTCCAATGGACAACTACCCGAGTTGTTCGCCCCGGATATCGCGTGTTAATTTCATGAAGAGGATAACGGTTCTCATCAACATGGGATGACGGCGAGACCTCAGCCGGCCAGCCAAGCCTGCAACTGTTGTGTCATGGCCGTGCTTGGGTCACAGCCACAGGGCAAGTGGCCGGTGTCGCGACTCTCTGATTCGTCCCCTGCATGGTCCTTGCAGGCTTTTGCGACATGCATACTCCTCGTGGGCCTGAGGCACTCGAGAGCATGGGGTTGCTCCGTTTGGAAGCAGGGAGCACCTGATTGTGTCCTCTCGCATCACATCTTCAAATGAAAGGAAGAAATGTTACTGTGCTTATATTCCCAGGAATTGGGTACAGAAAGCAATAGCGGCATATGACTCCCCTCCAATCGTAAACCAATTAGATCTCCCGCCTGCAAAGTTTCAAGAAATTACTAGGTCATCACCTCTGCGGCGTGAAATGAGCTGCCAGGGGCTAAAAGGGCTAAACGTGACGTTTTGGCCCTGTTTTGGGGAGGAGGTTACCCATCGTGAATCGTGAGACAGGCCCGCCCAGAAATATGCCGCCCCAACCTTGGCCGGGCCAACAGAATCGTCGAGCCGATGAGTTGATGTATGATCGCCTGCATGGTCTAACGCATGGGCAGAGCCAACAATGAAAGCCGGGACGTTTCTATGCGTCGGCCAGCCCGGATTGAGCCGAATGATCTTCCCTCAATGATGTAGATATTCAAATGGCGCACGAGTTTAACTCAGCTGTGCTACCAGGACTGATCCTCAGAGGTCTATCCTGTGTTCTGTGTCTGTCTCAGCTGGCTGGTGAGGCGATCGATCACCCGTAGATGGCTGACAGCTAATCTGGATATCGCTTAGGCAGTATAGACACGAATTGATGGAAAACAGAAGATCGGTGGACAGGCGCTTCAACACTAACTAACATTATTATTTTCTGTCTCCAGACGAATTCATGCATCGAGCGCTGGATGAACCGCACGTACGCATTAAATCGTTTAAATCATGCCGGCGACTTTCACGCCGCCACTCGCCGCCCTCACCACCGTCTTCACACCGCCGTGTCCGATAACATGGCTCTTGACGACGACAAAGGTCCCCTCTCAGTTTCCTCCCTTTCCCACAACAGCACCCGTATCGTGTGATCCGCCTTCGTGGGATGAGTATGTCTCGGAGCGGGGATTCGAGTATTACTCACCCGCCATTTGTCCTAGCGGGTTCTTCGTAGGACCGTCGTGCATCATAACGAATCCGAGGACAGCCCAAGGCTTTCCCGTCATACAGGCCGGAGAGACCGCAGCGTATTGTATACCAAAGTGAGTGATCGTATACCAGCTCTATACCACGGTAACACGTTCGCTGACCTGCTTCCCTAGTGGTCACACATGCACAAGTGACACATCCGACTTTCGGGGCGGTGTCTGGGGGGTCTCACGCACGGCATCTGCGAACGGCGCCCAGGTGACGGTTGGGCCGGCGATCCAGATCCGGTGGCGTGCTGAGGATCTCGACGGCCTAGAGACAGACCCTCTTACGCCTGGAGCGAGAACTACGAGTACTGAGCCCTTACCTACTGAAACAACGGAGACAGAGGTCACTCCCCCTTCCACGCCTGAGCCGGAAACTACGTCAACGGAGGAGCGCCCTAGTTCAACAACATCGTCCTCTGCAGTGGTAACGACGGCGATAGTAAACAGGCCGGGGTCGTTACTGGGGTTCACCACCCTTCCGTCCCAGTCAACATCAACATCAACATCGACGTCACCATCACCTTCATCTTCTTCTTCTTCTTCATTATCGTCGTCGTCGTCGTCGATATCCACGTCACTAGCACCATCACCAACACAAGAGAGCCAAACAAGCCCCCCGAGCGCAACCCAAAGCGGCGGACAACAACGCAACGACACAGATGCCTCAGCGCAGCAAAACTCAGACAGCAACAACAGTAGCAGCAACAAATCCCCGTCCTCAAACTTCACAGTGGCGGCAATAATCCTAACAACAATCCTAATCTCCCTCATCGCGGGGTACGGCGCATATACAATCCTTCGACAATACAGACGATACCGAGCAGGCGAGACGAAGGAGTTCTTCGTGTTCCAGATGGAGGCGTGGGTGCGGCAGCAGCTGCATTTCCTGCACATTTTCGGGCTCAGCCGACACTCACAAAATAGCACGACCACAGAGGGGGAGAGCGAGAAAACAAGAAGATGGAAGGTCCCCGATGCGGAGCTGGGGACGGAGGGGCCGCTGACCGAACTCGGGGACACATTCTCCTTCGGGACGAAGGAGAACCCGGCGGAGCTCCCTACCCCGACGACGACGCCGGCGACGACGACGGACAGGTGGAGTTGGCGGTCCCGTGTTTCGAGGATGCTTACTGTGCGCACGACACGGAACGGGTCTGTGGCGTCTGGGTCGTAGTGCCATGGGTGGGTGGGATTTCGTTGGGTTGCAGTAGGTAGTACGGAGGCTTATGGGCTGAGGCTTTCGATAGAAGGGCGGGAATAAGATACGAATAGTGGCCTTTGGCACGTTCTACATGTGCTTATTCATTAGAGAGATACCAATTAAAGCCGCGATATTACAAAACATCAGGGGGTGTGATTGAATCCATTTCGTCTTCGAGCGAGCTACGGAGTCTATAATTACAAGAAGCGTGACAAAGCCTCCATTCCATTTCGCGATGGATGTACTCGTACAGGTTGTCGAGGAGGCAACCATAGGGGTTGATGGAGACCATCGATCCATCCAGGCAAGACAAGATGCAAACCGTCTTCCCCCGACGAGCGTGTTTGGTGATCACCCTGAACCCAAAGCGCGCCGGCTTGCCCATTCAGGGGGTTGAAACAAAACAACTTGAGATCGACTTCCAGCTTAGACGGCGGCGTTGATGTCCGAACATCGAGGTTGGGCCCGAAAAGTATCTTAGCCCCAGCGCCTTCGGTTGAAAAACTAAAGAAGAAAAAAGAAGAAGACTCGAACAATGATGAGGGGATGAGCATTCGCGTCCTTTGCATGACGAATTCCAAACAATTCAGAAATTCAAACAATCCAGGATTCCAACTCGAGACTCAGAATTCCCTCCCTAGAACTCCGTCCCGCTCCAAGCCTCAGCATTCTCAGCAACATAGCCATTGGCAGCCGTGTAGCCACTACCAGCCGTATAGCCACTACCAGCCGCGAAGCCGCCATTAGCAAGGAGGCCATCGTGGCTATCGTCAGTAGCGTAGCCATCGTTGCCGTTATAGCCATCATCACCACCACCGCCATAGGTACCACCACCATTACTAGTCGCCGCCGCGGCGCTATCCTGATAGTGATAGTTGTTGTTGTTGTTGTTGTTGTAGCGCTGGACGACAGGTTGGAAAGCCGCGGCCGACGTCGCGTAATGAGAGGGGGCTGCGTGGGTGAAAGTCGGCACGCGGGCGGCCTGCATCGACTGGATGAGAACCGCCACGTGCTGGATCTGCACTCTCAACCCTTCGACGACGCCGCGGAGCTCTTGCACCTCGGCCACCTGACGGATCGAATCAGACTCGTGGCGGAGTTTCTCCGCCTCGTGCTCGACCTTGAGTTCGTCGATGGCAGCCTTGAGTTCCGCGTTGGGATGGGCGGTTGTCGACGCGACAGGGGACCCGGTGACGGGCTGAGCAGCAGCATCATCATCCTCCACGCGGGCAGCAGCGGAGGAGGCCGCCACAGTGGCAGCGACAACATCGGAGGCAGACTTATTCTTGGCACTCTCCATGAAGTCCGGGATAGCCTGAGTCGGGAACGGGATGTATCCAGGGGGGGCCATCTGAGGCATGGGGCGGGCGGCACCGTTATCAACGAGACCCGAGGGGGGCGCGACGGCCCCGTCGTCGGGCTTGAGCTGCTGGTTGAGCGCGAAGATCTTGGAGGAGGCGTCGATCTTCTTGCGGCGGCGGCGGTCCATGATCTGCTTCTCGGCGTCGTCGAGCATCTCGCGCCGCGCCTCCTCCGAGGCGGCCTGGAAGGACTCGGAGTTGATGCGGTCCTTCCACGCGCTCGTGACAGCCTTGACGTCGTTCGACCTGGCGCGCTCCACGGCGAGCTGATACGGCGTCAGGCTGGCGTTGCGCTCGCGGACGCGCACCGTGTTCGGGTTCGTCGAGTACTCGTGGGTTGCCTTGCGCTTTCTCTGATCGGGAGTGGTATTGGGTGTAGGAGCAGGAGCAGGAGCAGGAGCAGGAGCAGGAGCAGGAGCAGGAGTGGAAGGACCGCCACCATCGCCTGCGCTGGACTGGGCGAGGGGGGTCTTCTCACGAGGAGATGACTTTGCTTGCTGCGGTGCCATTGTTGCTGGTTCAAGGCTAGAAGGATCTTGGACGCTGCAAGCACAGGCGTCGACTGGTCAGTATAAAGAAAAGGGAAAAAAAACTGTTGCCGCCTGTATGTGTGCATGGGGTGAATCTGCTCCTCGACGTGCTGTAACAAAGTAGGACGACATGATAATTAACTGCTCAATCAGCTGCTCTTCTCCACACCAATGTGACTTACTGGCTCTTCCAATATTGAGGAAGTCGGGGATAGTATTAATTGTGTTGTTTAGGGAGTGTGATGACGGTGACGTTGGCAACAGCGGTGTTGGTGATTCTTGTGATATCTGCAACAACGTTAGCACAATACAGGTTTGAAAAAGGCTATTAGACCATGTCTAACCAAGATGATATCAAAGGCAAGAGCAGGTTGCAAGTTTGCCAGAAGAAACACCAGGAAAAATTGTGATGGAATCTCAAGTCAGGGCAGCTTTTTCCCAATGCTGGATTTGGGTCAAGGCGGTGGTGAGGTTGAGAAAGGGTGGGAAAGAAGAGAGGGGAAGAAGGAATTTATCTGCTCAATCTGCACGTACTTACCATTCAATAGCCAGCAGGCATTCAATACTGTAGCCACCGAGCAGCTTGGAATTATCAAGTTATCGGTACCTATCTAGACTGTCGAGTACAGGCAAGTAAACAAGTACCTCGCTTCTCGAGACGCGTAACGCGTCGAAGTCCACACGCGCTCATTAAATAGCATTGACGCAACGCAAGTTGCAACGGTATAATGAACCTTGGTTCTCATTCAGTGAATGGCAAACAATCCTATCATGTGAGGGCTGCATTCAGCAGCCTGTTTGGAATTGGACTGTAGTGAGGTTCAAAGGTGCTCACGAACGTGGTAAGAATATGTTCAATTTGCAGCTGGAAGCATGATAAATTCCATTCAAATAATGATCTACTTATTATGAGAACCCCAAAGAACTTAGCTATCTGCAATGCACCGTCTCTCACATTGCTTGTGAAGCGTCCATTTCAGAGTAGACAGACAGACGGTCTGCTACCTAACTAACAGTGACTCTGGTAGTAGATGTGCTGATGAATTGGATACATACACAGCTATCTCATTTGCTTGATGATGTTACCACACCTGGTTTGATATGTGGTTGGTATAATGCCGCTAGAGCCTTGAGGCTTGAGGGGGTGGTACCCGATGATCTGACGGCTTTGAAGCAATATCAGCTTATCGACTTCACGCCAATATGAAAACACAACATAGGAGCCTGGCCGGAGACAGTGCATTATCAACTCACTGCCTGATGGTAAGTCTGGCCATAAGCCCCTCCAGATCCAGGTCAAGCCAAAGCGTGCAATTCACACTAGTTGCTCTTTACACTCGGGAAGATGGGGATAACCTCCCAAGGGGAATCGCTCGATGAGGAGCCGTCGCCAACCTCGCCTCGTGAGCGAGTGGGGGCAGGCTTCGGACCACAATGCGGTGTGCTATTCTATTCTGCAGGCCGCTCGGCTCCGTTACCAACCGCTCCACCGCGCCAGAGCCCGTAATAGCCCTCGCAGTTTTTCCACATCTTGATGGTCCCGTCCTCCGAGCCTGTCGCGTACAGCTTGCCATCTGGGGAGAACGCAACCGACCAGACAGGTCCATGATGGCCTTTGTGGATGTCTATCGACTGTTAGCGCGGGAAAGGGGAAAGTAAGGTCTCAGGGACTCACCAATCTCAGCGCCATCATCCCATCGATATACTCTAACCCATGTCATGGGTTTGTCTTCGCCAACGACAATTTTTCTGTCCTTGGGATCCACAGCCACACTGGCAACCTGGAAGTCCATTTTGAGGCGCTTGAGTTCTTTTGTCGCGGTCATTCCTCCCCAGAAGTAGACACATTGGCCAGCAGCAACGGCTAACATAGGCAAACCCTCACCAAGATCCGACCGAGACATCAACTCGGGAGCCAGGCCACAAAGCTCGCAAGAACGGATCTCTCCATCTAGAATTTCCTGCTTGGCAACTTGTCGTGTGCGAAGATCGAACCATCGCAAAACGTTGTCCGAGGCCGTGATCAAGATGTTAGGATCTCTAGTCCAAACAATGAACTTGATGGGGGCACTATGAACGTTTGGGCCGATCTCGAAAGCTGCCGAGGCCGGAAACGTCTGGGCTACAGCCTCACCGGTCTCGATCGGTTTCACGCTGCTCAGGTCAAAGATGCGAAGCTTCTTCTCCTGCCCGCCGGTTGCGAGAAGATCTGAACTATCAGGAGGGTATGAGATGGCGCGGACAACGTGCTCATGCTGAAGGGTGCAAAGCAGTTCGCCGGTGTGGGTATCCCAGATCTTCCTGCGGCAATTGTTAGCAATCAAGCATGCCGAGACCCGCCGGAACGCTTACGCAGTGAAATCAGCAGAAGCTGTAGCGGCCGTGCTGGCATCGGGGCTCAGCCTAGCCTGCCACACTGCACCTTTATGGCCTATGAAAGTTCCAATCCAATCACCGGTCTGACCATCGCGAAGCATGGGGTTACCATCTAGACCGGGCCTTGTCAGTGCGCCCGCAGTTACCGTGAGCCTAGGATGTGAAAGCGGTAGACGTACCCTTGCAGGCCGAGATCAGATAGTAGGATTCGTCTCTCTCAAGTGGCGAGAAACTGATATGGGTGACGGGACGGGAGTGACCATGGCAGGTCAAGGGCACGTATTGCCTGGGGGGGTCGGGGGTGGTAGTAGCCATGGCGAGGATAGACGAGTGCTGCGATGTTGTTCGACAAGGGAACCCTGGCAAGACGGGAGCGCAGGGCGGACGGGTGGACGCGGGCAATGAGAGCGCAAAGGCCGGGCAGTTGATGACGGCAGCCGTTGGGCAATGGCGGATAGTGTTCCTCGAAGGAGGAGGCGGGCGAAAGAGCAGAGTCTAACGGCAAGAAAGAATTGGTATGAGAGGAGGAAGAAGAAGAGAATAAGAGAGACCGTTGCCAGTATGTGATCTAGTCTATCGGACCTGTGTTGCTCGTTCCGTCTCAGTCGCGAGACAGCGTCCGTATCAAATCGTATCGTCTCGTCTCGTTATATCATGCAAATCGTTACGGGGGAGGGGAAATTGTTGTACAAAAGTAGTGCCGACCAAGGCAAAAAGAAAGAAGAAGAAGAAAAAGTGTTGCTGCTAACTAGAGCGCAACCAATGATGTGGCCCCAGAGTAGACCTCGCGAAGATGGGTGACGGGCTGGTAGCAGGCGCGTGGGACCGACTTGAAGTTTAGAGTGTAGAGAGAAGTGTGTGTAAAGCGCGGAGAGGGTGCGGAGAGAGAGAGAGAGGGAGGGAGGATGAGGAAGCGTGCTTGCGAGACAGTCTCTGCGCGTGTGGTTTTGGATCATGCGCAAAAGACAAAAAAGATGAAAGATGCTGTCGCAAAGAATCTTGAATGGGAAGTTTGCGTCGTCCGTAAAGGAGATCCTTGCAAGGTGCTTCCAAGGTGTGTCACAGCTGGCATCTAGTCCACTAAGCGTCCTGCGGGGGAAGGTCGCGGCCTGTGGGCGGTGGGCTGTACCGAGCCATCTGCCTGGTTGCCACCTGATTGGGGGGGGTTTGGGGCTGCCTAGGGAGCTCCAACGTTGCCGTAGTGGGGTCTCAGTCCGGGCCAGGTAATACCTAGGTACGTACCTAGGTAACCGTCCAAAGGTGTGCCTGTGCACCATTATGCGCTGTGGTACAGAGTACCTTTGTATGATATCATTTTTCCGGTCGTCCTTATCTGACCTTAGGTAAGTACCTACTTACCTATTTACTTGTCAAGGGATGGGCAGTCGCCGCCATGTCAGATGTCTGGTTTGTACTGTAGGTGAAGAGATCTACTTACATTGTTCCTTCCGGTAGAAGGCCTAGAGCTCACGTATTCCCATCCATCCCCTTTTCTCGTGAAGCTAAATAAAATCCAAAGCCGTCCTTCTCTCTTCAGCCAAGATATCTTGGTCGGCCACCATTCGCCCACCCCGATCGGCACCTGAGTTTGGCGGGGTAAACACTCATCACCACCATATTCGCAATCCATCCGTGCCCGTCCCCCCGTCTTTACAAGCTATCGACAGCACCTAATAAGGCTACTCGTGATATCTGGTGTTCCCTGCAGCAGGCCATGTCCGACTTCAGGCTGTCTGCGCAGCTGGCTGGCCACGAAGCTGACGTACGTGTCCCAATCTCCCTCCACCCCCAATACACCGGCATACACGATACAGAAAAACACGTTATACGGCATGGCCATGCGCTCAACACCCTGCACCGCCCTCTCGCCCGACCCTGCTGTCTAACTCGCCGTCTCAACAGGTTCGCGATGTTTACTTTCCCAGCCCCGATCTCGTCCTGTCTGCCTCGAGAGACCACACCGTGCGCGCCTGGTCCCGGACCCCCGCCTCTCCGCCGGCCTTCGAGTCCCATATCGTGACCCAAGGCTCCGAGTTCATCAATAGCCTGACCTGCCTGCCGCCCTCCACTGCTTTCCCCAAGGGCCTGGTCGTATCCGCCGGCACCGATGCCATCATCGATGTTCGGTCCGTCGCCGCTGGTCCCTCCGACAACGCCGAGCGCTTGCTGATAGGCCACGCTCAGAACGTATGCGCTCTGGCCCTCGTCCCAGGTGAAAGATTCATCGTGTCCGGGAGCTGGGACAGTACCGCCCGTTTATGGAATATCTCAAACTGGGAGGTCGTGGCTGTCTTGGAGGGCCACGAGGGTGCTGTTTGGGACGTTTTGCCTCTGAGCGAAAGCCTCGTCATTACTGGCTGTGCTGATAAAAACATCCGTGTTTTCGATCTTGCAAACGCTGTTGCCGGCCAAATCCAGCCCCGATCCACTATCTATACCCCGGACGTTGTACGTGCCCTCTGCCAAGTTCCTAAAGGCCACCCAAGCGGTGCCGACATTGCGAGCGCCAGCAATGACGGTATCATACGGTTGTGGAGGCTGAACGGCCAACAAGTCGGCGAACTCAGGGGCCACGAAAGTTTCATATATTCGTTGACGTCGCTGCCATCAGGCGAGCTTGTTAGTTCTGGTGAGGACCGCACAGTTCGGATATGGCGCGGCTCCGAATGTATTCAGACCATCACGCATCCTGCCATCTCCGTCTGGTCTGTTGCCGCCAGTCCATCCAATGGTGACATTGTATCGGGCGCCAGCGATGGTGTCATCCGCGTCTTTTCGCGTGACAGCGGGCGCCTCGCTAGCCCCGAGACTCTAGCTCATTTTGACGAGTCGGTGAAGTCTTCCTCTATCCCACAGCAGCAGGTAGGCGGCATCAACAAAGAGAAACTTCCTGGTCCGGAGTTTTTAAAGACGAAATCAGGCACCAAAGAAGGCCAGGTTCAGATGATCAAAGAGGACGATGGATCTGTTACAGCACATCAATGGTCGACGGGCCAACAGCAATGGATCAACGTCGGTACTGTCGTGGACGCCGTTGGCAGTAGTGGCCGGAAGGTCGAATACAACGGGCAGTCCTACGACTACGTTTTCGATGTCGCGATTGAGGAAGGCCAGCCCTCTCTTAAACTACCCTATAACCTATCCGAAAATCCGTACGCCCGAGCGCAAAAGTTCATTGATGACAATGAGCTTTCTCAGAATTTCCTGGATCAGGTGGCGCAATTTATTGTCTCTAATACTCAGGGTGCGACAATTGGACAAACCTCGGAAGCCTCTTCAGGACCAGATGCCGAATCACAGTATCAGCCCGGAGGAGAGACTAATACCCCAAAAATTCTACCCCTCCGAGATTATCTAGATATCACCGGTGCAAAATACGAGCGTGCGTACCCCAGCTTCTTATTCCTCCCTCTGGCTCTGTACTGACTTCCTGCAGCTATGTTTAAGAAGATCTTAAGTGTCAACTCTGCCCTTGTCGCCGCTGGCCGTAAAGACATCTCCCTTAACCCTTCGTCGCAAAATGCCCTTAATACGCTTAAGCAGACATTAGAGTCCAAGAGTCCCGTGACGGATGAACTCCCCATCAGTTTAGTCGCCATGATGTGCACGCAGTGGGACTACCCGGATAGAGTGGCCCCTCTAGACTTACTACGGTGTATTGCGACTTCGCCGGCTACAGCCAAGTTTAGATCAGGAGAAAGTAGCCCGGTACAGATAGCTATCTCAGCGGCACTCGAAGGTGTTCCTGATGGAAGCCAGCCTAACGAGAATTGTACAATGATGGCGTTACGCACCATCGCTAACCTATTCAAATCCGCGGAAGGGAGAAAGCTCGTGGCGCAACCTACTGAGACCTCTGCAGCTGTTTCGTTCATCGGCCGGGTAGTTGGAATCCGGGGTCAACCTGCTATTGGCCCTTTCAACCGAAACGTTTTGCTCGCTTTGACGACAGTAGCTATCAACTACGCCATATTAGCTTCAAAACAACTAGGCAGTATATCGACAGACAAACAGATACGACTGGCGTCGTCCCTCGCTCTGGTCCTGCAGAAGCAAACCGATTCCGAAGTCATCTACCGAGCACTCGTAGCTGTCGGCACACTCATCACCGTAATTGGTAAGGCTGCCCCGGAAGCAAGGAGTTTGGTCTCTTCAATAAAGTCGGCCAAGGACAGGGTATCTGAAGACAGAGTTCAAGTGATAGCAAACGAGTGTCTCTCTCTACTAGTTTAAGGTGGGTTATCTGTTAGAGCAGAGGGTCACTAGCATAGTTACTATTCCATCACCGTCTCGTAGCAATACGCTTGGGACGCGAGGGTTGGAATCGACGGAAGTACTTGAAGCATTAATGTAAGAAGAGAGAATGGCGTTAGAATAGCTCGGCCGTCTGATAGAGCAACTTCTAAGATTCCATGACCAGACGATACCCAGATAGCTAGCCGTTTGCGGTGCAATGGGACTCTAGGCGCTCGGCATATAACTAGCATCTTCTCCAGATATCTGTATCTTGGTAGGTAGGGAGAAGCATGCAATCAATATCTAACGTGATGGAGCTTCCTGAATAGTATGCGATACGTAACGGCAAATGCTGTGATGACCACCCTTATCACTAACTCGGCGCGTCGTCAAACGTGTCCCAGGCGGACTCGCCTGATTCTACCCCATATATCGGAATTCATACATTGGGCGTGCCGCGAAACTTTAAATACAATTCTAAGTGTTTCATGTAGGCTAACGAAACTATGTACGCTTATAGTGTTTCCTAGTAACATCAGTAATCTTCTCCTGCTTCGCAAAACTGTCGGGAGAGGAATGATGGGCACAACACACGTTGCATTGCTCTCGAGCACTAGACCGCGTGGGTTAAGTTCACGCATAACCGCAAGAGTAGGCATGTGCATGAGCAAATTGGTTAACTATTTGGTTTCAAACTAGGTAGGTAGGTACCTAAGCATACCCTCAACTCCGGCCTCCCTCGCCTCGACGCCAAAAGGCAATTTATATAATACCTCGAAGAATAGAAAAAAGATTTGTACAGTGTTTGAAAAAAAATTTGGGTATAAAGCTTTCCTTTCCGACAAAGGGGTCCTTTCCAGCATGGCCCGTTCTATTCATCCAGGCAGACAATAGTCTTGGTATCATCTCCTTCATCATCTTCTTCTCGTTTCCCATTTCCCCGTATCCCGCGTCATGGGTTGGTTATATCCCCATCACATCAGCAGCCACGCGGCACCGAGTAATACGGGCACGTACCCCATCCAGGAGGCCAGCCGCAGCAGGCTGGCCCCGCTCCCGGCGACGTTCATGTCGGCCGAGGCGCCGATGGGCTGCGTCGTGATGGTGTAGATGCTCGCGAAGCCGAGGTCCGAGCTGTTGTAGCAGTTCGTCTCGTTGACCTCGGGGATCCTCGGGTCGGCAGGCGCCGCGAAGGTGATGTCGACGCACTACAGACGCGGGGATGTTAGCTTTTTATTCCGCTTACTCGTCGTTGTGGATGGATGTTCGTCTTCCGTCTTCGAAAGAACAAAGACGGATGGATATCAGGGAGATGGATGCGAGAGAGAGAATGAGTCGGACTTACCGAAAACAGCGCCGCGCCGTGCATCGCGATCTCGACGATCTGCAGCGTCGCGTTGTCGCCCGGGTTCATGGTCCAGTTCGTCGGCAGCGGGACCTGCGGCAGGCAGACGGTGCCGGGGAACGGGCCGTTCGAGGGGCCCAGGAGCTGGAACGGAGGGAGCATGGGGTTGGACATGTTCAGCGGGCCGCCGTCTGGCCCGTCGGTGCCGACGCCGATGTTGATGTAGAGAAACGCAGTCTGATGGCCCTGGAACCAGCCGGGCTGGAATGCCAACGCGCCACCCGTCGTCGGCCAGTATGTCCGGTTTGATGTGACGTTGAGGCCGCCGCCTGTCTTGGTGTTAGTCGCTCGCTCGTCTGACTTTTTTGCTGAGTGGATTGGGAACGCTTACATGGATATGACCACTGCATGCCATATGGCCACGCGTCATTTGTGTGTAGATTGTTCCCTCGCCATCCGGGATAGGTGATGACTGTGTGTGCCGATGCTAATGTGGCGGCCGTCACGGCCAGGAATAGTGAAGGCAACATCTTGCAGCTCTATTCGACCGCTCTTGTGCTCAAGACTCGACGCGAGATCCCTTCCTAGAGCAACGCAAGGGATCTTGTGAGAACAATGATCTCGTCGAAACCACTGTGGGGTTGAAAGGCTTGATATTGTACCCAGCAATATCGAGAACCTCGTCAAATACTGAAGCTGCCCCTTAGCATATAATGGGACTGTCGGCGTGACACTTAATTTGCGTCTGCAAAGCGAAAGGAGACCGATGTGACACCAATAAAGACAGTCTTAGTTCAATTAGGTCAATCGTCGGAGTAGTGAGAGCGAGAGGGTGAATTCGGTCCTCTCTTGGTCACAGGTCAGGTCGGTCTAACAAAAGATTTGCGGAAATGTAAAAGTCAATGAAGAGATGAGGCTGGGCGGCAGAGGGCAGATATCGCCATTAAGAATGGGAGGCGACCCAACCAGCGACCAAGGCAAACGTGCTCTCCTCATCACAATGCGGTCTAGTTGGCGAACTTGCATGACCACCAACCAGCCAATATCAATACCACCCCGCCCCCGAAGAGTCCAGGGCCCTATCCATCTGGGCGGCATTTCCAGCCCTCGGACCAGTGAGAGTGGCTGGACGGTGTGCACAACGTACGTCCGGCTTGTGAGACAGCCAATGGGAGAGCGACGACGAGGCACAGCGAGCCGCTGAGCATCGACAGTCAGCGGGGTGTGATTCGCGGGCGCGCAGCCAATGGTGATCGCGGACGAGCATCGAGGAGATCTGGTCCGGGGGTAAGCAACAGGGTTTGCTCAACATGGTAAGCAACTCTCGCCAGGGTAGGCCGGGCATCGTTCAAGGGTTTGCTGGTCCGTTAGCGGCCCGCTGGTGGTCGCGGCCAGTAAAACCACACAGAGGTGAACAATTAAGCGCTGAGCTATCCAACTTGGGAAACGTCGCCTGCCCATCTTCTCCAATCCCGGACCTTGACAGAGCATGAGCCAAGACACAAGCGGCAGACTGCATAGCGTAAGATGCTGCTGTGTACCCCCAAGACTATTTTGGGACTTGGCTCGAGTGAAAAGCCTGCCTAGCCTTTGCGATCGATCGACCTGAATATAGGACATGACAGAAGAAAAGGATACATATATAATGCGATGATGCCAGCAATCAGCCAAAAGTAATCTCGAGTCACTTAACCCAGATGACCATACCGACAGAACGAAGACGAATGCAAGAAACTGCCTCAGGAGCTTGCCATTAGCTACCCGCCGATGCAAACACGTCACCGTGATACCTGTACCATACGTAGCATCTCCTCACAAGCATATGCGGGCACCGGAAAAGTAAGTGTTTTACTACAAGAGGAAAGCCAAGCACACGGGTACCTCCCGAACAGGCTGTGCGTTTTTGGCCGCCGCTGAACGACCACTGGGGGTTCCGAATATCCCGGGCGACTAGATAGCAGGTGAGTCGGGTCCGGGTGTCTGATATTAATTGATTGATAAGATCGTCTCCCCGGCTCTTTTCCAAATACTTACGGCAGTATCGTAATTGAAAAGAACATCGTCGCATTTACCTACCTTTGTACCCGACATCTCTTTAGCAAGAAACAATGCGATAAGAGGATTCGCATCGGCCTTGAGATGTATAATCGCTGAAAATGTCGAGTGCGACGTGACAACGGGTCGCTTCCCTGCAATGCTTTTCAACGGCTAGGTGATGGTGATTGTTTTCTCCCTTTTATTAACGATACTGTATAACGACGGAGAGGATGTGTAAAGCGTCCGCCGCCCGTGCCAGCTGGAGCCCGAGGATTATACCGGGTTAGAGCATATGTCTTGGAGGAGGTGGTGTGGCTAGATATATCTAATAAAACGATACAGTCTGTTCGGGTAATATAATTATTAGGTGCATCTGGCTGTGCAAGGAGCCGAAGCGTTATTCAAAGGTATATAAAATAAATAAACAGGGTGAAGTATATAAACAAATTCCAAGTTATTTTTATAAACCTTTACAGGGGGTTATACTCTGCTAAGTTATGTATTACAGGCCCGCGAGGCTTTGGGAGCTAGCAACGCTTAGGCCTGAAGTTGGCTTTTGTAAGACGTCTTAAACGCAATTAAATACCTAATCTAACAATATATTCGTTGTATCCGTCATTTTTCTGCCCTCCAGCCCACATGCAGTGCCGTGTAGTTGCATACCCATACTTAAGGTTCCCGAACGGCTCAGATAGCGTTTTCGGACGTCCGGGCGTTCACAAAATGTTGTTATAAGTGAACCTTTTACGGGCAAACATTGAGAAACCAATTAATTTTCACTATATTACACCCTACCAGACAACTTTTGTCAATTCGTCTCAGAGACCATGGCGCCCACTACAGAAAAGGTTTCTTCCGAGCCGCAAGAGGCCGACGGCTGGGTGAAGGTGCGCCGCCGCAAGGGTTGCCGGCCGGCAAAGAAGGCCTCGGCGAAGAAGTCGTCACGCAGCAAGGGTCCGCACGAATCAACCATTTCTCTCGAGCAGGTGAAACAAGAACACGATCGTTTCGCTAGCGAGTGGAAGTCCTCGCCCGCCTATGCCCAAGTCCAAGAGATACTGTCAGGCCATACGGCTAGCAACCGTGTGACCAAAGCTATCTGCTTTGGTCTGGGCAGTTTTGATCCTCCCGACGGCCACTATGCGCGGAAGCGTCAGTCTCACACCCAATTAGCCGCCTTCCTGGCCATCGTCGAGCACCTCCAAAGTAAAGCGAACAACCGGATCCGCTGTATCTTCCAGGAGCCTATATTCACCACTGTTGACAAAGCTTTTATCACAAGCCTAGGCCATGAGGTTGTAGAATCGCCCGTCGGCTTCCAACTTGTCGACTCTGAAACCCTGACCTTCGGCATTCACCTATACAAAGATGTCTGCTCAAAAATCGTGGCCACATGCTTTCCTGCCATATATATCGGAACTTCATATGAATTCTGGAACGAGTAAGTTGAGCAAGGCTACCCAGCCTCACACCTGACGACGAAAAACGCGCAAGCTCAGCTCTTAAGCTAATCAATTATAGCCTGCTAGAATGTTACCGTATCGAGAACATGGGTCGGATGGAGGAATTAGAGCAAACATCTGTCCGCGTTAAGTTTCCGGACAACAAGTCTGAGACCGTATTCGAACCAACGGTAATATATTGGCGACAGAAAGATCAAAGCCAAGATAGATGACCCTCAACTACGTTTCTATCCTGCCTTAGCGGTATGCAACGGTATCCGCCGACTACTCACGCCCCAACCAGTCTAAGCGATGAGCGAAGGCGCTCAAACCTGGGCCTTATGACCGATAATGCGCCGCGCACGTCCTGACGATATTTTTTAACTTTAAATTATATTAATATTCAAGTTAATCGTTTAATATTTAATCTGTACGTGTTGAGGTGCCTCTGGGAACATCGATGCCTCGACATACAGCATGTCATATTTCGTGCTCCCACAAGACAACGCTGCCAGCGGAATGTATTGGGAGTTCTTACCCCTATAGTAACACCCTGTAGCAACGGAAAATTCTTACCTCGGTCAATCTGTAAACAGCCCACGAGGGTTGATTTCAAGTGTGCAACAAAATATGGATTAGTCGACCACCCAATACGTACCGTAGATTATAGTCCAACATTTTCGAGAAGCCACAGCACATGCTAAGCCCTGGATATTCAAACATGTCGCAATTTCCATACAAGCCGCCGAGGAAGCTGCCAGGAGTTGTCCGCAAGGGCCAGGGAATAATTTGCTGCAACTGTCGTTGGTTGAACAGTTGGATGCTCGCGATGCATGGGACTCTATAATTTTTCGTACTGGACAAGATGGCCACTGCCCTCTGGCGAAATCCGTCCTATAATTTACATATTTCACTCACCCTGTATCCAGTGGCGCCCCCTATATCATCACAAAGAGACATACAAAGCCCCGAATCCACGAGTATCCATCCATATCTCAGCCAAACCACGTTCAAAATCTGGGAACCTATCCATTGTATCTATAACCATAAGGAAGTTCTAAAACTCGCCTGGTGAATGCCAAAAAATCACCTTGTTTCTTTCCTTCAAAACACGACAACAAAGAAGCAGAACTAAACCGCAAGCGTGCAACCAAACATACGAAAATGGCCCTGAAAGAACAATCCGAAAGCGAATCGCGTATAAAGGAGGCGCTCCCATTGCAGACGCCGAATCAAAGCGCTTTGTCGCGTGCGACGTCCCGATAAACCCAATAGCACATCAAGCAGGTACCTCCTTTTCGAAGGAACACGTCGAATGGGTTCCGAGATATCATATGCTTTCAAACACCATATTAGAACCTATCTAACCAGCGAGTTTTACGTTCTCTGTCGTAAAACGCCATCCCGTGGGCCTCGTGGCCCCCGAGTACGAACTGTATAATCCTTTTGTGATTCTGGATATTCGCTATTAGACCTAGAGTTTAGTGTAAAAATACATTTTATATTCGCCCTCTAGGTTCTAGTTATAATCTCCCGATATATAAAGATCAGCGAGCTGGAGAGGCACTCTCCGGCGAAACGGGCTTCCCTATGAGTAACGCTCCCATAGCGCACCGGGGGGCACGGGTTCTCTGTTCCGCAAGTTGCCCGGTCCTCCACATCGAAACCGGCATCGACCGGATCAACGAACCGCAGGCAGGATGGCCCGACATCCGGGGCTTGCACAGCCTAAACGCCAGCCGGAACCAGTGGCTGGCGGGCGACGCGATCGAGGTATCGATAGAGGCGTACATCCGCGGCTTTCCGACTGCTCTGCAGCAGAGGATCGGGTACCAAGGGCTGCTCGCCCTCCAGCCCTCGATCTGGCACGGTCCCGGCACCCCTCAACACAATAAGGGCAGGGAACGCCTGGCACAGGCCATCGCCTCGCCCGCGAGACGATTGGTGAGGAATTTGAAGGCGACCGAGTATAACATTTTCCCCATCTGTTCCAACGGCAACCACTGGGTTCTTGTCGTCCTTCACAAGAACCAGGTGCCGAGCACCGCTGATCCCACCAAAAGGGAGTGGTCGAGGGTCGTGCAGGCCGTCGTCTTGGATCCGTTTCGCAGCAGTCAGAGAACGGACTTTGTGCACGAGACACTGCGCAGGTGGCTCACGCAGGCCGGGCAGTTCACCTTTGCCCCGAATTATGTGCAGAACGTGTGGGTGCCGCTACAACATGACGACAGTTCGTGCGGGCCGCGGGCGTACTGGCATGCCAAGCAGATACTGGACCGCCTGCTCGCGCTGCACGAGAACGGGATCAACTACAACCCGAGTCTCTGGGGTGATCTGAGCGGTTGGTTTAACGAGGGCTTCGTGCGCGACGAGATGATCGGGCGGTGCGCGACGACGGCGGTTCGCCTTATGGACTACAACGCGCGCGTAGCCGTTGAGGTAGTCAACAGGACAAAGGACTTTAACACCGCCAACGCCAATTGGAAAGTAGCCGGTACGATGATGAAGCCAACGGATATAACGGGCGACAAGCCGGAGTCGCGTCCAAGTGGGTTCCAGATGAATCCACTTCCCGGCCAAGGGTTGGAGCAGCTCGCGCCTCCCGACGTCACCAACACGCCGGGTTATACCGGCCGCATGGGCACCGGCAACAATAACAATAACAACAACAACAACTTGGCTCCTCCGCAGGAGACTCAATTCATACCCCCACCGCTGGTCCCCAACCAGCACCAGATAGCGCCCGGCGTGAGTCCTTCGAAAAAGCAGACACCCGGAAGAGCCGCGAAAGGCGATGGCGACGCGGACAGTAGCTCCTCGATGAGCCCTACGTACCCAACGGTTTCGCCTCCCAAACGGCTCATTATCCCCGTGACCCCCGGATCCGAGGTCAATACCGCCATAGATCTGACATCGTCGCCCCAAACCCAGCCTTTCAACCTATCCTCGATCGGATCGCCGAGCGTGCCAAAAGTGCCGAGGATCAATCCGCCAAAGCCGCCAAAGACGACGAGAAAAACCACGCCGGGCACCGGATTCCTGGCCACGGGCACGAAAAACGTGCTCGGAGTCGGGGGAAGCACCGGCACCGTTACGAACCCGTTCGTCATCACAGACCAAGGGGTGCAACAAGTAGGAACTGGTCCGAACCCTGCGGTTGGCGTCCTGGGTGGTTTCTTGGACCCTAGAAATACTAGCTCCAAGAACGTGACGCCGTTGAAAACCTCGCCGGGCAAACGACCCGCCTCAGGTGGCCTTATTGGGAGTGCAGCAAAGAAGCAGAAGCCAACGCCGAAAAAGCCGAAAACGCCGAAAACGCCGAAAACGCCGAGGGGGCCGCCGAGGCCGCTAAGGGGGGGTTCATCAAGGAGGACGAAGTGAGGGTTCTACACCGATAACTAAGACAGAGCAGCATCATGTACTGTATTCCTTTAATTTTTCTTTTTTCCCCAGCCGTGGTTAGGGTTTTTTTTTTTTGCATATAGCTTGGTAAACAGCAGTTTTTGTGGTGGCGTTAGGCTCACTTACGCCAGAGCTATAGGTATTTATTTGTGAATTAGAATACACTGAGCTGCAATTTTTGTCTCTTCCAAAATTCATGAATTCTTACACTCCAGACTTATGTGGAGCCTCAAATAAGATATATTTGCTTCGATGCTTCGTGATACTGTCTGTAATTTCGAATGGGTAGTGCGTATCTCAAATGGTACTTGAATGACGTTGCTCGGACCTCGAGGGCACCTATTTAAGTAAATGTAAATCCGTATAAGTAGCCTGCAGAAACCAACCTGGTGGGCGACGTCCTAGCACATTCTACGCGAGGTTGAGAATTGGGTGTTCGGCCAGGACATGTAAAGGAGAACATGCGTCTGAAATTACGTGAGAGAACCACATGCCAAGCCTCTCTAATAATAACTAGCAGACGTTATCTCCGCCGTGTTACGGGAGCGTATAGCGGCATCTGTGAGCAATGGCTCCTTCGATCTTCCAAAAGAATTAACTCTAGGAAGGGATATTATGAAGCTCAGCAGCCACTTAGTAATTTCAGTACCTACAAAATGGTTAGTGCAAGGTTAACAAGGGAAACTATGAATAATGAAAACACAGACCTCGCGATCTTGGTTACGAAGCACCAATATCAATTGTGGGGCGAAGCAACTCGAGGATATGCCATGGTCTGAGCCAGTTATGTGTTGGAGTACTTGGTGAGTGCGAGGTTTCATCTCCATCGTCTGTACCCAAAACCGAAACCGAAACCTTGAGAGTCCTGACGGCGGCTAGGTCCATTATAATAAGTGCTATAATCTGGTGCGTGTAAGTGAGTGGCACAAAACTCGGCGGAGGGGCGAAAATGTTTGGCATACCTCTTGTGCCACTGATGCCGAGCTGGCCAGCGACATTGACGTAGCCATCAGCGCCAGCGATGCCCGTGTTCTTGATTTTCTTGACCATATCCTCGTCTCCCTGCCACGGGCTTCGGCACATGGGGCAGGTGACGGCGTCGCGGGCGCTTTGGCGCTTCGTGGTAGCCCACATCTGGAAACATTCCTTGTGTATATTCTGGCCGCAGGTGGCGCGGCAGTACACAGTGTCTTCAGCGCCCTCGAATGGGGTAAAGCAGATGGGACAGTCTCCCTCTATCTGCTTGCGGTTCGGGTCATGGCTCTCGTTACTCTTCTCGCCGTCGACACCGATGGATGGGGCGCCTTCGAAGATCTCGCAGAGTTCGGTTGACAGGAGGCCAAGCTGGTATACGAGGTCGGGGCGGGCACGAAGAACACGGGACATAACCTGTCAATGGGGCATGTCAGCAGCGGCAGCCGTCGGGAAAGAGTGTAGGTACCGACATAGATGATGTGCTTGCACTGGTTACCGTTGAGAGCATGCGGACAATTGCAAGAGGGCACCTGCGCGATGTGGACTTTGTAGATGTTGCCGGTTGAGCCGGTGATCTCAACATCCTCCTCTGGACAGTTGGCCGTGCCGCATCGTGATCTGTTGAGCACGTAAAACCTGATCGGGGTAAGCATCAGTAACAAGAACCGCAACTCAACACCTAGTGAGCACATGTACGGACCGTTGCTCGGTTGCTCGTTGGTAAATGATTTCGAAGCTGGCCGGCGCTTTGCGCGGAACCTACGGTGGCGTTAGTTTCCAAGCTTGCTCGCCGAGCTGGGATCGAACTAAAGGAGCTGACCGTCGCAAACGCTTCTCGCCATCCGCCGCCTTCGTCTCCTTTTTTCCCGATGTATTTCGGGGCTTCTTCGCCTCCAAGATCTGCTCAGACTCGTAGATGTCCCAGGTAGACGGGAGCTTGCGCTTCCTTGAGGTAGAGGGGCTCATGGTGTGCTGCTTGTTTATTCTCGACGGTGGAATTCACTAGCGAGACCCGTACATTTATAGTTGGATATATCCCTGATGATGGATGGTTCGGTCTGAAGCATCGGCAATTCGTTGTGCGGCAAAGAGCACCAGCTGTATCAGGTTGTGCCAAAGAGAAACATCCCGTCCCATTAAAAATTTCTTTGTGGCGATTGGGAAGTCGTTTTAGAGTGACATCACTGCTGCATGTGGTCAGGTACCACGTTAGGTACCATACAGTAAGGCTTTTAGCGGGATTGCGGGGGATCTACAGAGTGCAGTGCTTGTATTAGGTACCGATTTGTAGCGTCTTAAGCCCTGTCAAACATGTTCTACAGACGACCAGCTACCTACAGTACATACTTCGCCGCATCACCCCAGCTCGGTGGACGATCCTCCAGCTTCGTGGCCCAGCTAGACTCCTGACTGCCCAGCACCACTTCCATAGTCCACCCCTCCGTGAAGAAAGCGTGGCCGATCCAGGACTTGGTCCACGGCTTTCCGTTAACTGTGATGTTCTGGATGAAGACATTCTCATACGCGGCATCGAACCCCACCGTCTTGATCTGCGCCGTCTTGCCCGTCGCGGGGTTCGTGATGTTGACGCCCTCGAAGAACGGCGCCGAGATCAGGTACACGTCCTGGCCCGAGATTGGGAAGAGCCCCAGCATCCCGAAGGCCACGAACGCACCCATCGACCCGGAGTCGTCGTTGCCGGGCAGTCCGCCGTTGGACGCGTTGAACGACGCCGGGATGTAGGTGTGCAGCCGCTTCGTGGAGAGGCCCGGCCGCCCCGCGTAGTGGTATAGATAGACCGTCGAGAAGACGGGCTCGTTGGAGATATCTGCAAGCCCCGACGTGTGGAAGAAATCCAGCCTCTCTAGGAATCGCTGCTCGCCGCCCATGTAGTCGATTAATGTAGACATGGACTGAGGCACCAAGCTTGAGGTCGTCGTTATTAGTCGGCCATCTCGTATCTAGATGAAAAGTGGGATATATCACTTACAATTGGTACTGCCAAACGCTCGCCTCAAAAGTCTCACTTGGATTCGTTGTCAGCGAGCAGAAGCTCGCGAGCGCTGAACAATCGATGGGATCTTGGAAGCCCCATGTGCCGTTTTGGTACTTCGGCTGAAAGAATCCCGTGAACCCAGTATCATTACCCTTAATAGCAGAAGTCTGCTCCGCCTTCCATATTTTTTGCCAGTTCGTGCTTCTCGTGACATACTTGTTGTAGAGATCAGCATGGCGTAGGCCCTGTGCCAGGGTAGCTAGGCAGTAGTCGTTGTATGCATACTCCAGCGTTCTCGAGATGCTTCGAGAATTCGTGCCGAATCCCACCGGATCGAAGTCTAGGTACGGGATGTAGTCCAGTTCTCGCCAACTCTGCAGTCCACCTCGCCCGTGGAAAGCCCACTCGAGGGGCTCGACCTCAGCATCCTGGATAATGGCTTTCAGAGCGAGCTCCCAATCAATACCCGTCAGATTCTTGACGTACGCGTCCACGAGTACCACGTCCGCATTTGATCCGCCTTGCGTCCACCCGTTGCACAGCGACATATGGCAGTCGGGCAGCCAGCCTTCATGCTCGTACATGTCTAGCAGTGAGTTGACCATCTGCACTTGCGCCTTGGGGTCGACGATAGTCAGGAGAGGATGCTGGACGCGGAAAGCGTCCCATATGCAGTAGAACGAATCAAAATAGGGAATGCCGCTGTCCCATTTGGGGTTTTCACCCGTGTAATTCTGCGGCGAAATCATTGTGCGATATATGCCGCTCCAAACTGCAACAGTTCCTGTTAGTCGTGACTCCTAGTTTCAAAACCGCTGCCCGCATTTGAATAGGACCTTTTGCGCCTTTGCATAAAAACGATTTAAGATGGAGAATTTGAGGTAGCATGTCACTTACAGCTCGTCAAAAGCGCGTCGCTCGCGCCCCCAGCATTGACGGATATAGGGCTCAACTTTTCTTCCCAGGCATCCTCAGCTTCCTGAACTAGTCTATCGAAGTCATCCAAGGGACTCGGAATCTCCGTCTCTGCACTGTGACACGCCTGGTCGGCACTGATGAAGCTGATGCCCACCCTTGCCGTGAGAGTGTTATTAGCGAGCTCAGCAAAGCGCGCCCAGCCTCCCGCTTCGAGATAGAAGAGGTTGAAGCCCCGGGTGACGTAGAGGTCTTTCGGCTCCGTGCCACCTCGATTATTGACCCAGACGCCGTTGTCGAAGATATCCCCGCCAAAGAAATCAACGCAGTAGTGCATAACATACGACCCGGCGCCGAAGCTCGGGAGAAACGTGCCGTTACCTTTCATCCGCGCGGTCTCAGCATCGATGTCGACGGTCGCGTTCTGTCGGGATTGCCATAGGTCCGTCAAGTCGAGCAGAACTAGCGGGTGCTGGACACTACTATTAGAAGGGAACTGAAACCTAAAGAGCGCCGCGTGATCGCTCGTGGTCATGGACGTCTTGATGCCGGACTGCAGCTGGACGGCGAAACGGCCAGGCGACGCGACGACCGAGCTGGCCACATACGGAGTCGCACGATCGCCGATACGGAAGTCGCAGTTATTCACGTCGTCGTCGGGGCAGAGCTGGGGGAAGAGCGGGAAGTTGCCCAGGCTCGGGTTGCCGCCGGTGCCCGAGTCGTGGACGGCAGAGAAGCCGGTGACGTCGGACCCGTCGGTCGAGAAGCCGCCCGTGTTCTGCCCGTTGACGTCGGCGACGGCCTTGGCGAGGCCATACGGCCGCGTCGCGCCCGCGAAGACGTTGCCGCCGTTCGTGCTCCCGATGAGGGGGTTTACGAAGCGCAGGACGCTACCGTCGTCGGCACACAGCGCCGCGAGGGGGGAGATTGCGAGAACGAGGAAGCGAAGGGCAAGCTGCTGCGGGGAACCCCGCGATGTTGGAGGCATGTTTCTCATGGTGACTGTCATGCCACGCCAGCTGTGTCTATTGATGCTACTAACTCCAGGTGCATGATAACCTCATGAAGCGAAGATATTTATATATGTTTTGAGAACCATGACGCACGCGAGGTACACCTAATTACCTTCACCGAAAGCCAAGCAGAACGACGGTAGAGGCCCCGGTCGGTCGTTGTCTCTCCACTGTAGATATGCAGTGCACGATCATCTTGCAGCTTCTCCAAATCTGGACCTTCCGAAAACAGATGATAGAGAGGGGACGGTGGTTCAACGATCATCCTTTGTTTTCTTAACGTGGCAAGAGGTCTCACTCATCTACAATAGTCTGTAGGTATTGAATTGCAGGAATCTAGGCGCCTATGTTAGGTTAGACTCATTCATACCTACTACATATCTACTACTAGGCGGAAAAGTTGGGGATTGTTATGTCTGTCATAGCTTGCTTGTATGTATGTGGACGAGAAAGAACTAAGACGATGATGTTTTGCGTAAATCCTAGAATATAAGTATATAAATACTGCCGTAGCTTCCATGCTTCGGAAATGCAACAGCTACGGTATACCTATATCAGATCCCCGCAGCGACCTCTTGTCTGGTCACTGCGTTATCGGCTCGGTTAGTACCTGCCGAACTGGCTTGGCCTCAAAAGATCGGGGGATTTCAGGCCGAGAAAACATCAACTACCTAAACCTTTCGGATGGCGCTGAAATAAGTATACGGTCATAGTGCTCGAAAGCTGGTGTACTGTATTCAACTTGCTTTTCCTCATTTCGAGCATTTAGGCGTGTCTTATCTGTGAAGCTTACCGAGCGCTCGCCCACAGCAAGATCTCTCCATAATAACCGTACAGATCATTAAAGGGCGTACGGTGTCAAGAATGAGTATCAAGGCGTCATAATGCGACGACGGGTGACAAGAAGACGGCCGGCCATGTTCTACCATATTTCACTCATGTCTGAGGTAGTACGCAAATTGCCGCCGGGACAACTTGGGTGAATGATGAGTCATGAACCTCTGTAACTTGTTCGCATTGTCGATTGTCGGCGCGAGGCAACACCTCTAACTATCCATAGAAAAGTCTCTGGTCATTTTTCATCATTGACTTCGAGGAACGGTAACAGTTTCTAGGTCCAGCCGAGACGGAGACGGGCAAATGAACGCCTCACAGGAGCGAACTGTCCGGTCACATTGTGACCATCCACGTTTCTAGAACTTTGCGATCTATACCTTATCTAATAAGATCTACAACCCAGATATCGGCAGAGATATTATCGGCAGAGATATTATCGGCATGCCTTTCCATCCACCGCCACGCAAAAACACGGTTAACAGAATCCAGTGTCATTGGGTCGATCCCCGATCCGGCATGGCGATGATCGATCTGTGACACAACGGGAACGGAGATGTTGCTAGTATCTGCAGCACTAGCAAGGCCTTGAGGCTTTCTACCAAGCAAACGAAATTTCACACTACTTCCACTCAATCTTATAAATTGAAGCAAGCCATATTCAAATCTTCATGGGATTGCCTGTCAAGCACGCGCCGATGGCGAAATGGTGCGAAGTGAAGCATGTCGTCATGTACAGTGAGCGGTCCACACCGACGTAACCATCACGGCATCTGATCCTCACTGAATGTCTCAACCTCTACCCAGCGCCACCTAGAACTGCCGGTCTCGAATCTACGCCTCATTTGAGGCATCTATGACGACAACAGGGACGCTCGGTATAGGAATGGCACGCAGCTTGCCTTTTAGACGGCCGTTGTGTATTGCGTTTAAGCTGGAAAGGTAGGACAGGGAACTTTGCGTGTATATAATCCGCTCTTCCTCGACTCGGTTCGGTTGATCTTAATGGTCATAGACCAAATACCAACGTTTCCGCCAGTGCCGACCATGGCAGGCTTCAACTCATTAAGATCCCCAGGCTTTCTGGCCATGGCTTTGGCCATCCGCTGCTATGCCGTACCCGTAGTCTCGGAGCCGGAAACAACAGTGACTTCCGCACCAACATTTACACCCAGTGCTGTCCCCGTCACAAATGTGACTTCACATGGGCCATACACAGGACCACCACCGACAACAACAGGCGCCCTATCAACTACGGTCTTGGCCCCCTCAATACCAGCATATCCCCCGGAGCCGTACAAGCTACAATATCCCGCGGATGGTCAGCTCCACCAACCACAGCCAGCGCCGTATACACCACACGGCGGCCTAGGCACGAACGGTTCCGAGCCCGTGTACCGCGTGCAGAGCGACTTCGATTACGAATCCATTGCTCTAGGGCTGTACCAGGAATGGATCGAGCTCGACCTCTTCCACTACGGTCTAGCCACGTACTCAGTTGAGGAGTTTGAGGCGGTTGGTCTGACGGCCGAAGACAGGTTTCTGCTGCAGTTTATGGCGGAACAGGAGGTCGGGCATGCGACCCTGCTCACCAACATGCTAGGCCCCCAGGCTCCTGTGCAATGCACTTACAACTACCCGTCCATGAATCTGCGCGAGTACATCGACTTCAGCCAGAAGCTGACGCGCTGGGGCGAGTCGGGGGTGTACGGGTTCCTCAACCACCTCGACTCCCGCGAGGTCGGGCAGCTGCTCCTGCAGTCCATCTCGACGGAAGCGCGGCAGCAGATGATATTCCGGCAATTCGAGGGCCTGTTCCCCATGCCCGTGTGGTTCGAGATCGGCATTCCCCAGTCGTGGGCCTGGACGCTGCTGGCGCCGTACATCTCGTCGTGCCCGCAGAACCAGACGCGTCTGATCTGGCAAAACTTCCCCGCCCTGCGCATCCTCAACCAGCCCAACCCGGCCCGCGTCAACGGGTCCGACGTGTGGAACGAGACGCTCGGCGACTACGCCCAGACGCTGAGCACTGACGGCCTCTCCGACTGCGAGTCGTGCATTAACGCGACAAAGGTCGGCGAGAAATGCACCGCCGCCATCTCGCGCAACAGGACAAACCCGCTCTCGTACCCAGGGCGCCAGGTCTTCCTGGAATGGGACACGCCCGGCCAGCCCGTGGGACCGAACAACAGTTACGTGACATCGACGAGCGCTGGCCCGCCCCAGTTCGCGGCTTGGGTCTCGCAGCTCAACGTCACGTACTCGCCGCTGTTGAACATCAGCGGCAACACGGCGTACACGATCCAGCCCAACACATCGACTTACGAGGGCGACCCCGCCATTAACGGCACCATATTCTTGGCCATTACTGATCGGGAGCTACCCGTGACGCCCTTCAACTTGTCACAGATCAACCCTTTCGTCAATGCTTTGTCCATCTACCAAGCTGGATAGGCGGTCTTGGATTTTCATTTATTTTACAGTAATGTTACCACGATAAGAAGAGATGGAGGCGGTGGTTTTCACTATTTAATGTAACTAAATATCTAAGGTGATTTACTTGTAAAGTTGCGTCTGCTGTATATTAATGTAAGAGCTATGGACCGTAGATGAAACAGGAAGAGCAAGAGCTTTCAACATATTTTAAATGAAATTTCGACTTAACAATAAGGTTTAAATCATATCCCTAAATCCGCAAGCAATGTGTTAGTGCTATATCTTGAGTCTTTGCTATGTTAGTTAGCCGTAGTCCTTATCTCTTTACCTTAACTGTTCTTGTTTCCATTGTTGTGGATTTAACGCATAAACTGTGTATAATATCTAAATTCTTCGGAATAAGTTTAGCCGGGTTGTTATACATGCGATATAACACATATTATTACTTTATACTTAATGATATAACCCCTGATTGCTTACAAGATAGCCCGCGAGATCGTAAGTCACCCCTTTAACCCAAAATATTGGTCTGTGACTTCGCCGAACCTTACAGATAAATTCAACATAGACCGACACCAAAATGACGATGTTTAAACCGCTCTCCCGGTCGGAATTGTGCTTTAGCTGCCTGTGATTTGACAGCTCGGTGGCGATGAACCACTTCAGTTCCAGAGAGTTGGTTAGGGAAAACGGTCAGTCCGGTGAGGGAGACATTGTTGATAACCACGGAAAAGAAGGAAAACCGGGGGAATCCAGCTACTGTAACAGTATCTAGTTAACTCAGGGGGGAAAACTGATTCAAACAGACCCAGGCTCAGATGTGATGATGGTGGTGGTGATGGTGATGATGGTGATGATAATGATGATGGTGATAGTGGTAGTGATGGTTATGACTATTTTAAGCGGGCGAAAACTTTGCACCCGCTCCGGAGTACCGGGCATTGGATTAGCACGCGGCCGCTTAGAGAAGCAAAAGAAGCAAAAGAAAAGCAAAAAGGAAGCCCAACCGAACGCTGAAATATCGAAAAACAAAACGCTAGCTACCAATTGTAGCAAGAAAGCTCTAGCAAGGGTGCCGGCAATGTATTTATTTGTATTCGGTTGTAGAAGAGATGGAGAAGTAGGTAGCACTGTGACTATTGTGTACAGAGTTATGTGATAGACCGGCACCGCAAGTGCAGCACCTTTTACTCCTATGCCTACACCAGAGGTAGCTATTACCACCATCAAAGGTTACGTATACGTAGACTAATGTACGTAAGCATTTTCCCTACCAGATAGCAAAGCAAGCCTGAGACCACAGATAGTATTACGCCAATACACTACTGGCAAAAGTAGAACGTTGTCAAGTCGGGCAATTGACTGTCTACAGTTGCTTGTATATGTTTCCGACTAGCGCCGTAACAGCAGTTCGCTCGGAGGGGCGGCCACGGCCAGCGACCTCGAATGACTGGACGAAGGCATCGCACGCGGGGCGTATGTCCACTGAATCCAGACTCGACTATCTCGTTCATATCCAAGTCCATGTCCTCATCTAAGTTCCACCCCTCAGCCAACGCCAGTGGTTCACCCTTATCCTCATATTAGTTGCTAAATGTGGTCGAGGTCGTGTCGTCCTCTTTACTAGAATCGGGCTTCCAACCGAATATCTTGTGTACAGAACCTTCGCATCTGGAGCTTCACACTTAGCTTCTTTCTACTACTAAGTCACATCCAGGTTCTATCAAAATCTCTTTCTTCGTGTAGTTTGTAACTCTTACGAATTACGCCTTGCTAAATAACAATATACCGATCGTTAGCCCTAGTAGCTAGCGGTTGTTTCAGCGTTTTCGCCCGTTGAAACGATCGAGGACGACTCAGCTTAGCCAAGCCAACCAACCCCAGCAGATCCGATTCCCACCCACACCGTTAGATCGACTTAGTAATCGGATCATACCCGACGATCTGGACATCCATCTGCTCAAGGCAAGCTAAGTCATCTTCTGAGTATAGCTAACGTATCGAAGGGGTCATTCGTCGCCCTGTCAACAGGTCACAGTTGACTAAAGCCCTTTTCCGACCGCGAGAGCGGTTTAGACACTGGTTTGCGACCATTTGCAGCTTGGGTCAGCTCTGCCAGATTTTGCCCATGCGATGGTATTGCCGACGATAATAGTACCATATTTAGCGCAGGATGTCATGACAGGTCCCAAGTTTGCTTGTTTGATGAAACCCGTTTTCGCAGATCAAACCAAATCAATGATGACCAAATCGTGTTCATTGCCTTGCATACCCTGAGACCGATCGTTAGCCCTTACACTATTGCTGTCGCAAAAAATCCATTCCGGGTTGGAGCTTTGGTCTGCATTGTCTTCGCCGCCATAGTCAGGAACCAAGTCCTCTTCATCCGGAGAACTCTCTCAGTAGTTAACTCGACAAAAAGGTGGCGTGGGAGCAGCACCAGTAATAGCAGCAGCGCGAGTGCGGGAGCGAGGCCAAAGAAGGCGACGAGCTCTCGCTCTGTAAGGTTATATCACGAAAATATTAAACCCCACAATACATGTAATATAGTACGCATACAGAACAGCTCAAAAGCAAGACCTTCTTCTACCAACTGACTCCTAGCGCTACAGTGGTGCCGCCTCAAAAAACAGTTACGAGCTGAGAGCCGGCGATCGCTCTCGCACGCCCGCGCCCACCGGTCGGGACCTCCAAGTGATCCTGGTGGTGCCACGATAGAAAAGAGGGTGCCTATGAATATCTGGAAACCTAGCATTCTGAGTTCCGATCAAGTCGCCTGGCGCGAGGTAGCCTGAGATAGGAAAACGACGTTCCTGGTTCTCAAAATGATCAAGTACTTCTATCCCCAAAACCGCGAAGTTACGACCCTCGCCAAGGCAGGATCGTCCTCCTTCGGCTTCTCGTCTAGCTTGAGCAGCCCATGCCAGGTGAGGATAAAAGGCCTTGCCCAGTTCTTCCATTTCACGAATGATTGGGGTAAATGGACAACACAGTCCCGCAAACAAGGAGCTTGGTCAGACTCCCCAAAACAGTGGTGATCCTTAGGGTGTAACTTGTAGTAAGCCCACAAATACATAAAATAGTGTAATTGCCCAAACGTCAGGTAATTAGTCTCTGGCAAGGGATTTAAGGCAAGTGTTCATCAGTGTTGTAGCTGAGGGACTAAACGGAAGTCAGCCCTAACTAAAAGGAAACAAAAGCGGCCAAAGCTCGGCGATGTTTAAAGATAACCGGAGAGGAAAATAAGTAAACTCTCCTTGATCTCTGAATAAAGGGGTTTAGAGGAGAGAATAAACAGCAAAGATATATATAATAATATGTTTATTAAGCTATTTAAGTATAGTTAAATTAGTTTTATAAAGGTGTTTTAAAGGCTTTTATGCAACAATAAAAGTTTATCGCCTAGTGTTAAGATCTTGTATATAGGTGTTTGTATATAGGGGTACGTATAAACTCTTGTTGTTGCGCGAAGGGCTTAAATGCCTTCGTGAGCTAATATCCTGCTATATACATACATCTTCTTTCTGGTACTAGTATCGCGACACCTAGTACAAGGTTACTGACACCAAGAGATTAATACTACTGCTGCGTTGCTTTAGGGTATGTAATACTTGTCGCTCGACGAAATAGGGCGAGACGGAGAGAAGAATTAGAACCGGTCTGGGGAAATCACTATAGGTTCTGGCTGCCTTTAGAGATAGTCTTTTCGCGACCTGAGCATTTGGTTGGGACGTGACGCGTCAGGGTGTATGTGTCAAAGGGTCGTCGTTCCTTGTCAACAGGTTGTTGTCCAACTTCCGTGTCTTCGAATATATCACCCTGTCCTATTCTGGATCAATCACGACGGCTTCAAGATCGATGTACGTTCGTAGTAATTACTTCATCCAGTACTCGGGGACCTTGGCTACATCATCGGACAGTGTCCCGTAGACTACTTTATTTATCTATAGTAGTTCGCAATCCCCTGGTGATTCGAGCTACAGTCTCGCGTACGTCTTTGGTGTGGTCAAGCCTACAACATTGAAGCGCTGATAAAATAATGGGGAAAAGAGCCTGTACTTTATATCAGCCAGTTTCTTACCCTTCCCTTCCCTTCCCTTCCCTTCCCTTCCCTTCCCTTTTCTTTTCTTTTCTCCTTCTCCTTCCCTCGGGGCACAAGTCGGTGTCTCTCTTCTTGCTGGTTCTTTCGTTGATCTTCTGGGCTTTATCATATTGAAGTGGTGCGGGTGACTCCAGATGAAGAATTAACCAATAGGATCAATGCGGGAAGAGGGCGGGGGAGGCTTACGTAGACTGGAGATCTTTAAGGGGCTATTTCGGGGTTCATCACCTACCTTCTTTTTGAGTCTACACATCAACTGAGGGTAGGTCGACCCTGTCCACCTGAGGGTGGCTCCACTTTTGGGTGTAGACATTAGCCACAAAGTACCCGACTTCTGCTCGATATAGGCGGCTACGCCGCGACAACCACAATTTAATATTCTTTTTAAATTCTTTGACCTCCGGGGGGCATGCGCTCCGCGCCGACCCCCACTCCGGAAAAAAAGCGAATATTTTTTTATTTTAATCCGCCGCTCGCCCTACAGGCTCACGAGGCTCGCTATCTTTTGTGGCGTTATTGTGGCGTTAAGTATACTGTGGATCATGTCTACACCCAAAAGTGGAGCTACCCTCAGGTAGACAGGGTCGACCTACCCTCAGTTGATCTGATTGCTCCTTCTTTTTACACACTTAGCTATTGCATCGATATTTAGTTATTTCATCACGAGATTCCCTATATATCCAAGTGATTCAATCTAGCCCTGGAACTGTATAGTTTAGGTTACCTCCTTGGCTAGGGCCCTGGTCCAGATACCAGTCATCCGGGCTAATTCAATAATTATTCTCATATCTAGCGATTGCCCGACCTTAATTTGACGGAGCTCGTTCCTTTCCGCTAGGCCAAAATTTAAACACCCATGACAGCTTTGATGGCATTACCAAGGACGCTGACATACTAGATTTGAGTTTTACCTCGTAATACCTGTTCTACCCTCGGCTACCTGTCGGATTATTGCTGCCTGTCGGTATCGCCGAGGCAAGCCAAGTAGCACTGACCGTAGCAGGTCTTGACAAGGCTTTCGAGAGACTGAAAGTGATCTGTATTTCTGGAGGAGCTTAGTACATTGTCGACAGTCCATATGAAGTGTGTGTGGTCCCACAAAGTAATAATATTGAGCCAACCCTTTGGCGCGTACTATGTAGAGCAGAGTCTAAATTGGCAATGATGTCTCGGTAGAATCCCTCTTATTTGATAGGTAGTCCTACGAACAATAATGTAACAGTTACTGATCGAACTTTTAACCGATTGACTTATTTATCGGTTTCTAACATTGCCTACGGCCTAGGTATATTCCAAGTTGCTTTCGGCGGTCGTTGGGGGCTGAGGTAAGTATTGTACATATGTACAATTCTCCAACACGTAAAAATAGTGGGTAATATAAGAAGAAAGGTACCGTACTTACTATGTACACTAGGCATCTACAGTATCCCTCGAATATACCGATGACTAGGATCTGGGCCAATTAAATCATCTGTTTTACAGATACCTCGATTTACACCTAATTTTACCCGTACCAGATGTTACTACTATAACTATTGGTACAAAGTGCCACACCACACTTATTTAGTGTAATGATGTTACTCATGTTAGTAGGGGTGGTGTGGAGACCTATCGGGTCTCCAAATGGATTGGTGCCGAAGAGGCCGCCAAAGGGATAGATTTCGCTAATCTTGACACCGGAGACTCGGGCGGGGCGGAGACACTAGATAACTGCCCGATAAACTCTATTCATCGTCCATGCTCCAACAGTCTCTCGTGATATATAAGCAATTCGTGAGTAATTTGCAGTTATTCATGCTGATTTTCTCTGTTCCACCGTCCGGGTGCTACTAATATGAAAGGAATTGACAGGCTGACCTAACTGCTCTATTTGATAACTTTATGAATACGAACGGGAAACAATAGCATCCCGCCCCCAGGGTCACCCCTCACTGATCGTCATACTAACGTCAATACTATGAGTAGCACATGGCGGACCAACCGTAGCCATCTTAAAATGGACAATAAGTAAGCATCTGGCCAAGAAATCACAGAGTCTGGAACGTGCCCCCGCCAGCTTACAGGATCCAGAAGAGTTCGAAGCCTGGGTGTAGAAAGGTTTATTGGGACTTTCTCTGACAAAAGATTTCTTTGGGCTCCAATTTCCCTTCTGCACAGCAAAATGTATCTTGTAAAGGGGTGCTTGTGCGCTTCCCCCTATAATGCCGTCACTGCCTCTACGCCTAGGCCCTCCGTAGCCCTGCTCGGAACCTACGGTAACATAGCCCAGCCGAGCATACACCTATCAAGTTAGATATCATAATATCTACCTCCCTTTCCATAGGCCATATAGGCCACAGCCACAAAAAAACCCCGGCTTCGTGCACGCGAGCTTGCTCCCGGGTCTGCCCGGGTGGGCGCCCGGGGGTTTTACTGTCCTGCCCCCGTAAGATCAGAGGTGCCGGGACAGGGGGTTTCTTAAATGGGAAGTGAGAAATTTCCTATTCGGGCCCTAAGAATTCTGACCAAAATTTGGTTTCGCTCAGTTGTACCTCATTCGCCAAAAACAAAGGCAATGTACGTACTGGCCGAAATGGAAATTGGATCCAGAAAGGCGTTTTGCTGGACGATGTCATCATGGAGCATCGTTAGGGCGTTTGACGTTAGATAGAGCGCGATTCGAGGACTAACAATGTATATATGAAATGATTTCCATCCAGCCTGCTGTGTTCATGATTGCCTCGCCATCCGTATAGAAACTCAAGATGCGGCAAAACACCATCGCCTTGTCTCTATTATCCGCGGCTGCGGCCGTGACAGCAGACCAGATCCTCTTTCCCAGCCCTACTGGACCCTATAGGGTTGGGTATAAGGTCCTTGAGCTTGTTGACTACTCGAGAAATGATATCTATTCGTTGCTCCCGGAACATCGAGATCTCATGACCACGCTTTATTATCCCATCGATGACAACCAGACGAATTGTACCATCGACACACTTATCACGCCACTGCTCGCAGGTTATTTAGATAACCTGTTGCAGACGCCGCCAGGGACTTTCAAGCAGTTTGCCTTGCCATCATGCGCCAACGCTCCTTTGGCTCGCCCAGATCTGCCCCTCGTGTTGTTCAGCCACGGATATAAGGGATCGAGACTCTTATATGCTGGTTTCCTTCAAGAATTTGCCAGCCATGGCTTCAACGTGTTGGCTGTCGATCACACCCATGATACTGTGGTGGTCGAGTACCCCGACGGTCGGTTCGTGTACAACACCCTCGATAGCAACATACCTGGGATTGTTGAACAGGACCTCAATGTCAGAGTCCAGGATATGATTTTCGCCCTCAACTCCATGAACAACAAGACGATTACGTCGCAGATTCCAGGCCTGTCCTATAAGCACCTAGAGACTAGCCGCGTTGGCATTGCGGGCCATTCATTGGGAGGCAGCACGACGTTACAGTCAACAGTCAACGATACCCGGTTCGTTGCGGGAACAAGTTTTGATGGGCCGTTCTGGGGCTTTGCCAACAAGACGGGCACAGATGCTGCAATCATGTTGATGGCTGCCCTACAGCCTTCGAGCCTGGAATGGGACGGTGGATGGACTACGACTTGGCCTCTGCTGCGGGATTTTAAGCGATGGTTCGATGTAGCCGGAACAATTCATCTTTCATTTGATGACTTTCCGCTCCTGGGAAATCTCCTGGGGCTTAACATTACCGAATATGCGGGCAATTTGACGGGATCAAGGATAGTTTCGATACAATCAGCGTTCGCGACGAGCTTCTTCAATCAATTCCTCAAGAACGAGTCTGACGGTCTGCTTGACGGTAAAGGAAACGGAAGTTGGCCAGAGGTTTCTTTAGTCATGTCGTAAGCTTGAGACGACGTACAGCGAAGAGTAGATCAATAGCGCTGAAGACATATTAAATGATATCTATATGCACCGAAAATACGCATGAACCAAGATAAAACATGTATGATGGTCTTCACGAGTTTTTGGGATTTTCAGAATCGAGGGCCTGTGCGCCAGAAGACAGCAGTATCAAAAGTAAATGTAGTCAGAACGTCAGCCTTCCATCCTTGGCTTCGTCCTCATCAGTACTCGTACTTCGTTATGTCGAACGCGTCGGCGGCGTTGACTCGGGCCATATACACGTATTGACTGTCGGTGTTATCCGTGATCGAGGTCGGCGCACCGCCCCAGATATATATATGGTCCGAGTTTGGATCCCTAAACGTGACGACACCTCCGTAGCGGGGGGTGTTGGTTGACTCCCACCATCAGCCGTTGTCGCCAAAGCGCTTTGTGACTGTAGGTTCGCTGTTGACGATCTCTACCTTAGCAACACTCGTACCCTTGACGCCATCGTCATTCGCGTTCTATTTTGTAGCATTGGTTTTCCGCAGGCCAGCATTCGTATTGTTCCGCCGGAAGCGAGAAGACATACCACTAGGTAATAAACAGCGCTGAACCCGCTAGTAGTCTCGCAGATACTGGTGCTTCCAAAGCCGTATGTGTTCGTCTCCCCCTAAGCCTCGTTGAATGGAATGAATTGCAGCGGGTGAGCGACAGGGGTATCGCCTGTTGAGATGGTAATCCTGGATTGACAAGGGGTCGTCCCCCATATAAGTGATGGTATCTCGGACGAGACCGTGGAAACCAGATGGAATCCGTGACACCCGGAGCGCATCAATTAGTGTCGCCATATACACCGTACCATTTACCTAGCTCGCCGGTAAATCCGAGATCACGCCCTGCGCAGCTGGTTGACGACTTCTGCTCGCCCAAGAACGTTGAGGTTCGCTATTTCGCCATTTCATGGTGGATCTAACCGAATCCTATGCAATCCTATCGATGGCCGCCCGACCACCGTCATCAATCGGATAGCGCCCATTTGTTGCCGTGCCCCATACACGCCCGGCGTCTGTCTCCAGGGCGCGGGTCCGGAAGAACACCTGGGTAGTGGAGCGAGAGCTTGAGATTAAGGTCGGCAAAGCCGGCGCGGCGGTCTCGAAAACATGGATGGCAGGATGAACTCGCTATGATGTCTGCAGCTCGCCACGGAAGTCTCGGCTGACGAGTTAAAGCGAGAAACCGGAGATGAAGATGATAATTTGCGTAATCCGCACACCTCCGACCGTGGAGTTGTTGATTACAACCCCACTCATGCTAATAGGCTGACTACTCCCGTCCATCTAGACGGGCAGCTGGCTCTCGTAGATTTAAATCCAGGTTGGTCGTAAGTAGGGACAAATAGTCCTTGGCAAATTTTTGAAAAAAACCCCCCTTGCACGCTACGGCATGCTTCGCTTGACCGGTACCGTACCTATAGTCCCTAGTACGTAGATTAATTAGTGAGCACAGCTGTCAAATTCCATGTACATGCTACAGCCGGGAGTACAAAATTTAATCCACCGTCCAACCCCAGGCCATCATTTTGTATTGGTGATGCTAAGCCACGTAGGTTAAGCCTTCGCGGCTGACGAGGGGAACTCTCTCCTTTTTCTTCTTTGGGATTCGGCCGGCTCTTTTACTGTCAAGCGAGATTAACATAGTATGGCACAGGAAAGGCTCCTCGTTACACTACCATACCGACCCTATCACTACCAACCGCTCCCCTCTTCTGCTCAAACCCGCATCATTGTGCTTGAGCCCTCCTCTGACGCCTCCGCACCTCTGATCTGCAGGATTGATGAGCTCCGGATAGAGTCAGATGAAGGATTCCAAGCGCTCTCATACACATGGGGCGAGCCCAGCCTTACCGAGACGTTGATAGTGGATAAAGTCTGTTTTCTGCGCATAACGCCGAACCTACGCGACGCCCTTCGCCGCTTTCGTCTTCCCTCTCATTCGCGTCGGCTGTGGGTTGACGCAGTATGCATCAATCAGAAAGATGAAGAAGAGAAAGGGAAACAGATCCCATTCATGGATGTAATCTACCGCGGCGCATCAGCTGTATTGGTCTGGCTTGGAAATTATCCCGCACAAGCAGCATGCTTAAAGAGTATCGCGGCCTACCCACGTCTCGTCGGCAAAGAGCGCGGCCCCAACAGCCGTGTAGGACGACAAGAGCATTCTGAACTGCTCATGTCGGTCTCTTCTTTGATTAAGCTTCCATGGTTCAGTCGGCGCTGGATCGTGCAGGAAGCTGTTCTCAACCCAGACGTTCTGCTGTGCTGCTGCGACGAAGAGCTTTCTTGGGTGCGACTAGCCAACTGCCTCGGGATGATCAGTAACCCACCACCAAACCTGAAGTCGCTGAACACGGTATTAGCCATGGCCAACCTCTGGAAGCGATGGGTACTTAATAGTGACGTGGCAAGAAATAATGGGATATTCGATCTGCTTGAGGCCTTTGACCACTTCCAGTGCTTTGACGATAGGGATCGATTATTCGCACTTGGCGGACTCGCAACCGACATCAGCATGGGTCTCAAATCCCAGCCGGGGCTTTTATCGCTACACGCAGACTACACTATTAGTACCGAGTCCCTCTACCTAAGGTTCTCCAGTGACGTGCTAGAGTATACCAACGAGCCGATGAAGCATCATATGCTGGCATCTAGCATATCTCGGTGCAGCAACGCCCAAAATCTTTACTTGCCATCCTGGGTCCCGGACTGGCGATTACCTGTGACTAGAAAGCCATTCATCCGTTATATGGTTTACAACACGTTACTAAGCCTTGATTATACACCTTCCGGACTATTATTACGTGGCCAATATGTTGGAGGGCCAGGCTCCAAAGTCTTAGCGACATTCGATCCACTGCCCACCTATCCATTGTCGCCCTAGGAAGTAGTTAACTAGCTCCGAGCAGCAGGTAATCTCTGGCTGGACATATATCCAGACACTGGGCTGGCACCGTACGCGTCATTCATTGCAGAGTGTGCCCGTAACACTGGCTTACAAGTCTCCGACGCCACGGTCTTTTCTATGATCTCTTGGGTCATGTCCACTGACCATTCTGGACGCTCGGGTTTGGATAGTTTTGGTTATACCTTGGAAGATATCGGGAATATTTGCAAAGGAAGGAGCGTATTCTACTGGTCAGATCCAACCAAACAATCCTTCCCCCATTTTGGCATTGGACCGCACCATATACGAATAGGAGATGAGTTGATGGCTGCCCAGCGGCCATCTTCCGATGATTATTCGTTCCAAGTTGTGATTGTTGTGCGAGATGTGTTAGATGACTCGGCTAAGCTAGTGGGTGATGCGTTATTGGTGCTTTCTTTGGCGAGCGCTAATTTGTGGTTTCCGTCGCCTGCAAGGAAGATATCTATCAACTAACTAATCAGCCCCTCTGTAACATTTAATGGGGAGGCTACGATTACACATGAATGTAGTCTTCAATATTGCTTTAGTTGTTTTGATCGAGTTAATATGACTCGTTAAACACGATCGTGAGTGGCCAAGTTAAATCACAGTATGAAAATCAAAAGCAAAAAACGTACAACACCAGGGATTCGCTGGTCGTCACCGACCCAACTACTAATCTGGCCCTCACTGGCTTATCTATGGGGGAGCGGACGGGACCCCGAGTTCTCCAGTGGGTGTGGTCGTACGTGCTAGAGTTGTGCGTTGCAACAATACAAGTATGATAGGCTCCTGGCAGGCTGAAATAAAGAGCAAGATGCTGAAGATTTTGCGTTGTGGCACAGCTATCTCGATAGATAGGTAGGTATATAGATCTTGGAACTCAACAGAGAAACGAACCCCTGCATCGCTGTAGGCGACGAAGACATAAACGTTGTTTTCGCCGTCGTCGGTCGCCTCTACACCAAAGGTTATTGGGTTATGCCAATCGAGTAGAGCAGTCGACTTGCCAGTCTATATACACACATTGTAACAAACCCTACAACTAATAAACCACTAGACTAAAGGCCGACTCCAGACACCGGCCGCGTAAAGGTACCCATGACTTCTAGATTCCTAAGAGATCTCGGCAGATGGGATAGCTTTAAGGACGCGCATCATATGACGGCTAGGTAAGGACCATCAGTTAATGACGAAGATAATGGGTTTAAGATCTTGTAAAAAGAGAACAATAGTGAGATTCAGATTTTCTGGTGGTATAATCTTTCGATCCCCGTGTAGGACAAACAACAATTAAAAGTTTCTTAGCGATACTAAGGTAAACCATCGTAGAAAGAGACCGACGCGGCCTTCAGAGTCGAAGAGATCACGATACCGAAACTGAAACTTAGTCAGGTCATACCTCCCCGCCACCAATATCAAGAGCTTAATTACTAGAAACATAGAATACAAAACAATTCAAGAGTTTAATCAAAGTCTTGACACGCTCTATAATGCCCCTGGAAAAACCCTCGACGCCGAATCCAACCAATTACGGGGGTATCAACCGTCTAGCCAAGCAAGCGCTATATCCAACCTCAATGCGCCGAGAAAACAAATCCCCAACCGCGCTATATATAACTCATGATCCAACAGTCGTGTAATCAAGGAATGAGCCAAAGCCACTCTATCTCAATTACCATCGCATACCGCGATACATATAACGGCAGCCAGTAGTTCCAGAGTAACCACCCGTCACTTTGTTTCGATGAGGACGATTTCCCCCCTACGGGACGTTAATATCGTACCCAATCAGCACCTCGGTAGACGAGCCCTCCCAGCCGCGGTTTCCAGCAGCGGAGATCATGAAGCGGCTCGACGTGTCGATGTAGAGGCTCGATATGACGCCTGCCCGCGGCGGGCCGGGGATGATGAGAAAGGGCGGCGGCGCGTGTTTTGAGGCGTGGTCGGAGTGGAGGTCGTAGAGGCGCAGGATGTCGTGCGAGGCGCAGACCAGGTGTCTGCCGTTGGGCATGGGGCGGACGCAGCTGACGGGACCGCTGCCGCCCGGGAACTTGAGGGTGCGTTCGGGCTGCCAGCCCGCGCGGGCTTTCTGGACGCTGAACTCCTCTACCGTGCCGTTTCTGCGCCCCGCGTAGATCCAGTTCCCGTCCGGGCTCCAGCACGCGCCCATGCACCACGGCGGCACGTTTGGGCGGTTGCCGATTCTCGCCACGGGATTGGGCATGCGGCGATCCCAGATATGGATGGGGCCGTCGATCGATGCGGAGAGAAATGTACTGTCGGATGTCTGTGTCGTGTCATGATGAGTGGCAGGTGGGGCGGCGAATACAGTTGAGGGCGACTGTGGTTGTTCGCCTTCGTGTCCCATTAATGAGTCTGCCTGTGTTAGAGGCGGGGGTTCCAAAGCAAGGGAGTTGTCTGCCATCGATGCGCCGGGTTCCTGTGTTGAGGGTATGCCAGCGGAAGCAGCACCGTTCGTGTGGATCCCGTCGAGACCCGACATATTAGAATCTGTAGGGTCGATAGGCGGCGCATCGGTGCCATGCTGTTGGGATCCCAGCGGAGGAAGAGCAGCCGGCGCCGGGCCATTTTCGGGATCGAAGGTAACTTCGGGCATGTTGTAGTCACCCATGGGCATATTGTCTTGTGCCGAGTCTCGCATCATAGCGCGAGAGAACTCGTTATCATCGTCACCTCCAAATGCTCCCATGCCGTCATTATCGCCAAAGAGGTCGGAGCCGCCGCCTGGACTGCCACCAAACAGACTGTCATGCGCAGGACTATCTTGGCCACCCGCTACGTCTTGGGAGACGTCTCCTGCTGGCGCAGCGTGCCCGTTGACCCCCAGACCGTTCATATCGCTGTTCATGCCAGTACTAAGCTGGCCTTCAAGTTTGAAGTCGAGGTCATTGGTTGCGGCCGGGAGCCCGTTGGTGCTTGAAAAAGTGTCGCTGGGGAGTATTTCTTCGCTGGCCTCGGGCGGGAAGGGCGCGCCGCTCGTGGGTCTGAGCTCGATGGCCGATATCTGACCACCGCCTCCGTCAAACTGCCTAGATACAGCGCCGGTGTTGAGATCCCAATCAAAGATGTTCTTGTCCCAGCTACCGCTTAAAACGCTCTTTTCGTCAGCTGCCAGGGTGAGCGCACTGACGGCATTGGTGTGCTTCTGCAAGCAGGTGATGCGCTTCCCCTCGTCGTGACGGACGCTTTGCAGATTAATGCCCCCGCTCTCGAGGCCGGAAAGAAGCCAGAGCGCCTGCGAGTGCACCGCCAGGCTGTAGACGGGGCTCAGCACAACGTCTTCCTGGCGCACTGCAGAGGACTGCGGCTCGGCATTCTCCCAGTAGGACAGGAGCACGCCAGCCTTGGTGACCGAGTCGACGAAGGGGTGTCGCTGGGCCACGGTCAAGAGCGTCTTACCGTTGATGGTGGCGGGCCCGTCGTACTTCCGGATGTAACCATCGCTTCCACCTGTCATCCAGTAGCGCAGGTCCGGGGTGACGGCGATGGCATTGACGCTCGTGGCCATGGGGGCGGCCATGGTGGGCACGATGTCGTAGGTCTTGGCCGTGAAGACCTCGGGACGCACCGTGGGTTGCCATCTCGGCGTCGACTGGTCCCCGGGGGTGGCCGACTTGCGAGAGGCAGGTTGAGACGGCTGTTGCTGCAGTTGTTGTTGATCGTGCTGCCGCTGCCGCTGCTGCTGCGACTCGTCGGTCTCGTGGTGGTGGTCCTGGTCATCCTCGTCCTCGTCCTCGTTGTCGTTGTCATTGTCGTCGTCTTCGTCGGGATCGGGATCGGGATCAGGGTTGTCGTTGTCTTCCTCGGCATCAACATCGTGCATAGTGAGGTCGTCGTCGTGTTCATGCTCGTTGTCGGAGCTGACGTTCGAGTCTCGGTCAAAGTCATCCATCGTTCTGGTCTAGTTAAAGCAAAAAAGGCGTATTTGGGTCGTAGTTGCGAGCAGTCTTGTGTGAGAGTGAGAGCGAGAGCGAGAAGCGGTCTTATATATATGAAAAGCGAATATTGCAAAGCGATTGTGTCATGATTGAATCAACCTTCGGTTTGTTAATAAAAGGCTGTCTTGGGGCCTGCAGCAAGCAGCAGCAAGGTGGAATTGGTGTTTGCTCGAGAGTAACGCGACGCGAAGGTGATGTCGTATCCTATTTGGCCAGGAAAGATCGGTGGGGTAACTTAACTAAAGTAGCTAAGCTTTCCCCAAATCCTTCTCCAAATCTGATCAGCCGTAGGGGTATTCACATAGGCACTGTCCGTGCACATGTTACTCTGTATGTACTGTATCTACCATTTCATGAAGGCACATCTCAGAAATATCAAAAATTGTCAGCTAAAGAAGAGCTATTATCTGTCTACTTATCTTATTGACTTCGCCGTCTGCTTACGCTTCCGTTCTAGGAACTTGTGAAGCCAAGAGACGCAACCCCAAGACTAGAGACCCAAGTACCTGGGATAGGTGCAATCTACCAAAAACCAAGTTATCATAGCAACCCCCCTTTTATCGTCCGTTTCACCATTTTTCTGTTTTAGTTACCTTCCTCGAAGACCACATGTTTTAATCACCATCACAAAGCGAATCCCGAAAGGTGTCTGAATAACAAGCCACCAATGAAGCAAAAATTTGTTGCAAAATCATAACGCCAATGGCAACCGCAACATAGTACACCCCCTTCTCCTTGAGTCTCTAGAGGTCAATGAGGTTTCCTTCACCTCCCTCGGCCACGCCATGGAGGTTCAAGTTGTCGTCATGCGTCTCACACACCGTGCTAGAATCCTCCCATTCCGGCCTGTCTTCCACGACACGAGCCCGATTAGCATTTCTCGTGCCATTGGGGCCATGACTATAGGTGCGAGGTAGAGTTTTCATAGCGACATTGGGTTGCGGAGGGTAAGATACGTGGCTCGTGTAGTTGAAAGGAGGACATCCGTTAGGTACATCTGGCAGTCGAAGTGCGCTCTCCCTAACTTTGTCATATGAATCAACGAGCGATTCAGCGGATACCTTCTGTGGCTGTGCCGGATCCGTATAAACAGGATTCTCTGTCTGCGGAGCATCACGAAAGCTGAGTAGATCTCCTGTAAGCTGGGGTTGGTCTGGAGCATTATCATTTCCAAGCGACCCATTTTCGACTTTCTCTGGCGTCGGAGTTCTACTCTTCTCTGAGACAACTCCCTCCTTGACGTTACGCATACCGCGCGGGTTCAGCGTGACTTGGCGGAATGTTTCTCGAATAGGGTTGATCATATTACGGGGATCTTGACCGTTATATGCGGAGGGACAAACGGGATTGGAGGATCCCGGCCCTGCAGATTGGCGATACTCTTGTCGTCGTTGTGCATCGTGCTGCTGAGCGTCAAAGAGTGCCCACTCTCGGCCGAGCATGTTTGATCTTACAGGGTAACCTTGAGCCCTAACTTGATCAGAGGTGTGTGTTGATCTACTACCACGTGCGAAACCGCCTCGACGGCCGCGTGGTCCATAGAAATCACTACGAAGTTGTCCAATGCGCCCATCACTCCCGGTGAATGGCGCAGTTGCGCATCTGGGGGCAGATGAACCGTCGTTGGCCCCGTTCCGAACCGTATCGTCATCCCACGCCTCGTCGTTAGCGTATGCACCTGTAAAGTCATCACAGCGGCACTGGCAATTCTCGCCACAATACATTTCGCAAGGGTGACCGCAGCTCAGAACCCTCTCACAAGCCTGGAGACAGATTAACCGGCTATGTTGGACCCTGGAAGTATGATGTCAGCATATCAATTGCGCGACGATACATTGCGATAAAAATAGTAATCAACTCTATGTTAAATGGATGAACATACCAATGACAACGACGGCCACAGTCATGGCCACATTCGAGCTTCTTCACACAAGGCTCCATGCAGCCGCCATGATGATTAATCCACTCATCAGGGTGGCTAATCCAGGTCGTTCTGCTGTGTTGCTGGCAGGTGATGGGCAATCTCCCATCCAAGCCCAACCGGTTCTGAAGACGAAAAACCTCTGCAACCTCGCCCCACATCTTCTGCGATTCTTTGCATGCGTTCCATAGGTTAATCATGTTGCCGAAAATGTAGAAGCCACGACGGGCACGGCTGATGGCGACGACACCTCGATTGCTGTCCCGAAGAAAGCCGGCTTTGTGCGGTCCGTTAGGGCCGTTACTACGAACCAAAGATAGAATCACGATGTCATTTTCTTCGCCTTGATACGAGTCAACGGTGTGAACATTTTTGAAAGGCTGTCGGTGCTTCATCCTGCTGAACTCGCTAAGAATCTTTTTGCGTTGTCCTCGGTAAAAGGTCAACACAGTAATCTCGGTCTCTTTGACACCATTCATCATAAGATAGTCGATGAAGCGCACAATCATCTCGCCTTCTAGAAGGTTGAACTTGCTTAGATTCTCATCAGTTCCCTCGCTCCACGTGTGATGGAAGAAGAAGGACTGTTGCGCCATGCCTGGGATAGACGGACGAGCATCTGGTTGCCTTACTACCGGATGATCTTGCAAGTTTGGGTAGAATGGGTTGAGAACTTCTCGTAGAATAGGGCTCATTCGGCGCTGCATATTGAGCATTGTATACGGCATATCTAGCCCGATGAGTCGCTCAAACATTGAAACGCGGATATAGTATGGAGCGTCGTCAAGAAAAGGGGTATCGCAAGAAGGTTTCAACTGCTGGTGGTCGCCAACAAGGATGAGCTGCTGCAGTGACGGGTACAGAGCTGACAGAATGCTGGCTTCTTTGGTCTCTGCAGCCTCTTCGATGAGCATTGTGCGCGGCTTAAGAGCAGCGAGTAGGCCCCTGTACTTGCACAAGCCGGTGGTAGTACATCCAACAATCTCTATCTGGGCCGTTCTGATACACCGCAAATCCCTATGCCATCTGTTGGCTTTCAAGTTCTTGCATATGCGAGCATTCGCTGTCAGCTCGGTGCGGAATCCGGCTAGCCGGAGACGCAGCAGCTCTCGTTGCCAGTACTGGTATATGGCGCCTCGGTTGCCTTCACCGATTTCCCATAGATTTTCCCGCCTGAGCTCCTTGCGAATAACTAAGTCAGTTTCGGTATATTGTCGAGGATTCGCTCCGGTCCATTGATACTTGATTGGTACCCATGTACCGTCAACTCTCCCACTATTCTCGTCGTCGTCGGCAATGCAGTCATCCAGCTCTATGTCATAGTCTTCGGCATCAAAGTCTGCTGTATCGTCGCTTTCCTGGATATCGAAATCGGGATCGATCACGTCCATAGATGGTGCCTCGACACGCTGGTCGCCAAGCCACTGAGAGAGCGGACCAGCCGACGATTCATCGATGGATGAGGCGTGGGCCCATCCGTCCTCGGCTAGTAGAGACTCCAGTTGCTTCTGTGTAATAATGCCCGCGGCTTGAAGGTCCTCTGGGTCAATCAACTCGTTAGAGAATATGCTCGCCACGAGCACCTCGATCCGAGATACTGTCTTTCTCCGTGCCGCTTCAAACGCTTTATAGTCTCCGTCTGCTCTGTATGCCCGGGATGGCAGAGCACGACGACGCAGATTATACATGTTATAGCGTTTGATTTCTTCATTTTGAGTACGACCGCCTAAACGGACTGTGTTGAAACCTAAATCGATAAGCTGGCTTAGGATCTGATCTACGGCGTGGTTTGTTTGAGCAGCAAGAATAATAATGTTGCTACCACGCTCTCGTTGACTATCCAGCAAGATTTGCAGAGCCTGGACAGAGGTGAAAGTCTTTCCAGTGCCAGGAGGCCCTTGAATGATGCCTAGCTCCTTGGTGAGAATCCGGTGGACGCCGGAGAGCTGAGAGTTATCGAGGTTAGTGTATGTCGAGATCTTGCTATCGATACTGTCAAGCACTCGATGGTTTCTTAGCGACTCTCTTGCTTCTACCAGGCGCTGACGAACAGTCTCCACGGGCAAGGTGTCCGAGCCTGGAATATGATGAACGAGGGAGCTAATATTCATCTCGGGGTTCTCCCGAACGTACTTAGCCGCCAAGTCACTTTTGTCAAGGCTGACTAGGTACTTGTCTAGAGGTGTGTCGGTGCCGGCTACGTGTTGCAACCCCACCATGCAATGACGTACTGCCTCAAAGTAGCCGGAACGGCTTTCGAGCATAACAAGTTCGGTAGTCGGGTCCAGAACAGCATCGTCTGTGTTACCCCAGAATATTTGGATGGTGGGGGGGTTTCTGTCTAGGCCATCGCGGAAGGGGCGATCAGCGACGACAGCGGGCATGCAAATAGTCTTAAAACCGTCCGCAGCGGTAGATATGGCCACAAGGCTGCCGGTAGTGAGGCGACGAGTCTGAATCCAGCGGATTTTCTTTCCCGCCCTCTGGGTTGAAAACTGAATTCGGCACATGGGGCCAATCCGGGTCATTAGATACCCCTGAACAAACACCTAGGTTGAGGCGCGTTAGCTTTGAAATTGTTACGATACCTCCCCTGGGACAAAGAACAAGCATGTATATATCGAAGGACTAGCCTACAAAGGTACTCGAACCTTCGCGCAACAACAAGAGTCTATGCATACCCCCATACTTGAGATCCTGATACAAGGGACTATAGCTTTGAAAGGGTGATCTAACCTTGGTGTAAATGCACGTCTCGTCGTCATCTTCCATACTAGAATCCTCACGGTACTTCTTGACCGAGAAACGTAACATAGCAATAGCTTCCTCACGTTGGAGGCGGTAGTGCGTCTCTAGGTATGTATTCTTGTTTGGGAAGGGATGTTGCCAGTTATTAGGCAGGAGGCTGTGGATCCTTTCTAGGTCCTCGGGGTCTTGCCAGTCTGGGTTGAGGTCCCTAGCGGTAGGTATTTCGGGGTAGCTCTGCCAAGCAGGAAGATCGGCAGATTCTGGGCGGTAGAACTTGGTGTGAGCTTGGATAATTTCCAGCTCCTCCTACATCTCTACATGTTAGATCTGGTCTCAGGAAGGGTGGAGGGGTGACTGGTGGATCTATGTCTCTTACCCTGTATTCTGGGCCCACGATGGGCAATGGACGTTCCATTTTGTTCTTGGAAACAGTTAGTCCACAGTCGAATAAAAATTACACTAATCAACGTAAAAGACATATATACAGAAAATACGCAACACTTTGATAAACGGCCTGTTATAGGGCGGAGGGTGAGTGAGTGAGTGAGTGAGTGCGTATGTTGTTGTTGTTCTTGGGAACAGAAGAAGCGTGACAAGAAAGGAAAATGGGAATGAGGTAGCAGGGCCGTGTCGAAACAGATTACCTACATCCGGCGGTAAGGGTAGCGGGCGAGTATGGGAGGATGCACTCATGAAAGTGCAGTGTTGATGACAAGGGAGGGTGTAGAGTAGAAAGGCAATAGATGAGAAGAAAGTGCTGTAATATGGAGCACCTACCTAGGTACTTAGGTATCCAGCCTGTCGAGGTGCTGCTGGTTCTGGGATTGAAGGCAGCTTTCCTTGTGTTGCTTCTGCACCAATGTGAGGATTAGCAACTGCCGTTGTTCGTTGAGCAGAGAACCTACAGTACTGCAGTAGGCACTGGATACGCGTCGACGTGGTAGGGACTACCTCGGAATATGTGTGTAGGCGATGGTGGGCTCCCGATCTGGTGTTTCCACGTGGGTGTAGCAAGAGTACTGGGGTGCGGCGTGAAAACAAGCCTGTGATCAAGAACTTGATCGGGCGGCGGTTTCCACACTGGAGATGTAGAGGATAGGTGTGATAGTGGGTGAAGATGGAGTCCGGTGGCCAACAGGGGAATCGAGAGCAGATGATGCTGCAGGTTTGGCTTGTGATGAATGCATATGTTGCAGGATCTAATCTACCTCGGTAGGACCCGTCATGCAAGCTTTGAGTGCAGGTGCACGGTCAAGAGTTGGTGATCTCTTGAGAAACGGTGCCGAAAAGGCTAACTTGGGATACAAGATACGAGAGGGCGAGGGCAAGGGCGAGAGTGAGAGAGATGTATATGTGTGTGCGCGCGCGCGCGTTCGTGTGGTGGTGGGCGTGTGTGTTGTTGATCTTGAGAAAGAGAATGAGGCCAAGAGAGAGAGAGGTAAGAGAGGTGATGAGAGAAGAGAGAAGGGGAAGGCCAGAAGCCTTAAATGGAAGGAGTGTATATGGTGCTGATACTGCAGGAACGCTCCTCGTGTAACGTGACGGGATACCTACGCATGAGAGATCGGTGAGCTTGCTTTCTCACCCTGCAACTTGGGGCGGGAGATGGAACAAGACGAAATAAAACAAGCTCTCTCTGTCCTTGCGTAAAGTCCGTTTATTGGAAAGTGTCCCGGGATTCGCAGGACGGATAAGGTATCTTGTAGTTGCTGTTGTAGGTAGTAGTAGGTAGGAGTTGTGGTTTGTTGGTGAGGTTGTTGACACGCTCAACATAAGTGGCACACCTGCATACTTACGTACTTAATTAGTTTGCAGAACTGCTGTTGCTGCTGCTGCTGCTGCATGAACCCGCACAAACAATGAGACTTCAGGGCAACCGTGCTATTGTTTTGCCCTGCAGATATATAGATGCAGGGGAAAACAGGCCTAAATATCAGGTAGTTTCCCAAACAGGTACCTAGTTAACTAATAGTTCTGTGTATCTGTGCAGGCACTTGCTTTACCGCCTACTCGGCGGTGTTCTGCTATAAGCCTGTTTGTAACTATCTCTATGTACCGATGTAGCTTTGCAACTTCCTACCTAGGTAGGTAACATTCTACAATCGATCGAATCTATAGCAGCTTTCTACTTTATTTCCCGCACTTTAGATCTTTTAGTGAATTGAGTTTCTCTCTTCTAAGCAAGCGGCTAGTAAGTCTTGTCTGTTGCTTTCTGTCTGTTTCTGTCTTCTACAGTGTGCTATATTGATTCTTAACAACACTCTTGCATGGAGGGTTCTGATGAGAATAAGTTGCTAAGACACACTCTGAACTATTGCTAAACTATTGTTTTCCCACGTTTGTATTGGTGTTTGTTTATCCTTCTATCCGTTGTGGTTACATTTTTAATAGGCTCCTAACCCACGCTTAAGGACCCAGAGGCTGACATCGTCAGGGACAGACTGTCAACTAGGCCGAGGCGCACATTGGATTTTTGAACTGGCTAATTCGATAAAGAATTGGGATACGTTTCAAATTCGTTGCTAGTTTCTGACTTGAATAACTTTCGTTGCTTTTCACTTTTAAGATATGTGTACAAATATTGGTACTAGGCTCGCACGCATCCGCAAGCGAGACTCAGACTACAATACAAAATAGTCACTTGAGAGTTCCGAATTATAGAATTACATGGGAAATTTTAAAGTCACCACATCTCAATTGAACTCTATTACACAACTTGACGCCACTATCATCTCAATGTCAGTAACTGATACAACAGGAGCCTTGAAAGCGACTCGGAAAATATGCCGTACGTAAGTAAATCCTGGCTCCTGAAGGAAACAAAGAAGAACAACAGAAAGGTTTTGTAACAACTTACCTTGGTACCATTAGTCTGCCGAACCTTCAAATCACACTGCCCCTCATCGATCATCTTCTGCACAGTCCAATGCATATTCGGCTCGCGATTACGAATCCCACGATACCGGCCGAGGTTAACACGAACCCTCTTCTCCCAACCCTCATTGTCGCCCGAGAGAACGCGGATCTTGACAGGCCAGAGCTCCAGGATCCACCAAACCTTCGCGACCTCCAACATATCGTTAGGCGGCTGCATAGCATCGAAATGGTCCTCGTCGGACTCAGAGGGGAGGATATAATTCAAATCCTCGCGCGTCGGCGCGTTGTCGATGGTGTATCCCTCGGGCCCGATGGGCAGGAATGTCGAGCGTCGCTGTACGGGGGCGAGTATCTTCTTGCGATACATCGTCATGAGCCGCGGCGGCGGGCCTGTCATCGGCATGTCGGGAGCCCGGTACTCGGGCCACAGGTTCGCGACGTCGAGCCCCTGCTCCGCTAACCGCGCCATGTCGAACAGGATCCCAGTGTCACACTCGAAGCACTGTCGAATCATCCAGCGGAGCGGGATCCGCGAGAGCATGTGGCGGCTCTCGTTGCGGACGGCGCCGCCACCGATGTCCGCGTGCGCGCCCATGAACCATACTTCGAGCGCGTCCGTGACGAATTCCCGGTAGCGGTTATTCGCCTTTTCTTGGGCTTCGAACTTGGAGTTCCACACGTCGTCGCTGGATTCATCAGTGTGGTTGTGCTTGACCGCCTCTTTTGCCTTCTTCCCGCCCATGCCGGCGGGCGTCTTCCGGTGCCTGAAGCGCCTGTCGAGACTGAGTTGACGATGTAGCCGACCCGCTGGTGTGAGATCCGCGGTTCCACGACGTGTCGTCTCGGGCGCCGAGCCGGGCTGCTCTTGCTGCCAGTGGCAGACCTTGAACTTGGCCCGGTGTTCGTCTAGGGCCATGGCATGCCGGAAGTAGCGGACCGTGTTTGTCGCTCTCTTGCTAAACGGGAGCTTGCGAGGGAAGAAGCCGACACTAGCGACACAGTCGAAGAGGCCTAAGAAGTAGACGTCGACGTCGGTGCAGAATGTTTTCTTGAACTCCGCGGCGAGATATTCTCCGTTATCGGAGCCATCTTTGTAGAAATTGTAGGCGAAGTTGATTTGAGATCCGTTACTGGCAGGTAGCAGACCGACCTTATGGATCATCCCAGCTAGACATCGAACCCTGCTGAATGGTAAGTATGAAGGCTTCGTAGAGAGTAGATCGGACGTTTGAGCTCACGTGTACGCGCCTCGAGAGAAGCCTAGCAGGCAGATCTTGTCACCTTCGCGGTAGTTTTGCATCAAGAATCTGTACGCATCTTTGACGTGAATCCCTAGGACCATTCTTATTAGCAGGTCGATACGGACATATATGTTTAGTCATTGCAAACCTAATCCGCTGCCCACTGCCATGTCTAACGCAGCGCCAATGCCATTTTTTAAACCTCCCTTATCATACGTGCCAATGCCAGATTGGTAGTATGTAACCTGCTGTTCGGGAGAGTGCTTTTTGAGGCATGAGATAAAATGGACGATGTTACTATTGTCGTTGTCAAACTGATCACCAGTACCATCAAGACAGATTATGAGGGTACGAGGATGATTATTCGCATCATCAGCGTTTCTTAGAGCACGGAGGGTCCTAGGAAGTCTGTCTTGCTTATTGTTGGTCTCGTTCTTTGTTCTCCCGTTCTCTTTTTCGTCCATCTTCAGAGGTATCTAAACAATAGATTGCAGCAAAGAATACTGTGGAATATAAACAGTTCTTCCCGGGGGATTTCGCATGTTAAAGAGTTAGTGGCGGGGACAGCTATCGTGTTGGAAGTCATGTTCTTCTATACTATACTCCATGATCGGCATTACTAATACCGTGGGATGCCGTAGCAGCCACTTACTTCACTTAGTATACAGAAAGATACAATAGTAAAACGACTTGACGCCCTATGATGCCAAGTTGCTAGATTTAGTAGTGATTTGCATGTAGTATGCCTACTGTACTACTGCCCATTTCGAAATCACCGCCTGCTTCACTAAGGGTGTTGATATTTGAAGCTGTGAGAGTCTTCTCGGCTGCACCAGGCTAACCAATCTCAACATTTTCGGGTTTCTCATTTGATGCGTAGTCGCTAGTAGAAGTTTTTCTGGCAATTTGATCTGGTACGCTGCGCTCTTGCGAGTGGGAGACTGAAATCAGAGAAAGATGTGTATAGTACGGTGGATCGCAGAGACCAACAGCTCCCTGGCTAGTTATCAGCCAATTGCATTCTCATGTTCGTGTGGATTAGGTACTGTAGCTTCGATCGACGAACGGATCGTCCCGAGCTAGTGTCACGAATTGCTGGCCAGGGTAACCCTGGGCTAACACCAATCAGGACCCCATGCAAGACCAGCGGCCAAGCTGAAATGTCTTGGCGGGAGTATTCGGCGACCGGAAACGGATTTCATTTGGTAGTAGAAAGGAAGCTTTTTTCTTCTTCCGCGTTTTGGGGACAGGGATAGGCTGGACCGTGATTGAGTACAACCTTGTGAGCTCATCGTGTATGAAGTTGTTCGGTATCACTCGCGCCTCATTGCGTCTAGTTAAGCATTGTGATGTAATGCATACCACTACGGCCAGTCTCACTTTTGTCTTGGTCGGGAATGATCAGGCCTATTCCATCATATGTGGACAACTTAAAATGACTCAATCACGTATCACTCCGTATCATTGCCACGGGAGCGATGAAGGTGTAACATGAGTTCCATGCCCTACCGACAAATATAAATATTGGCATAGTTCATTCCAGGCCTTTAACACCCACATATAATAATGCAAAGCATAATCTCTTATTAGTGTATATCCCGACAATAGTGATAGGTACTGGCAGTATGTCTTAAGTGACACTCCAAAAGAACGCGTAAATATGATTTGTTTGACTTATTATCGCCAAGAATTGTCCCAGCCCGCCTGCTCGACAATGAAGGCGATAGCAAGCTCAGAAAACCTCGCCATATGCTATTAAGGACAAGTGTCAGCAGGTTGTCGTCCTAAAAAGAGTATTGGAACCTTACGTCAAACGAGAAATAACCGAGGTCGTCGTTAACATCCATGGTATCCTTGGCAGTGTGTACATAGGGGTCGAAATCTCCTAGGGTTGACCCGCGACCCTTGGCTAGAGGGTTGCCCTCAGACGCGAACGCTGACGGGAAGCCGTTCTGGGTGAACGACATGTAGTCTGAACCGGCGCCCGGCTGTAGGCTGTAGACCGCGGCAGGAATGGAGATGTATTCCTTGCTTAACGAGATGGTCCAGGCAGTCAATGCATCGTCGGCGTCTGTGTCGATCATACCAATGGACTCGGGGGTCGAGTTCCGGGCGACGTAGGCCGTCATGTCCATCTCGAGCATGGCACCGATAGTGGCGCCCTGTTGTTTCTTGTCGCGCGCAATGGCCTGGCTGCCAAGCAACCCGCCCTCTTCGGCGGCATACCAGTGGAACTCGACGGGTCCATTCTTGGGGAGGAACCCGGACTGGGCGAGGACACGGAAGGCCTCGAGAATGCTGACGCTGCCGGAGCCGTCGTCATCGGCGCCGGGGGCGGGCAGCAAGGGGAAGAGGTAGTTGGCCGAGTCCTGGTGGGCGCCGATGATGGTCAGGGGGAGGGAAGAGTTGCGGACCTTGGGCTCGAAGCGTGCGATGATGGACGGCTGCGGGAAGGTGTGGGTGAAGTACTCGAGCGAGATGTGGGTGTGGAAGGGCGCGGTCTTGATGATGTCGTCGAGCTGGTCGTGCAGCCACTGGGCGCTGTGCTCGCCGTAGACATCGCCGTAGTACCGGTTGTAGAAGCTGGTGAAGCGCGTCAAGACCTTGCGCATGTTGTCGGTCGAGATCTTGGAGAAGAGCGGCTTCACGAGCGACTGGTGCGATAGTCCGGGCAGATGGGCGCGGCCGGCCCACGAGACATCCACATCGTCTTGGTAGTCGGTGATGTCCCTGAACCTATGGCCTCCTCGGCGGAGGCGGAGCTTGTCGCCCTCGGTCATCCATTGCGGCGCGTCGCGGCCGAGGACGTGGAGTAGACGCGGTTCGGCGAGCTCGCCAGCTAACTCGGGTCGGAGCGAGACGAGCGCATCGACGGGGTCGGGGTGGGCGTCGAGGGCTGCGAGGATGGCATCGTCGACAGCATGCTGAACGGGAATATCGTCGTGGATATCGAGAGAGTCCGGGGCACTGAGGACGACCTGCGAGTCTGCACGCAGCGAAGCCGAGACTTGCGAGACGGACAATCCGAGGAGCAATGCTCTAAACAATGCGCAGTTCATCATCTTAAATTACAGTTACGCCACGCATGCATGCATATGGATGCTGACCGTCGAACCGAACGAGCATCATGTTCACCGTCTGCTAGCCAATTGAAGCCCGGGCACGTCATCTACCTACCTACCTATGGACTGTTGGATGCATATTGAGAATTAAAACACTAGTCTATTCATATACTAGAGCATACCTGCTTATCGAAGGCTTTATAGATACCTCCAATCTAGGTATGCCCGGGCCCGCACTTGCGTCGTGCCCCACCTCACCGTTTCCACGCGGAACCTATAAAGACCTATCAGAGCACAAGCTGAATGAATTCATCGGAAATAAGCAGGCCGCCGTTGTCGTCAAATTCGTTGACTGTAACACACAGTGCTGGTACCGGACAAACCTCATGGGGCCAACATCGCATCTAGGGCTATAGTCGTGCGATATGGTCAGGATAATAAATCCAGGGCTATCTTTCGTGAGTTGGTTGACTTAGTCGACAATTTCACCTACGTATTGCCCGCTACCCCTCAACACAAAGGTGCGTTGGGCACTGTAGTTGTCAGAATTAACCACGGGTTTACTCACGTCTTCCACTCGATGCACTACCTAGGTAGATGAAGGAAGAAGCCACCATGCAACCCCAAATTAGCGTTGTTGCCCATGTTATTAGGGTATAGCACGGACACTTCTTTACTGTACTGCTGCATGTTGTAGAACGCAATTCACTCGCGCAACGATCTTGTCTAGTGACTTTACATACAAGCGAAGCTCTTACTCGCGATAACAGCTTATGAGAGCTGATAATCTCGAATCAATCTTTCCGCACAGGTCATACCCGTGACGTAGGCGACGGCCTGAATATGACAGTTCGCCAGGACAGGAACAACGCTCATATCAGCAATTCGAAGGCCCTCGAACCCCATAAGCTTAAAGTCCTTATCTACCGCTGCGTCGACATCTCCAGGGACTCCCATCTTGACGGTACCGGTCATATGCCAGCTAGAACCAATGTATTGCTGCCAGTAAAGAAGTAGGTCCTCGTCAGACTCGGATTGCGGGACTGACAGGTTTGCCACTGTATTTTTCGAGTATGCAGGGTGCTTGGCTATCTTCATTGCCTCGCGCAACGACCTAACGGCGACGAGGCGATCGAAAGGGGTACTAAGAAACTTGGGATCAAATCTCAATGGCACGGTCGGGTCTGCAGACTGCAGCGTCACCTCTCCACGGCTCTGTGCGTTATTATAGAACACGAGAATACACGAATAATTGAGTGCCTCGGCCGGAAAATCTGGTATGAAGTGGTGAACAGGGAAATGGGTAATAATCTCGAAGTGAGGGACTGTCTCCTTAAGCAGGAGATTCTGTTCTGCTTGAGGTAAGCTGTTAAACTCTGGCGTAGACTCCAGTCCTTCGAGCTTGTTATATCCAATACCTAGCTCAAACTTGGACGTGCTTGTTTCGGTTCGGGTATAAATTAGAGGAACAAACATGTGGTCTCGAAGACCCTGTCCAATTGCTTCAATATTACGGATTACCGGGATTTGAAATGCTTCGAGCTGCTTGTCAGGCCCAATCCCAGAGTGCATCAAGATATTTGGCGTATTTAGCGACCCTGCCGAAAGCACAACTTCTTTCGACGCCATGTAGCGGGCTTTATTATTCGCCTCTACGCCGATGACCTTTTTGTCTCCTTGTAGGATGAGCCGATGGACTATTGCGCCGGTTACGATCGTCAAGTTGCTAGGTTGGGGCTTCAGTAGGTCATTCGCAGTGGAACGCACTCCATGATGAGCTGAGTTGATCACCGGCGCTATGCCCATGGGATTGCCGGCGTTATAATCGGGATTTAAGGGCCAGCCTGCCTGTTCCAAGATGTTGAGCATCTGAACGAAATCGTTGTCCCACTCATCAGCATACCCAACCCTCAGGGGCCCAGAGGAACCGTGGTCTGACGCTTTGGGCATGGAATACTTATTAGCATCAATGCCCGCAGGTAACGTCGGGTCGAAGGATTCAACATCTCGGAAGCGTTGAAGCATAGCATCCCAGCCGAATGTATCATCGTCAACGATACGAGCCCATTCTTCGTAGTCGTCTCGTGCTCCTCTACTAAAGACTCCAAAGTTAATAACACTGGAGCCTCCCAGTCCCTTCCCTCGACTGTAATCAAGGACCCGCCCTCCACAATCGGCCTGTGGTGAGGTCTTATATCCCCAGTTCACTTCCTTATTCATAAGGGTCGTGAAGCGCTGACCGTGAACCCGGAGACCATGAGCCGCATTGTCGCTTCCGGCTTCAAGTAGCAGGACCGACGGCTTCTTCGGCGATCTAGCAAGTCCAGCTGCTACTGCACAGCCGGCAGGGCCGCCTGTCAAGTCAATGTTAACTATGCACGCTCTGTCTGGGTCTAGGTAAAATGGGCCGATGGAAGAAATCCTAGGGGGCCAACAGGACAACGCGTTGACAGAATCGCGACTATCATCCCATCTAGCGCCAATCCAACAGCACTAGATGTTACATGCCAGACAAAGTTCAACATTAGATTAACTGCTATACAAGTCGAGGCGCCTTGATCTTCAAGCGGCAGCAATTCGATAGAGCCAAGCTAGCGCTCAACGAAGATGAACTATTCCTGCAGATAAAAGTGTTAAATGGACGTACCTCCTACAACCACAAAGTCGAATGTGCCTGAAGCCATAGCCGCTGGACTTCTTTCTCTTGAGTGCTAGTTTTAGGGTTCCGTTGGGTCTGAAGAAATGCACAGAGGATTCTCGTAACCATTCGAGTACTGAACGACCAATCGCTATATCATGTAGAAACGGAGCTACGAACTAGGCAGTGGAAAGTTAAAATAGCTGCGCTGTAGCAAAGCAGCGTTAGGGAGGTTCGGATGACCTATTAAGTAGACAAGGACCTATCCACTAGATAATACTGGACGTAACATTCTACCGACCGTTTCGGTAGGCTACTATAATACAATCCGAGCCAAGAGTTACAGTACAATGCTACCTCCCGGAAGTTTAAATGCCCCGTTTCGTTTTACCTCGCATTCGTTTCATGCATGACAATTTGAGTTGACCGCTCAGTATCGTTTCAGTATTACCGGAGATCAGTAGGCTCATAGTGGCAGGGATGGCTATGGTTGGGTAGGACAACAGGAAACCGTAGCGACCCCTCTCACGCTGCCTTCTTGTTTCTGCTAGGGGAGACGACACCTCCTTTTTCTGTAGTTGTTATATATAATCCTATAGCCATCGTCGGACCAGCTGACCTATAAAATAACAAAATTAATGGCATCACAAAGCAAAACGCTCAACTATTTCTCGTTATGAAGGACTAGCGAAAGTACCATTTGAATGAGCTGTACGTCTACTGTAGGTCATATCAGTCAGCGAGGTGTGTAGCCTATTTAGTTAATTCAACGCTGTAATATTGCTGGTGTGTCGAAAGATGAATGTCGTATTAAGGATTGGTGGCGTTGGGAGAAGGCATGAAAAGTCTTCAGAGAAAAGGTACCCACCTCCTTTTCCAGTTACTCTATTGTTCTCTACGAGAGCATTTAAAAACGACGCGGCTCCCCTGTAGCCTGCTTTTACAGCTAAAAGGTGATCCTGAAGGATTCGCTCATGGGGTGCTCCTGCATGTCAGCAGATATAAGCGAGTCTACTCATAGTAGATCGTTGTTCTTGTTCGAGTGATTGATTGGATTGGTTATGTTGCATTGTATATTCTGTTTCCTGTATCTGCTGCTTGTTTGCTGCAATAGGTAGTGAGGTACTTATGCATCCACACCTCGCTACGCTATTTTTCCCAGCGAATAGGAGCTGTTAAAGGTCAGTTATCATAGCTTCAGAGTATGAAAGCTCTCGGTCAAATTTTTTTTCTTTGAAGCGATGGCCATATCAAAACTCGGAATTTGGTGAAATCTAGAGTACCCTCTAACGCTAAATATACCTACTCTATTCTTATACGAAGTTTTCCACTCTGGGGCTCGTACACACCGCCGTGGGACATGGTTCGGTTCACCTTGCCAATCTCGTTGTTAGTCCTACTTTAGGAGTTCGGAGTAATTAGGATTGGGTTATGGTATGTCGAGACTCCTGTTACGACTCCGTCATAGAACAAAGGACACATACTGTATATAGTTGAAGACTAGCCTACGAAGCAGATAGAGGCCTTCGTGCAACAACAGAAGTCTAACGCTACCCTTACCTATGACCTCACAGCTTGGGATCCGGACATGGTGAATGTTGGCAGCCTGCTTACGCCAGGCCCAACGCCAAAATATGACCTCCGATTAGTAGAATATATATATGCGAAACATCTGCCGCACTGTTTCTTGTTTCCCACCTCACCATAAAATACGGCGTCACTTGTGAATCTCATTAGGAAAACTGAACGAGACGCGACCAGTAACAATGGCTGTAGACGCAGAGCCTTGGGCGCTACTGTCGATTGGGGTCGCTTTCGTTTTTCTTCGCCTCTACGCACGATGGCGCCATGTAGGGGTACGGAACTTCCAGCCTGATGACTACTTGATGCTGGTGTTTGCTGTTAGTCCCCCGACAACCAGGTAGCATCTCTACCTGTCTGTATTATTAGTGGACGGCGCCCACTAACACTTTCGAATTCGCAGCTGGGCTTTGCTACCGATGTCACATTGGCTTACACGGTCGGCGCGTTCTTCCATGGACTGACAAACAGTTACATGACCGACGTTCAGCGCAGAACGCTCGATCCGGACTCTCTCGAATACTACAATCGACAATCGGGGTCCAAGATCCAGGTGGCCGGCTGGTCCGTATACGTCTTCAACTTGTGGATTGTCAAGACCGCCTTTGCTTTCTTCTTTAGCCGCTTAACGTGAGTCCCGTTCCCCCTTACGCCCTCATCCTCATAAGCCAGTCCAACAAAACGTGACGAATAGCTGATACAAACGAAAAATAACAGCTCGGGGCTAAATCGCATGCGCATGCGCATCTATATTGCATACGGCTTGCTGGCAGTCACGTACGCCTTTGTCGCGCTCGGCCTCCTGTTCAGGTGAGTAACCGCCAGAGTGATTTTCTTCCCTTTCTAGTGACTTGAGAACTCCCGAGATGTGTCAGGAGTATGTTTCGGGACCATGTCTCGAGGTCTCCAGAACTGCTCAAAAGAGTGATTACTGACTCCAACCGTTATAGTTGCCGGCCGATGCACCACTTCTGGCAAATCAACCCTGACCCCGGTCGTAGGTGCTGCTCTAGGCGAGCAATTTTCTTTTACGTGTTACGAAGCAGAGACAGAGGTTAATGACTAAATAGCGTTATGCCAACCGACAAATTCGTCGTTCTATGTTCTTTCTGTCTTGATATCAGATATTGTCACCGACCTTTACCTAGTATCGATTCCTTTACCTGTACGGTAGCTTCGTTTTCTATTTAATAATCAAGATCTAACCAGCACCTTATTAGCTTGTCTGGAGAGCCAAAATACCGATAGGAAAGAAGCTTATTTTGATCGGACTCTTCGGCGGCTCTTTCGTTGTTATTGCAGCTGGGATTGCCCGCGGAGTTGCTATCCTAACTGTGTGTATTAAATGCCATTATTTCCTTCCCACGAAGCGCAAGCACTAACTTTCTGTTTCTGTCGATAGGCCGGTCCAGAAGGAGCTGTATCCGGAAGCCAGTGGGCATGTCGCGAGACCTTCGTCGCTGCCGTCGTCGGAAACCTTCCCGCTTCCCAGCCACTCTTCCGGTCATGGGCCACCAAGATCGGTATGCTTTCTAGTTCGCATCCGGCTGAATATCCGAGTCACCGTCTCGTGAGCGTAGATCGTGACCAGGAGGGAAGGGGTGTGCCTATCGCACATCACACTGCTACGGCTTGGGCAAGTGAAGAACACAGCATCGGTGGCCAGGGGTGTCTACAGTCGAGCTCACATTCCGGAGGGGATTTGAACAAGATCGCAGTGACACACGAGTTTATTGTTCATTCACAAAAAAATTAAACGTTCCATACATCGCCACCTGGCGGTTTATTACCGCTGATGGCATTGTATCAAGAGGCCTTTACGTATAGGTAGGTAATAGATGTTTAAGGGTCTCCGATATCTCCCTGGGCATGGGGATTGTCTGACTACGATATGGAATCCTGATAATAATTTCAAAATAATTAGTATACTTTTAGTACTTTTAATTTTCAGTTTGGAAACCCTCGCGAAAGATGGATGCTGCGGATACCCAGACCATATCAATGGTTAGTTACATCACCAGGTTCTAGTACGTATTTAGATTTCTTCACAACAACCCAATCGCCTTTAAATACTAGCAGGAGTATTTTAAACAGTGTTAAAAAGGTGGGTGTCGCGAGAACTTTGTTATGGTCTCTACCAGAATTTAGAAGGTTTAACATATAACAGCCGCGCGGACGGATTAATTAATTAATTAATAGTATTTAACGTTATATAGGTTTATCTAGATCCCAAGCCTCCTTAAGGGTATAAAAACGTAGTAAGCTGTTTTAAATATATAAACTACAGAAACTAAATTTTTAACTTTAAAATAAAAGTAAGTTATAACTCCGTATCTACTCCTTTTAGGACTACCGTGCTTTATACGTTTAAGGGCACTTTAACCACTTGCCCAGGTGGTGCCGCGCGGACGGAGGCGAAGCGACTAGCGCCAATGAGACACAGGGTCGTTTTTCACCCCATGATTTGATATTACTGGCTGCAGAAAGGGGAACTCCGACCGCAACAGTCTCACTGGTCAAGATCTCAAGACTGGTCCGGGGTGGCCGAAAATAATCGACGATTTCGTCTTGCCGCTTCTAGCTGGATATTAACATGTAATGTCTTAAGTCTGGCGAACTAAAGCTCTAATACCCTTCTCCGCATTTAACGTGTATACGCCGCACAACAGCATAGGGTTCCATTTTGGAGTCCAAGCTAAGAAAGAACTAAGGAACGGTGAGATCTCTTGCAGGCCAGGCTCGTGAAGGTCCTCCACCGTCAACGAATCAGCTTCGCGAAGGCTCCGTAGAGTCCGGGAATCGTTATGTGCGCCCATAACGCGGAGCATACGATGGCCTGGGCTTTCAGAATGTCACGCTGTCTGTTTATACAATATATTACGAGACCAAGGGATACAGAGGATGCACCCTTGGTGGCCCCTCTGACGTCAGCACACTAAAGTTTATGGATAGGTTAATATGAGCCTTCTGATTGTTCACCAAGTCGATTCCTCTATGGTGTCACACAAATCTTTGGGGAGCTCTACTACATTGCTTACGCGCATGATTTCTGACTTCGGCATTAATAAAAACGCCACATCTTCAACGGTATTGCAACGTCGGATATGCGCGTCGAAGACAAATTAGGCAGGCTCTGACCATAGATAACGGCCAATACGTCTTCTTCTCATGCATTGCAGGTTACTGATAGCTACATACAAACGAAAATATCGCCAACGCTCATTCAGTATAACATGTCTCGACAACCAATGAGCACACACAATGCCAAATCTATAGGATTCTTGCAGATATCATAGGCAATGTCGCATACAACTTCGCTAGACATAACTGTTGTATTGCAGAGCCTACTGATTCTATTACAACGTCGGGCATGCGCGTTGGATATCATTGCGACTATGATTATCATTGCCTCATTGAGCAATAGAGTCAAGTCGGGCGTAGCCTTGAAAAGATAAGGAAACCAAAGTTGCTGCCACGGCTGCCTACACCCTCTCCCACGTGCTGCGTTCGGTCACATTTGCACCCCTGAGAAACTTGCCTAATTCACTGACTTTCTCCTAAGGATCGATCCCCTTGCTCGATTTATACTGAGCCCCACTCTCCTTATTGGTCCAAGTTACCCTGAAGTGTCACCCGCACCACTTCAGCATATGTGCCCATGCTTGCAATCCTGATTCCGCCGGGCAGATTGTAAAGATAGATTCCTACCGTAACTCTACGCAACATCAAACCAAATCGCAGCCGGAAAACTACAGCAAATTGTGATAACGCCACCGAGTACGGCGGCTTTGGGGCATCGCATAATAGGCGAATGCTACCTATAGTACCACGACTCCCTATTCACACAAATTTTCGATAATGATAAGGAGTTCTATGTATGATGTCGATGGCCATTAATCTGCATACGCAGCTACACCGCCACGATCGCAAGGTGTAAATCAATGATACGTATGCCAGCGGCATGTCATGTATGGGCCTAGGAACGACAGGAAAATATGCAGCAGTATTCCTTCAGCCACTGATGGCAAGCTACATTACTACCACATAGACTAAATCAAGTAGTGTTTGATTCATTTCTCCAAAAACTTGAGTAAGCATGGAAAACACAAATTTCGTTGCTCTGTTTCAAGTCCTGTAAGCCGAAAAAATAGGTTTGTATTTCTGAAGTTTAGCTTTTGCTCACTGGCAAGCAGCGCCGCATACAGTTAAAGTAATACTTGATTGACTGATAAGTAACTTGACCAGTCAAAACAAAATAACGATTTAGAATTACTTGTTTAATTAAAACAAAGATTTTTATTATTTATAAGTACTTGTAATTAATTATAATTAATTTTTTATATTTTTTTTATTTTTTATAAAGTATATTTAATAAAAAATACTTTATATATACCTACCTAAGTATTTTTTTTATAGTAAAAATTTTTTATTAATAGCTTACGCTATACCTAGCTACACCTAGCTACACCTAGCTACACCTAGCTATATATACCTAGGTATTTACTTATACCTAGCTTAGCTACGCGTGTTATTATTAAAGCTATTTAAAACTAATTACGTTTTATAAGCAATAATACGAAAAAAAAAAAGCTGCTAACCTTTAAATCTATTTATTTAGTTTGTTTAACTAATTAATTATTTAAGTTAAGTAAGCTAAACGCTTAATTTAGTTAAATAAAGCGATTTTAGGTGTTAATTAAGTTAAATCAAGTTAAAGCGATTTGTTTGACTTAATTTGACTGTGTGCGGCGCTGCTGGCAAGAAGTAGAGGTCGGGTATAATTAGATAACTCCTAATAAGAGGCCGCATATAAGACTAAAGCCCGCAGAAGGGAAGATGGATGTGATCTGGATGCAGGATATACATACAGATTGGCTTTAAGCCTGTATCTGGTGTAAATATGACAAGGTTACATACTATTGTGTAACGTGAAGTGAATCTGAGTATTGAAATGTACCAAGTATCAGCGCAAAAAGTGTCATCAGAGGTGGATCTTCTGTAATACATGTAATTAGCAGCCTCGAGGTAGGTATTTGAGAAGGTCCTATTCATTTACGATTTTAGTTCCTCTGTGTTTCCTTAAAGGTCTATTTCAGTTGTGCTATGATGACTCCGACTTATTATTCTTCGATGGGGGTTGATCCAGTCCCTCTAATATGGCGAGAACGTAATCTACCTCAGATTGTCGATGACTTAGCTCGCCAGAAGCCAGATCAGGCCTACGGTCTCTGGCCGATTGTGCAGGGCTCTACTTCAGCCGGTTTCCAAGCTCTCACATACGCTCAATTGGCCAACATCGTCAACCGGTTGGCATGGTGGCTCATAGAGCAGTTAGGCCCTGAAAAACAGGGCGAAGTCTTGGCCTATGTAGGTCCAAATGATGTACGATACACGGCCCTAATTTTGGCCACGGTCAAAACAGGCTTTAGGGTGAGAAGCTACATCTATGTGGTCTTTTGCATGGGCTAAATTATCTCTATAGCTCTTTCTTACTTCGCCTCGCAATAGCTCGGAAGCCCATCGCAAGCTGTTCGATAGGCTGAATTGCCGGACCCTCATTACCCCGGATCCATCGCACCAACCGGCGCTGGCAATCCTCGAGGGCGTAAAGCCGTGTCGGTCTCTTGCGATTCCAAGTATTAGTGACCTCCTCCAAGCGACTCGTAATGTTTACATTATGGATAAGTCGCTAAGTCGGTCGCGCCGGGATACCCTATTCATCATGTAAATTCTCAGATCTATATCGAGGCTCAGGCTCAGGAATCTACTAACACGAAGCTGAGTCACACCTCAGGTTCCACTGGAATCCCAAAACCGCTGGAATGGACTCAGGAAACCGCTATACGCCAAACTGAAGCAAGTAGCCGAGATCCCCCTGCTAAAGTAAACTCAATTGAGAGCCTTTTCCATGGGAAGCGGGTATTGTCTACGCTACCACCATTTCATGTATGACAGCCATCACCAAGCACATTGATTGTGTCACTTATGCTAATAAATTGCAGGGCGCTGGTTTGTTTCTGTTCTTGATGCATGCTATCCCCTTCGGTAATATTATCATAATTCCGTCTGTGACTGGGGCCATGGTGACAGCCCGCGGTATTGTAGATGCGCTTAAGCAGACGTCTGCCGACGTGGCAGTCATGGTGCCGTCTACAATAGCCGAACTGGCTCAGGACCCGGAGTTGCTTGATTACTGTGCCCAGAATCTCCATTTCATCCTCTACGTCGGAGGTGACCTCCCCCAGACCATTGGTGACATTGTGGCATCTAAGATCCCACTACATCCCTGGTGGGGGGCATCTGAAGTAGGCATGCCGCATCAGTTGATAGTGCCAGAGTTAGGCAAAGAAGACTGGCACTATATTCGCTTTCATCCATGTACTGGAGCAACTTTCGAAGAGGTAAGCGATGGCCTCCATGAACTTGTTATTCGTCGTCGTGATGAAATTCTCGATACGCAAACGACCTTCTCTATTGTTGGGTTCGAAAACAGGACAGAATATCGGACTTCCGATCTCTTTCAGCCCCATCCGGAAGTCCCGAACACCTGGCGCTGGCGGGGGCGAGCGGATGACATTATTGTCTTCCTCAACGGGGAGAAAACAAACCCCGTTTCAATGGAGCAGCATATTGTTGCTAGCAACCCCGATATAATAAGTGGCGCTGTAGTTATTGGAAACCAGAGGTTCCAAACAGCGTTAATTATTGACCCAACTAGTCACAATAATAGCGCGCTCACAACAGCAGAGCAGGCCTCGCTGATCGAGCGTGTGTGGCCTAGCGTTGTCGACGCTAACAACGAGGTACCGGCGCATGCACGGGTCGAAAAGTCGTTGATCCTAATCACTCAACAGCCTTTTATCCGGGCCGGGAAAGGCACAGTCCAGCGCGCTGCTACCGTTGCTCAATATGCGACAGAGATTGAGAAATTGTACGCTGATGCCAATACATCCTTAGCCTTGGACGGAGAGGGTGACCAGCAAGCATATGTGACGGATGTCGAGGCGGCTGTTCACCTTGTTCGAAACACTATCCGCGCTATCACAAGCCTCGCCCCAGTGGGCGACAGTGAAAATTTCTTTGAATCTGGCATGGATTCTTTGCAATCCCTACAGCTCGTGCGGGCCATGCGAAAGGCCCTCGGCAATCCCAACCTTGCTCTGTCCACCGTATATCAGAACCCAACACCACGACAATTCGCGGTATCGGCTTTGTCCAACACGACGGAGGGTTCTGACGATCGAGGCATTGCAGAGCAGCTGTTGAGTACTTACCGTGGCCTAATTCGCCAGATCCCAAAGATAACGTCTCCCCGTTTGGTCCATTCTTTAAATGGAGATCAAGCCGGGTCACTTGACGTGCTCTTAACCGGGTCCACGGGCACTGTAGGCACATCCATTCTTCATGCACTGCTCAGACACCCCAAGGTTGGCCACATCTTCTGCCTAAACCGAAGCGCCGACGGCGGGCGAATAGCCCAGTACGGCCGCTTCACTGCTGCCCAGCTGAGCACAGATATGCTCGACAATCATGTCACCTTCTTACGAGCGGACTTGGTCGATCCGAAATTAGGCTTGGACGAAGACACCTATCGTATGCTCGCCGCCCGCGTCGGGCTATTATTCCACAACGCCTGGCCCGTCAACTTCAACCTCACACTATTAGCCTTCCGGCCACTGTTGGCTGGGCTCGTAAATCTTTTCAAATTTGCCGCCAACGTCGCTCTACCTAGTTCGCGGGTCGTCTACATCTCGAGCGTTAGCGCTGTAGCGGGTGTGGGCTCCGCGGCTCCCACGGAATCCGTGCCAGATGAGACGATGTCGCTCGGAGCCGCGCTCCCGAACGGGTACGCGCGCAGCAAGCTCCTGGGTGAGCTTTTATGTGACTCGGCGGCCCGACAGCTTGGGGTCCGTGTCTTGATCCTACGGATCGGGCAGGTCGGGGGATCTACGACGGGCCACGGGGCTATCTGGAATCGGGCCGAGTGGCTGCCGAGCCTCGTCATTAGCTCTGCCCGGAGCTTGAACTGCTTACCAAATAGCCTCGGTCCACACTTCTATAAAGTTGATTGGGTACCGTCTGACTTGCTGGGCGCTGTTGTCGTAGATATCGCGCTGGCAACCCCAACTACGGCCGTACACGAGACTGGTGCTGAGGTCTTCAACGTTCGCAATCCATGTACCACAGACTGGGGTGCGCTAATTCCTTCTATTCAAGAGGTAGTCAAGGTTAGATTTGATCAGGATATGAAGGTAGTCTCTCCTACGGTATGGCTGAAGTGCTTACAAGAAAGCGAAGAAGGGGCCGGTAATGAGACGGTCCACGCGCCACTTCATGAACTTATGATCAATAATCCGGCAGCCAAACTGTTCAGTTTCTACCGCAATGGGCTATGGCCGCAGGAGATAGAGAGCACTACACCCTACTCGCCGATGGTCATCAGTAAGGCCGTGTCCACCAGCGATACTCTCCGTGACATGCCTGCTGTTAGTCCAGAGTGGATGCAGAAATGGACTCGGGAATGGATATACGGTGGACTACCTAGGTACCTAGTACTGTCACGGAGAGCCCGTCCAGGTGAAAGCGGCTAATTATTAGTCCGTACTGTCAGAATAAGCAAGCCTGTCAATTGAGGGTGTATTGTGTTGTATTGTTCTAAGAGCGCGTCTTGCTGTGTCTCTGAGGTGTGTACTAATAAATAGTGTGGCGGGTCCTCAGGGGTTGAGCATACTCTGCTCACCCCCTGCTACATTTAGCCCATTGATTCTGACACGTACGCTCCTTCATTCATAATGAATTCCTCAAACCCGACTTCCTTGGATGTTTGGACAGTACGAGTGCATCCGAAGAGCCACAGCTTGAAGCCACTGATTGCTAAATCGATAACACAGAGCCTCAGGTTGGGCTCAAACCACTATAAACCGTGCGTCCCCTTCAACCACCGCTCTCCAAGTCCTGTCTCGATCCGAAAGGCGATTTATGCATTGACGTCGGCATGTAATTATCCTGCGAGGTCCTTCACGGTTTGCTCGAGAACTTTAGCAAGAGTGTCGACCTTTTGGGATAAGATGCTATATGGAGAGTTTATGGAAAGCAAGAAGCCACATCCTTATAATGACAGTCAGTTCCAAGGGCAGACCGGTTTAGGCCAGGTCCAAATTTGGTAATGGGCGTATTACATCCTCAATCTTTTGAACTTTTGCGACACTAGGCATCTTTGATCTATGTAGCTCAGCTTGGTTGGAGAGAACAAGGTTGGCGCATTCCACAGGCGGTACAGTTGTACGGCTTATCGAGCTCCTGACGGTCTGCTCGATCTACCTAGGTACTACATGCTCTTTCGACGCGAACCCCGCCCCAGCTGATTCGTGCAATGAGCCACTCTTTGGAGATTGTTCCTCTACACCAGATACTAATATTGAATGAGGCGCAGAAGTTGTATATAAGGTATGCTGTGCCGCTTGTTTCAATGGGATGGGGGGGGGGGGGGGGGGGGATATAAAAAAAAAAAAAAAAAAAAACCCCCCCCACAATAAAATTAAATTAAAAAAAAAACATTAAAATAAATTAAAATAAATAATA
>MU619737.1:153628-237397 GCA_025201785.1 Xylaria longipes
TTCTAACCTCTCTCGCCCTTTTTTTCGTTTTCTGTGCGGCGGGCGCGGCCGGGGCGGCGCGGCGGGCCGGGCCGGCCCCCCCCCCCCCCCCCGACCTCATCCAACGTAAGAGACAGCGCCGCACACAGTCAAGTTAAATTAAACAAATCGCTTTAACTTAATTTAACTTAATTAATACCTAAAATCGCCTTATTTAACTAAATCGAGCGTTTAGCTTACTTAATTTAAATAATTAATTAGTTAAGTAAACTAAATAAATAAATTTAAAAGTTAGTAGTTTTTTTTTTTTTATATTATTGTTTATAAAGCGTAATTAGTTTTAAATAACTTTAATAATAACACGTGTAGTTAAGTTAAATATAAGCAAGTACTTAAATATATATAACTAAATATAGCTAGGTGTAGCTAAATATAGCTAGGTGTAGCATAAGCTATTAATAAAAAATTTTTACTACGAGAGAAATACTTAAGTAAGTATATACAAAGTATTTTTTATTAAATATATTTTATAAAAAATAAAAAAAATATAAAAAATTAATTATAATTAATTACAAGTACTTATAAATAATAAAAATCTTTGCTTTAATTAAGCAAATAATTTTAAATCGTTATTTTATTTTAACTAGTCAAATTACTTATTAGTTAATCAAGTATTACTTTAACTATATGCGGCGCTAGTAAGAGATGTTGTGCAAGATTAAGCCTCTATAGTTTTTGTACAACCAGTTCCGTTGCCCACCAACTCTCAATCCACTGTTAGACGACAACATGACTTCCCATATCATATGGCCGGAAAGGTATCTTCCCGGCACAACCGACAACTTTGTATCGAACGAAATTTTCGTCAAGGGGATCACAGCACAGCAGGTTTGGGCTTACCTTAACGACATCACGAAATGGGAATCTTACTACAACAACGCCAGCCAAATCACACCCCCAAGCTCGGGCCCTACGCTAGAAAAGGGTGATAAATTCAGCTTCTCGACATTCGGCTTCCCACCGATTGAGTCAGAGGTCTGGGAATCTGTCGCACCCTCTCCCGCGACGCCAGGCAGGCTTGCGTGGCGGGCTCTGCAGGATGGCGACGAGGACTCTGCGCTAGATGTGTACCATGCCTGGATTGTGGAGGACATGGAATGGGGCGTAGTCCGTATCCTGACACAAGAATCACAAATTGGAAAGCCAGCTGCTCGACTGGCAATGAAGAAACCTAATAGGATGCTCAATGGACACCAGGACTGGCTAGATGGGTTGGCTAATATTACGAAACAGAGCTCAGAATGAACAAATGTCACACAGAGAATCGGACGAAGTTCATTCATCATGCTGCTCCAAAACTTACACTCTGCAAAACAACAGGATGATGATATCTAATATCAGAATGTGCCGGACATTGGACGATTCGTGCGGGTAATATATTATTTGATTAGGTTTACATATCACTGTCAAGGAAACAACCATGTTTTGAAAACAATAAAGTGGTAAGGGAAGTCTATATTAGTATGTAAAGCGGTTCCCCTTTCCTCGCTTTTTACCCAACTTCCGTCATTCCGTCTATCCGTACCTAATACCTACTAGAATTATTAGAATCTTAGCGTGTCAACAACCGCCACGTGTTTCAATTGACAATGGCCTAGCGCCCGGCAATCGTGAGTTTTGAGCTTGGGCTTCCATCTAGCCTCTCTTGTATATTGAATTGTCTGTATGTCGTAGTAAAAGGGGTGTGTTACGCGTTGAACACTTGTTATTATGCCAAATTGTTAGATAAAGGTTGCACGTTGGGCATGATTCCCCAACTGACGAGAAGTTCGGTATCCAAGATTGGTACGAGAAAATACTAGTTGGGGCAGAATGTCAAGCGGCTAACACCTGGCACCAGCTAGCTACTGGTATAATGAGATATGGGTGTCTTGTCAATTACAATCGAGGTTCTGCTAAAGCACCTTGGACTTTGGAGGCGTTGAGTCGGCGATCGTTCTATCCTGCCCCCCTTTAGAGTAGGGTCGGGCGTTCTCTCCAAGCTTAACCTCCCGTTCATAAAGCTGTACCTCCTAGGTTTAGAAGGCCTATGGATTGGTTGTACCGTCCCAGGATTTGTATTAGCCTTCGGGAGGAAGGAATTGAGGAGAGGGCCTTCGAGGTCTGAGCTGGACCCATCATTTGATTGTGTGGATACTACGAAGGGTCTTGAACTACACATTGCCCGTCGCACTTACCTAGGTACAGTCTGAGCCACCAGCCGCTGCCGGCGCTTAGCTATGCAGATTGGCTTCGAGCTCTAGCCCAAGCCGGGCAGTACACCGGTAATCTTTAGTGGTGGTACCCAGGAGTCCGTCTCTTCCACAACATCAGCACCATGGTTACCTCAGCAGGCCTACAGCAACTTCGTACTGTTTTACAAATTTATTTGATGCATATTCCCGACAATTTCCCTGCCCTCGCGATTGCTATTTGGAGAGATGGCAACCGAGCAACCGCCACGCATATGTTTTGCCGCATCGTGAAGCGTCTTGAGACTGCTGATGGCCCCAATAGCAGGTCAATATCTGAGCCTTTCCAAGGCGACTCCCTGCAGAGAGTTTGCGCCTCCTTAGAGCCCTCCCTACGCCAGAATCTCGATAGTAATGACCTCGAGGACTTGGCTTCATCCCTTTTCAGTCTTGCCAACCATCCATTGGAGAACTTCTATCTACTTTGTAGTCTTGCACAAGATTATCACCTCCGTTTAGTTGAACCCATATACTATCCGCCTATCCGAAGATCACCAATGCCTGTCGTACCAGATCAAGTATCCGAACTTCGAGGTGCCTTTCTAGCCCGTGGCAACCATCACGGTGCCATCCCTCGCGGATTTAACTTAAAGGAGGCGGAAAACGATACACGTAAAGACGGTCAAAATGCCTCTGAAGATTGTGGCAATCTTATTCTAGAAGACGCAAGTTCGGTTGACGTCCTAGAGGTTGCTCATAACATCCCTCATTCCTACGCGAATTACAAACGATCATCCGAGTGGGTATGTATTTCCTCCGGAAACTATCTCGTGCGGCACTGATAGGTTACCACTTAGAGAACCCCAGTGCTCTTAGTAGATATAGTTTTGTTTTTGTTTAGGCCTCTTTTTGGGCCCCGGATCCATGGTACCGATACAAACTCGCCGCAGAACGCCATCTCCTTCACTGGGACACTCCATTCACTGTTTGGTGACATCTACATTTTCACTGAACGGACCGAAGACCCAGCTGCCCTTTTGACTCCATCGACAGACGTCAAGGCGCAGAAGGGCACCCAAAAGTCGGAGGAAGAAAAGAGGGCCTTTGTGGGTGTTGTCCAACCCGAAGAAGAGGAAGAGAAGAGGTACTAAATTTTGAGACCCAGGAAAGTACACGGCGGCGGTATGACCGACAAAATGCGCAACGGAATGAAAGGCGAAGGAGATGGAAAGAACTTGGTTACTGCAGCAGATGTGGTAATACGGAATTAGAGCAGGGAACAAATTTATTAACATGCGCCACCTGTAGAGCCAAAAGCAAAGAGTCAGTACAGAAACGGGCAAAGCAAAATAAGCAAGACGGCCGTTGCAGGTGTGGCAAGGAAAGAGACGAAGTATATTTAAAATGTGCAGACTGCAGAGCTAAATGTAGAAAAAGCAGTGGCAAGTCCCAGGCGAAGACTGAAACTCGACGTCAAAGATATCCGCCGCGCAAGGCGGAAAGGAGGCCGCCTCTACAACACGGCGAAGATCCCGTAAGGGCAGAGAAAGATGAGGATCCCCACAAGGACGAGATCGACAATGAGTTATTTCCACTGTTAGACTTTTTAGCCACAACCCGTTCGCCCCAGTAAATAGACAGAATTCCGCTCCGATTTCTTGTTTTCGCTCACCAGCATCGTGAAAATTGCCTCGCATCGTTACGGAGAAAGCTCCTAGACGCTGGACAAAATACGGCTTGTTAGTCTGCACCTCAGTTTCGCGGGCTTGGGCGGCAATACTTCAGGAGACTTTCCCGTAACCGTGTCTGGGTCTAATATATAGTTGGAGTATGTCACCCAATATAAGTCACTATTTAAGTTATGTATTCCTTCATTATTCATGTTTGGGACTGACAGGCTTATGTCTACTATTTGAAAGCCGAGGTATTTAGCATGTCCCTGATAAAGATTGTTAGACCACTGCTTAGAAATAAGTCATTTCTCACGTAACACCTCGACATATAGTCTGAATATTCTTGTTTTGAATAGCACAAGCGCTTATCTGAACTTGATACCCCCTCAACGGAACCAAGTCAGCGACCAACATGTCATCAAGCTGCATTAGTGCCGCCTCCACGGGTTTAGTTCTAGAATAACTACTCAGTAAGAGGTATAATGCATATGGTTCCTGTCAGGGACCTTGTACTAGGCAATAGACTTTTGTTGTTGCACGAAGGACTCTAAAACGGTATCGTGACCAATCCCTAGCTATATACAAGTGGCCTCTTTGTCCCTAGTGTCTCGTGACAGTTCCGCTCGTATTAACCTGTTGGCAGTGCCTGCATAATTAGGTACTGATCGGCCAAGTGCTATAAGTTGAATACCCAGCCAACCAAAACGACATGTTATGTTACTTAACCAAGAAACTGTATGTTGGTGCGTGCTTAATCCAGGACAAAGGACTTATTGTGGTCACAATTGAGAGGAGAGGAGTGCGCCACAGCTCTACGTATCCCCGTGGCCTCTGAATCTTGAAGTCGACCCAACATCAGATAGCGTGAGACTCCGTCAACTCCCCCAGATGGCCAATATAACTGAAACACAAGTCTCATCCCCTCCGCATTGCCATCTCAGGTGGTGGTCTTGCCGGCGCGTCGTTGATGCATGATCTCTTTCAGTGCCCGCACCTCGACGTCCACATATTTAAGTCTGCATCCGCCTTCAAAGAAGTTGGTCTAGCGATAGGAGTCACCAGAAATGCACAAGCTGCGCTTGATCTCATCAGTCCACAGTCGGCTCAGCTTCTGAAGCGCGCCGGAGCTGTTCCTATGCGCGGTGTGCGTTTTATAATAGCCCAACGGGAGGGACAGGGTGAAGTAATTAACGAAGTTGATCATATTAGTGCAGGGAAACGTCTTACAAACATTATACATCACGCTGCGTACTTACAGGAATTGCTAGCTAACGTTCCACATAAGCGCCTGCATGCCTCTAAAAGGCTCAGCTCCATTGATCGAAATCTAGACTCAATTACGCTTCGTTTCACTGATAAGACAACCCATGAATACGATATCCTGGTTGGAGCTAACGCCATTCATAGTACTGTCCGGAAATTTATACTTAGGGAAAACGATCCTGCAGCCCGCCCCATAAATACAGGCTTCTGGGTCGTTATGACTCTTCAGCCCTACGTAAAAGCTCAAGGTACTATCGGGCAAGGACCCGTGGATTCCGAAGATGCTCGCGAGTACTCATGGATTGGTAATGGAAGCTATATTATGCACAACGTACTCAGCGATGGTAAGCTAGTACAGTTTGCATAATCCGGCACGTGTAACAATACTTAGTAGCTCAGGTTGTCAATCTTGATTTGTTTCGATATATTTGTATCTACAGAGAGACATAATAGACAGAACGCCATTTCCATCGTCCCTACGTGGCCTTTGAACCGTTAAACGGATATTGGAAGAGTCAGTAAGCGTGGAATTGCCGCTGTTCGTATTGCTGTCGCCCATCTCTAGAATACAACCCCTGTACACTCTCCAACTCAGCAGGTGATCTCGGCGTGTATGCGTACAGCTCATGGGCCGAGTCCCCCTGAACCTCTGCAAGTGTGTCTCGGGAGGGGGGCAGTTCGAGCATGGCCGGTGGTTGTAGTTGCTCTCCTTCTGGTTTTGGGCTTGGGTGGTAATCTTGCTGTTGCTGTTGTTGTCCAGGGCCTTTCCTTTTGCGCAAGAGCCACCAGAGTCCCAAGGCCAATAGTATAAGGAAGATCACGCCGCCGACAGTCCCGCCCGCGATCGCTCCGACGTTGGTACGGCCAGCCCCCTTGCCATCGGCGCTTCCAGTCGTGCTGTTGGTATCGCCAATTCCCGGCGGCTCGAAAGATGCGGTCTGGTCCATACTGCCCGTGAACAGCTGCGCGACGTGTGTGCTGCTCCAACCCGACTCAGGTCTCAACATCGTGGCGCCCCCATCTGGCCCGCCGCCGATGACGTCCGAGATCATGGAGTACACCTGGTACGCGGGCTTGTTACGGTCGAAAACACTACCCCAGGCCATTTCGCTGAGGTCGAGAACTGCTAGGCTCATCCACTGTAGCATCGTTAGTCAGTAATTACCTACTGTTTCCCGTGAGAAGATAGGGGTAAGCGTATGCCTCGGGAATAGGAAACTGTCAAACGTGTACAATCGGAAATTTCGACTCTTTATAACTTCCGAGGGGCCTAGAAAGGACAGAAAAGCACCCAGGAAATTGCATACCTCCCAGTCGCAGTTGGTCGGGTAGTTAGTGCTGTTGGTGCCACCGACAGTGAGCATCTGGCGCTGGCCGACGATGTGGCACGTGTGGCCCCAGCGAGGAAGGACGCCTTGGTATACCTATATTCATGGAAGGTGATTGTTAGATCGTTTTGGGTTCTGTAAGTTGAGTGTTATTCACATAAAGTCGAGTTAACGCATGCTTGCCTTGATCCAGGAGAAGGACGGGATGCTGAGCACCCATATGTCGTCAAAGTCCTCGTATTTTGTAGGATCCCACCCTGATAACCATTAATTAGAAAATTAGAATTACACAATCAAAATAAATGGACATGTGGTTTGAACGGCCGCTTACCTCCGTACAGATAAATGTTGAAGCTCGACTTGTCCGGGGCTGACACAACGACGGTACAGAAATCCACGCGAGGAGAAGGGGCTTCCCCATCAACCGTCTGGGTCCACCACCCGTTGTTTGAAGTACTTGAATCGGGGCTCAGGGTAGAATTGACGTCGTAGATGTATAAGGTGGTCATAAGGACTAAATATCTGTTTAGCTTCATTATCACTGCTGGATGGACTGGACTCTGGTAACACAACGGACCTGGTTGGATAGAATCTCCGTTTCCTGTTGCTCCACCGAGAGATACCAGTATCCCTTTGCTCCCAACGTCTGCGATGTACACCATGCCCCCACGAGTCCTTGGGTTGTCACTGGTGATGATATCGGTGGATCTATTTGATGCCTTCAGATAGAATCAGCGCTGCTCAGTATTACTGGGGCTTGATGATGGTGGTTACTGTACGATGCTGCAAGTCGAGCACGACCATGCCTTCCAAGTTCGTCTCTGGTATGTTGGCGTTGCGCGTAATGGCTGAGGATAGGTTGTTTACCAACCCATTCATATAAAACGCTTGGCTTTGATCGGGAATCTCGGCCCAGAATCCCCAGCTCGGTCTCTCGGGCGCAGTGAGCGACACATCGTACTGCGTCCATCCAAACGTCTGGGTATTGAGACCCCATCTAAAGCATAGTGAACTCTAGTCAGAATTCGATCGCACCATCGGGACTGCAGTGAGAGCAGCGTACAAAGCATATTGACTCGTTGTAGGCCCTTGCCAGTCGACGAATGAGGTATTGATGTCGGATGAAACGCCTCCGTAGAGATAGATCTGAGGGTCGTCTGGATTGCCTTGGAAAAGAACTCCAGACTGTACTATTGGGATAGAGTTTGATGTTCCTAGTGCCAATGTCTTTTTGACAAACTTTTCGCTGATGTTGGTTTTCCAATCCCATGACACGCTTAAGTTCACGGTGATGACATAGTTGTCTGACAAGTTAGCCATCGCTCGATGTAATGGGAAGGGGGATGGTCTCATGCGTACTAGTGCCGACTGTTACTAGGCCAGTATAGTTGAGTCGGTCGTCGTGGGCTTTTGGCTTCACACAGTAGGGTCAGTAGGCGTTGAGGCAGAGGGGAGCTAGGCATATCCAACGAACATTATCGAATTGATGTCTTTCAGAGTAGGTTGCAATGCCCCCATCGATGAATAGAACATCATTCTTGACTTGGCTCTGGTGATACCATCGGCTACGGTTACTCCCCCGCGTTAGCTCAGGTTGTGATGGATAGTCGATGCTCTCAGAGACGCATTAGGTAAGGATATATGCCTGATTCATTTTTCTTGTTCGACTTGCCTGCAGAAGTTGTTTACAGGGTCCATTCCTGTGCCGCCGCTTGCTAATGGGGTACAAGGATACGCAAGTATAAATAATAATGCCACCAGCATCGTGGCCGGGCTACGGAGAAGATCAAAAGCAAACCCAAATAGGCCGTCCACACGTAGTCTAAAAAAGCGCCTAAAGGCTATGTGATCCGGCATTTTAAGACTGTCACCTCCATGCTATCGACCGATCATCAGCATGGTGTGTTACATTTACAGGTTGATGAATACAAGGCTCTGATGGGTTCGTCGACAGCCAATCACAGCCCTTCCAGGTAAGGATTTAGGCAATATACCAGCTACATATTAGTTATCATAAGTATCTTTAGGGAGCTTCGATTTTGTTTCTCATGAGACTATTTTATTCTGCCCGACTAAATAGATGGACCTCTACGAAAGCCGCCGACATGTTACATACGGAGTTCATCGGTCGAAAGTAGACATTCCCAAAAGTCAAAACGTCAGCCGGAATGGAACAGGACAGGAAACTGTTGCTCCTCTTCACATGGAAACTTTCCGCTCTAGACGCTTCAAAGGCGGGCTAGACACCCCTAACTCACAGCACAGGCCATGAGTGCATCCTGTCAGAAATAAGCGAGCCCAATGGTGGTGGTTCAAATATATTAATTGGCTGGTTCTAATGGAGTTGTTAGATGAGGTGACCATTTGTCAGATAATTATAAGCGAATCAATCAGTTAAGGATTCAATCAGTTAAGGACCCAATCAGTAATTTCTACATAGGCAGTGTACTATCCTACCCCCTACCTATTATCCCACCTACGTCCGCCACGCATCTCGCTAGGGATGCCACCCTCTGGTCTCTTTATACTAAGTAAATCATTCCCCCAAACTTATCTCCTGACAGAGTCTTTATCAAACTCTAAATTAACCTATTATGATTTTGCGTTTCGTTCAGAGCTTAATATTGACGAAGCTCCCTCATGGATTCAGCTCTACTCTAGCTGGTTCCTGTTGAGTACAAGGGACCTAACCAAGTATTTGTGGCACGCTAACCCTTCGACCGCCTCGGAAAACGTACTGTAAGGCTGTATTGTGTGAGTGCCCTTGTCGATCACCCCATGTGACACTGTTGAAGGGTTAGTACCTGCGAAGGGTTGTCTATGATAGATTCATAATTGCAAGTTTAGTGCTAGCAGACCCCTCACCCTAATAAAAAATGAGATTATCGCCTACACGAATTCTTGGCCGCTGCGGGGGTAAGTTATACTCCTCGCCAGGGTAGCCAGACTTCAATATATTGTAGGTGGAGGCGAGCCTTCTTATGAATCCGAACACCTGCTTGTCAGATGTTCATTTACCATTTGTAGACCATCTCAAATTGGCTACTTCAACTATGTCGCTTGAAATCATATCTAAAGTGATTTCGCAGGGCCGTATTCTGGCTGCGCATAGTTGGGAGTTTGGTGCGTTCTCCGAGGCGTTGCTGGAGTGGTACAACCCGGACTTGTCTGTGTTCGGCGCATGCCCCTTCCCAAATGGCAAGATCCCCATCGTGCAGGTCGATCAAGTCGAGTCACTTTCGTACGCCCAACCGCATATATGGACTAACTCCACGACTCTTGTCGATGGTGATGGTACGCAAAATCCCCCAACCCACAGAGCTGAGCGGCACGAATCCACAGATCAAATCGAACTGACAATTCTTCTCGACGATCACCAGGGGCCGCAGGAGATCCAGCATCCCTAGCCGTATCCGCCATCATCATAGGCCAAACCCAGTCACCCTACCTCTCGGCAGCCGATCGCCAAATCCAACACCTCCTCACCACCGTGCCCCGCTGGCCCAACGGTGCCATCAGCCACCGCGAAGACTACGCCGAGCTCTGGGCCGACTTCGTCTACATGACCCCTCCCGCACTGGCCTACTGGGCCATCCAAGACGCGAATCAGACCCTGCTGCGCGTCGCCATCGAGCAATGTCTCCTGTATCGTGATGCGCTTGGCGTGCCTCACGACGCCGACGCGGCAGGGCTCTGGCACCACATCATCGGGCCCCAAAACCAGGACCTGGGGATCTGGAGCACGGGGAATGCGTGGGCTGCCGCAGGCATGGCGCGGGTTCTCGCGACGGCGAAAAGATCACCGTGGGCGAGGGCGCTTGCGTCCGATTTACACGGTTTAACGGGCTCTATACGGGGTATCCTGGATGCCGCCAATGCGCTCGATCAGGCGGAGCCCGAGGAGCCGTTGCTGCGGAATTACCTCAACGACACGGCTTGGTTCGGGGAGCTGAGCGGCACGACGCTGCTGATAGCGACGACGTATCGCATGGCGAAGCTGGAGCCAGAGACTTTCGGGGACGGGTACGTAACGTGGGCGAATGAGAAGAGAGAGGAAGTAGTAGAGAGGATCAACGAAGATGGGTTGTTAAGTCCAGTGATTAATCCGTTAGATTGGAACGACAGGACGCCTGGGACGGCAAGCCCCGAGGCGCAGAGTTTCGCGGTGCTTATGTTTGCTGCTCATCGGGATTTCTGCGCTGAGTTTAAGGTCTAGAGTAAAATGTTACAAAAAGCTAAACGTGGTTTATATGCGAGCGGCGTACTTTTTTAAGCCTTATGTTATTTAATTAGTTACTGTCACGAGACACTAGGAACAAAGAGGCCACTTGTATATAGCTAGGGATTGGTCACGATACCGTTTTAGAGTCCTTCGTGCAACAACAAAAGTCTATTGCCTAGTACAAGGTCCCTGGAAGTTATTACTCAACAAATATAATATATTTAATTAAAAGAATTAATTGAATTTTTCAAATAAATTTATGGAGAGCCAATATTCTCGACCATTGCACGTTTGATTCCAAGTACATCGGCCTTCAGCCTCCTAGTTTGACATCCTTATACTCCTCGTCCACCTGCACCAGTGCGCCCATACCATCCCTGTCAAGGACCTCCGTATCAATGATGAAGGTCGCCAGAAGCTTCGCCGACTCCGTCTTGCTGTGATTATCGCTGATCTTGTGATGGCACCCAGGCGCCTCGTACCACGTTCCCCCGGCTGCGATCACTTGTGTCGGCTCGTCGTTCATCTTGTTCAGCAGCGTGCCTCCGAGCACGTACGCCGTCACCGATGTGCCGCCGTGTCGGTGCGGCGGCGTCGACCCGTTCGGCGGGAATGTTACTACCATCCCTAGGATCGTCTTGCCGGGAGCGTTGCCTATCTTGTTCTGGAACGCTATCTCGAGAGATGGGAGAGGTCGACTGCGGAGAACTGGTTAGTCTTCTGATATTAGGGGGCTATGTCCGATTCTCTCAGATGACGCTTTAGACGCAGAGGGGGCCAGATCTTGTAGAGAGACTATCCTCTCACCTTCGGTCGTACTTGGGATCCTCGGCGGCCATATTGTTTATGAGTCAATGCTGAGTGATAGCTCCTTGCGAAGTAATGTGATCGTAGATTCGATGACTGAGATTTTTAAAGGAGAACCGGAACGTATGCTAGATACTGAATGATGTTCGACCTTCCGGGAGGTCGTAATTGACTTTATACACATCCGAGGGTTGTCTTGCCACCACCGTCAGCCTATTGTCGTCTCTTGGTTTGCTATTCATTTCGTCGCGGAAAGGCTATTCGGGGACCGGCAGCCGGCTACCCGTACCGTACGGGTATCCGAAAGTGGATACGGGATTTGAATGTTCTTCAACTTTCTTATGCCCGGCTTCCTACTCAAACCACAATGGCGGGGTGCGTCACCCCACACCAGGGTTAATAAATTAGTATGTAGTATACGAACTAATTTAGTATTATAAACAATTAATTCGTAATCTTCTTGACGAAATCCTGAATCGTCCTAACAGGACCGCCTGTCCAGCTAAGATGAGGCGAATGACCCGCGGGGCATCGATACAAAGTGAATTCTCCAGTTTTCTGGACCTGAAGAGCCACCATGCTTTCCTAATAGTCTTTAGGCAATGTCACATCACCTTCGAGTATCAGGTAGGCGCATGGCAATGCTGCATAGGCGTCATTAGATAGCTTCGTAGTCAAGACTGGAGATGCAGTGAGGGTGGCCACCCAATTCTCTGCCACCTTTGGCTCAAGGTCATTGAAAAAGAATGTCTCCGCGTTCTTTGGAGTAGCCAGCCCAGCGCCACCATGTTTCTAATTTCGAGCTTGTTAGCGACAGCGGAGGTATTCGAGGAGAATTTTCTTCTCCTTACGTGGAAGTCTAAGAATGGCGGTACCACAAACGATCCATCCTTCGGCTGGAAGAAGCTGTGAACCGATTCACCAACAGGAATTATAAATGCCCCTATGTAAAGGATCCCAATGACACCTCCAGTAAGACCCTGGTCTTTCCGTGTCTTTGCCTGGAGCTCCGGCCTTGCTGCTTCCGTAGCAACCCAACCACCAGATGAGTGTCCGACAATCAGCACTCTTTTCCCCTGTTCGAGAATCAAAGGGTTCAAGACACTCAAGATCGTGTCAGTCTCTTCATGGCCCTGAGGGTAGCCGCCCTCAGGAGGCCCTCGATCAAAGTCAGGAGTGTTAGGATCGCCGACATTAAGCTTGGTCGGATCGGAAATAGGTAGCTGAGGGCAGTAGGCATCAATGCCCGCGACCTTCAATGATTCCGCCAAAGGCGTGTAAGGTGCCGGGGTGTGGTAGCTACCATGGCAGATGACCACAGCAAGGTCTGATGTTAACGCCACGGCTTGGGAGGTTATTGAAGCTTGCTAATGCGATTACTGAGACTATATGGCTTAGGCGCAGGAGAATTCGAGGAAAGCAATTGTTGGTTTCTCTCGCTTCTAAGAGCGGGGTGATGTTGCACCAACACACCAATGAAGGCAAGGCTCTAGCAATATATAAGGGATAAATGTACAAGAAATAACAGGAGTCATAAACATCTAGAACTACACCTATGAAACAAAATCAAGTAAGAGCGCCCTTTAAAACCTATAGCAAGCAATTGTTGATGAGACTAATTACTGCATAACAGTTCTTTGCAGCCGCTAGGTTGGACCTAACGCCTCGAAACATGGGAGTGATGGTATTGGATTGTTCTACTGCCTTAGGTAGGCTTGCTTTGTTATACAACCCTCAATTATGGCGCTACTTCGGGCCGGCCCGTTATAAATCTCAGATGAAATTGGTTGTGACCGAGATACTATTCACGAATGTATGGCTGCTAAAGATTTATCGACTACTTCGGCATACCCTACGCTTGGAGTCGATGCCACGATGCCACAGTGCCGCCCTTCTCTAGCAGACGACACGAGTCCCATTCCCACCCAAAGCCAGTATCCAGTCTGGTACTTTTTCTATGGAACGCTTGCCAACCCTGTGGTATTAGGTCGCCTTCTGGGTGTGGAGCCGTTATACAAGGATGCCTCTATTCAGGGAGGTATTCTTAAAATGTGGGGAGGGAAATACAAGGCTTTGGTTGACAGCCCTGGCGGCATCGTACATGGCGCTGCGTTCTTGGTTCAAGACCAAGAAGGAGGATATTCTCCGTTGCTACGAGACGGAAAAGTACGAAGTTGTGAGATGCGACATTAATGCCGGAGATGAAAAGATTAGGGGGCTCACGTTTCGGTTTGTTGGTGATGTCTAGAGCGGTCATGGCCACTTGCTTCAAGATCCTCAATCAAGGAAGTGAGCTCTCAAAACATAGCCGGGCGGGGGCTTTGAACTAGCTACTTCTCAAGCACAACGTACTAACCTAGCAAGTATATTCATCTACACTGAACAACTTTGAAATTTAATCGCGAAGCACTTGTTAGGAAAGATAGCCAAAGCATTAAATATTTCTAAGGTCTCAAATATTAGCTAATTATAATAATGCATATAATAATCACATCCGTCTACATGTGAATCGACCAACTTCGGCCGGGTCATTTCGCACCCATCGGCTTTGATGAAGATAGAGGAATGAAAAAGGCCGACTTTCGTGCAATTTTTACTCCCCTACACTATTCATCAAACTCATCTTGGTCTCGGAGAATATGTATAAATGACGTGCAGCGGGACAAGTAATACCCGCAGCAGCGCTGGGCTACCATACCTACCAATTACCTAAGAAGCGAAAGAGTAGATTGATTTTAATCTTTATAGATGGTCGTGCGCCCTCTGCCTATATAAAGTAGGCTATTGCAATCGCTCGTGGCTATTTCTATGGCACTCCCGGTATAACCAATCGGCTCAACTGCCTTACCTTGGAGCTGCACTTCGTTCAGCAATTAGCCGCGAAGCCTGTCCCTCAGCTACAAAATGCGACGCAACCGGCAAGTCTGCCTGCCCCTGGGAAAACGACATTCTAGGAGTATGTTAATAGACGCAAGGTACCCGCGCGTCCGCGGATGATCCTTATAACACCGTCAATCTCTCAAAATGCTGCTGAGCTTACTTTTCGGCGCGACCCTTTGGGCGGCGTCGCTCTCAGGACTAGCAGATGCTGCATCTCCTATTCCGCGGCATGGCCAATACATCCGATCACAACATAAGCAATCAAGCCTACAGTCCTCCTACGACTATGTGATTGTGGGAGCGGGAACTTCCGGCCTGACGGTGGCTGACCGACTCTCAGCAGACGGGAAATGTGAGCTCTCGTAAATCCAAGGAAAATCGATCAGCTATCAAATAACAATTAAAACTAGCAACGGTCCTAGTTATTGAGAATGGCAAGATTGGTACGTGGTCTGTCACTCTATAGGGAGTGATGACTCGCTAATCCCTATCACTAGTCGATTCCCCAAGAATCAGCCAAGTGTTCTCTGGAGTCGCAGCAATGGGATCAACCTGGTCGTACCAGATCAACTCGGTCCGCCAGCCAAATTTGAACAACAGATCAGCCACCGTCGTTGTCGGGAAGTTAGTCGGTGGAAGCTCTGCGATCAACGCCATGATGACCATTCGGGGCACGTCGGACGATTACGACCGGTGGGGAAGCTTCTTCGGGAAAGACTCGTCTTGGTCGTGGGAGGGATTGCTGCCGTATTTCAAGAAAGTGCGTCGCGCCCGAAGTGGTTTCAGATGACTATTCTAAACGTAGAAGGCCGTCACCTTTTCACCACCCGATGATGCTGTCGCTAAGTCCGTCAATATCACTTGGGACACCTCGTACTGGGGCAATAGCTCGACCGTTCATACCTCATGGCCGCATTTCCAATGGCCTGCACTAGGTTCGTGCCCAAAACGTTCCAATTACAGACTTCGTTCTCATTCTAGGCGAAGAGGCACAGTTCGAAGCGTTCAGAGATATACCGGGGGTCGAATTCCCACCAGACAGCGGCTCAGGGAAGGCCGGCGTGTTCTGGTTCCCAACTTTCATGGACCCTGAAAAGGTAGAAAGATCTTACGCTAGAACGGGCCACTTCGACCTCATCAATAGGCCTAACTTCGATGTAATCACTGACTCCAAAGTCACCAAGATATTACTTGACGATGGGGTAGCTACTGGCGTCTCATTTGAACAGAAGACCGAGAACGATACGGCCATTGTTACCGTCAAGGCAAAAAGGGAAGTCATCATAGCGGCCGGCGCAATTCACTCCCCGCAGCTGCTTCAGCAAAGCGGCATTGGGCCAAGCGCGCTTTTGGAATCAGCGGGCATAGAGACAATTGTCGACCTTCCAGGCGTCGGGCAGAATTTTCAGGACCACCCTATGGTATTTACGAACGTCATTCGTAGGTTTACTTCTTTATGAGAAACATCGTGACAATAGAACCTGCTTACAAAAGCGATATTAGTCCAAAATTTTACCGTTCATCCTAACCCTATAGACATGTACTCTAATCAGAACTTTTCTGCTTGGGCTCAAGAGGTTTGGAGAGCCAACAAAACAGGTACGTCAAAGCTCGTTTCGGAGTACAAATGGTACTAAATATGGTGACTGATGAAAATGTCAAGGCCCCTATTCTCTTGGTGTCGGTAATGCCGCCGCCTGGCTCGGTATGCCAGTCATCGCCCCCGACATCTTCGAGGAAATCGCATCAAAGTTGGAGAAACTGGATCACGCCACCCTGTTACCCGATGGCACAGATCCAACTGTTATCGCGGGTGAGTAAACCCAGCCCAGTATACTCAGCTTCCAGTAGACTTTAGAAACGTCGATATCACGAGACACTCTTACCTTCCGCCCCCATCCGTCACTAGAGCTACTAACAGCACCATCACAGGATACAAAGCGCAAATGAAAAACATGGCAGCGGCCATCCGCTCGCCCAACACAGCATTCTATAACCACGTATTAACCGGCAGCGCGTCATCAGGCACAATCGTAGACCTGCACCCCCTAAGCCGTGGGACGGTGAACATCAACGTGACCGATCCGTTCGGAAGCGAGCCGGTGGTGGACTACCGGGCACTGACGAACCCCGTAGACCTCGACATCATGGTGGAGATCCTGCGGTTCACGAAGCGGTATTACTTCGAGACGCGGCTGCGCGACCTCGCGCCGCGCCAGGTGCAGCCGCCCGACTACATCAACGAGCCCGAGGATCTCAAGGCCTTCCTGCGACAGAACGTCAACCCCTCGTACTTCCACCCCGTCGGCACCTGTGCGATGATGCCCCGCGAGCTCGGCGGCGTCGTCGATGAGCGCCTGAAGGTCTACGGTGTCGAGAACCTTCGCGTCGTCGATGCGAGCATCATGCCTGTTCTGGTTGGTGCTAATACGTGCCAGACCACGTATGCTATTGCGGAGAAGGTGAGTCGCCGTTCGGACGTGTCTACGTATTCTAGCGTTAATATATCGTGTTTTAGGCTGCGGATCTGATCAAGGCTGATGCTTGAAGGGAAAATGGTGTCGACCTAGAATACAATGGGAGTTGCGGAGCGCAAGGTTAAGGGTATACCGCAATGTCAATTTTCAAAATTGACCCTCGCGCTCATATCTGTGGTGTAACACACCGGATAGCTTGGGAGTATATATGTATTTTTTTTAGGAATTTAAATGACCTCCATCTATCATAGCTCGCAATATAATGTCTACCGCATCAAGAGCTAATAAAGAGGAAGGTCCAACAAAACAGGCGACTGAATTGGCCGCGACGACTTGGTGATAAATAAACATTAGGTCATAGATCATTCCACCTAATGCCATCCGGAGTAACTCGGGAAATCAAAGCAAAGGGCAAGAAAAATAAGATGAAACCGCCCCCTTCTCATAACGCCCGGCCCGCTTCTCCTGACTCCGTCCCAGCCCAACTATGAGGTCTCGTAGGCAGCTCTGCCGGCTGTGTAGACAGCTCTATAAGATGATCGTCTGGTTTTTCTCTGAATATACCTCTTCCACACACTTCTTGCATCTGGAATATGTGTTGCTGTTCGGGTTCTTTTGAGGACTCGTTCTCTTCTGACTCTTGGACCCTTTCTCTCTCTAATGTTCTCAGTTGGTTTCTGAAGTGAATGATGAGCCATATCAAGGCTCCCAGAATCCCGATGGTAACGACGCCAGCGCCGACGCCAATGCCGGCCCAAGCACCCGAAGGTAAGCTTTGGCTCGACGTTGGTATAGGAGTGTTGGTCCCATTGTCCGACTTCGGTGCAGGAGTCTCTGTCTCGTTGTTTCGTCCGTTGCATTTCAGATTATGGATAATCTGGTCCTTCCATTGGGATACAAGCTTTGAGCAGTCGAAGTCGTCATTCCAAGGTTCGACAGTGACGTTCCCAGCAACATCAATCAAAGCTGGCAAAATGTTTGGCCCGGTTGAGCTAACCCCAAGTCAATTGAATCCCCATTCAGAAAATTTTACATTGTCTACCTACAGGTCCATAAGCCCGTGGATATGTATGTTCTGGGCCCTTTCCAAGGAGATGAACTGTGGAAGCTTGGTATCAACATTGTCGGCAAAGATTAAAGTGTTGACAACGGAGAATTTGTCGAAATTGAATGTGCAGTTCGTGTTGTTGCGGATAGAAAGGCTCTTCCCGACCTCTGTCAAGTTATCATAAGCAATATGAAGATTGCCGTTGGAAGTAATATTCAAGTCCCCTCCGATTGTCCCCACCAGATCCAGTGGAATGGAATCTGCTTGAACGTAACTCGGATTTTCGGCAAAATAGACAGAGTCTAATCTTATAGACGATTCAAGCAACATGTTCTCCTGAATTTGGAGGGGAGCAGATAGAAAACTGCTTCCCGTGACGTTTGCCAATGAAAAGTTCGCAACTGACGTCAGCTCGTCCAGACCAAATCCGCAATCTTGCACGGAAATGCCAAGGTTCAGGGCCGATTTTAGACTAGAAAGTGGTATACAGGCATCGATATATACATCCAAGGCATCAGAGATGTTCCATGAGGCAAATTCGGGTGACACCGTCCAATCGGGGTCCAGAGCAGTCCAATTGGAGGGCCGAATGTCGGACAACACCAAGTTTTTAATGCAACTCGAATCGGGAAGTGCAAAACTCTTTAGGGATCGCGTACCATTGATTGTTAAATCAAAGAAAGGAAGGTTATTGATACCAGAACAATTACGGAGACGCGGAAATGAGACGTTGGTTAGGCTTGTTGCCTGGCTGATTTCTATGTAATGAGTACGCCGTAGATTAGGAAAGTTCAAGATCTCTAGCTGAGGACTATTTTGAACATCAATGCCATCTGTTTTTGTAAGGTTCGAAAAAGTAAGTGTGCGCGTTGCATTTCTGATGTTGATGTTCGTGTTTTCTGAGCCCAGGCATAGTACTAACGGGCCATCATCGATGTCGGTCTGATGAGTGATCGTAAAATTGCGATCGCAAGGATCCATCTTTCTTGCTCAAGATTGCAGTAAATACAAACAAGAGACGGAAGACGAAGCATGAAGGGATGAAAACGGATGCAGAGTGAAGAAGGCAGATGCGGCAAATTTACGTGCATTAGGGAGAAGAGGCGGCGGACTAAGTGAAATGGAGAGTACGACCAAGACAACCATAGAAAAGAAAATCAGCTGGACATCTATCCGAAGCCCATGAGCTGGAGTCACCTGCAGTAGTGTGGCCGCAAGTGAGTTGGTCATATTCTAGTAGTCCAAACGAGGCGACGAATAGAAGCTACGAGCTAAGGGGATAGTGGCTGTTTTATTGCATCCTTTGCCGGTGGCTTGGTCCTATTCAATATTCCAATGACTGACTTAGCTGATGCGAGTGCAGTGTCATTTTGAGACACCCGACATTGTTCAGATAGCTGGCGCGTTGCTGGTCGCTGTATCTTTGCTTGCTATACCTACCAGGTCAGTCGGCCCAATACAGTACTCTGAGTCGTGTTGCAGCCGGTTTAGGATGGGAACTATCCTATTGAGATGTAATCGAGACAACCGAGTCTCTATTGAATTGCTAGATTAGTTTGCCTGGCAGATTTTCTTCTGAAGGATAATTACATGGGAGAGTGCGCAGGAAGCCCCCAATTACCACCCCAATACTTAAGTAAATACTAATCTGGTTATAATCCGATGCTCACTCTAGCAGGAGAGCTTTAACCCTCAGAGTTTTAAAGAACACAGGTAATGTTATATAGCTTTAAGCAGCGGTGAGGTCGGGGGGTCCTCAGTGCTGCAATGCTTTACGAAGATATTTAATCTCATAATTCGAATTCTTTCTAACGCCTTGAATTTCTGCTACGTTCGAACTCCTCATGTCTCATATTGATACAATGACACAACAGCAAATTTTCAAGGTCAGATTCGTGAAACCATAAGACTTATGTGACACCTTCCGAGCTCTGAACAATGGGCGTATCTCAAGTACTAAAATTAAACGCCAATATCGAGCATCCGCTTCAACCCGGCCTCCGCAGCTCGATACCACCGACCTCTCTCCTCCAGGTCGTCCTCGACACCACCTAGCGCAGCCTCCTTGCGCCTCCTCGCCTCCTTTGCCGCAGTCATACTATTCTGCCGTTTCGTCTCCAAGGGTTGCAGCTCTGCATGCAGTCGCTCCAGCTCCTTCTTCTTGCGTGGGACTTGGCTCTGCAACTGCTCCAATTGGCGATCGAGCTCGTCCCGTTGCCGCTTCTTGGCTGCTACCAGGTCTAACGTTTTCACCAACGGTAGGTTCAATTCGGGGTTCAGATCCAACCCCGACGCCTGAGTTGTCCTTAGCTGTGCCACAGCACTCTCCAGCTCGGCTAGCTTGTCCGGCAGTTCCTCCAGCCTGGCAGTCTCCGTCTTGACCCTCTCATACTTCCTACTCAAATCCTTGGCCTTCGTCTCGAGCTCTGTGACCATGTCAGCGACCTCGGTCTTCAGAGCCTTGAGCGTGGCTTTGGCCTTCAAGTTCTGCTTCTCGAGGTCGACATTTTCCTGGGGGCTGACAATCAACGGCGGGTCGCCGACGATGGCACGGATGAACTTCTCCTTTGTGACCTGCTCCACGTAGCTGAAGCGTAACTTGGCGAACAGTTCCCGGTAGTGTGTGAGATCTGCCTCCAGCGACGCGGGAGTAGTCGCGTCAAGCGAGGAGTTGGAGATGTCTGATGTTCGCTGAGATTGCTCCTGCAGCTGTGCGATCTCAGTAGAGATGGGTTCGCTCAGCTTCAAGATGGTGATTTCTTGCTTAGCGACTAGCGCTTGAAGCTCTGCCAAGATTTGTTCAGGTGTACGCGTCGCCATGGTTCAATCTTCTCAAGTTCAATTATATAAATGGCTTGCGGAGATCCGACCGCTAGTAAGATGGTTGCTGGAAAGGACGTAAGTGAACGTATTCTTTAATTTGCGGTTTTTTCCGTTCGTGTTGAATTTATTCAGCAACAGTTAACTAGGCGGCTAAACGTTGTGGGCCATGTATACTCCGTACTTGTGCAGAAGAAGCTTTTGTATTTACCCTGAACTTAGACGGCACAAAGGCTGGACCTTGTTTACATTTGTCCTAAAAGGGAAAGGCGGGCGTCATCTAAGGAACAGTGGGTCATTGCCCTACAGCCGCTATCAAAGCGGTGAATCACTAGGTACTCCGTACATAATCCGCTGATAAGTGATAAGTCGCAACCCGCCTCTCCAGCGCAGCAGCGCCTCAACAACTTCCACAGCGCCCCGCTGACGCAACTGGCTGCAGTGTAATTACAGCACCTATGCCACCTCAGTAGCTAAGGCACTTACTTACCTTAGCACGCATGGCATGTGGGAGGTGTCATCCCTCCCATATTCTCACCGTGCTTTTCTCGAGTCTCCCCATCGCCCATGTTCAATATGCCACCTTCTCACGAGATCCTGACCGACGACTACGTCGCCGAGCTATTGGCCAAGGAAGCCAATGATTGCTCCTTGAAGTACTCTGCCATGGGCTTGGATGCCTTCAAATCAGACAAGTACGTCACGATACCCAAATCGCGCCTTCGTTGTCACAGCGCATAGCTAAAGACAACGACAGACGCCCAGCAAATCAACCGAAGCCGAATACGCGATTCCTCAACAACATCATCCGAGACACCAACAGTCACAACCGAGCGCTTCTCGCGAAGGAAAATGCCGAATCCCGGGCAAGACTACGCGACCTCGAGGAGGCCGATCGCCGGAAGCGAGACGAAGAGCAGCGCAAGGAACAACGGTCCAAGCCGGGCCCGGGCGATACGAGGAAGCGCATGCTTGGCGATATTGCGGCTATCCTAGGCGGGCCGTCCAAAAGGCGCCGACCCGACGAGGGCGACAGAAAACCCGTGAGCAGAACCTCAGACCGGGACGACCGTGACTCTGGAAACGACCATGATCGAAAGGGCAAGTCACGGGAGACGAGGCACCGGGAGGACGATGCCAAGTCGAGAAACAGGAGCAGGAGAGACGACCAGCATTCCAACTCCCGTGACAGCCGCCGTGACAGCCACTGCTATTCCCATCGGCACGAAGAGAGACGCCGCGATCGTAGATCTAGTTCGCGCGAAGGAAGGGAAGATCGGCATCGAAGACACAAGGAACGATCTCCTCGAGAAAATGACGACGGCCGTAGACATCACCGTCGCTCCGACAAAGATGAACCTGCACCCTCTTCGGGTAAAGATAACGATTCTGACTCCGATCCACTTGACGACATCATTGGCCCTGCGCCTCCCTCGAAATCGACCGTACGTCGCCGCGGGCGCGGTCTTAACTCAGCCATGTCCGGTATCGACAGTCGTTTTGCCGCCGACTATGACCCCACGGTTGATGTGACCCCCGACCCCGACGATGCTGGCAGCGACGATTGGGATAATGCAGTGGAAGCGTTCCGAGATAGGCAGAAATGGAAACAGCAGGGAGCGGACCGACTTCGCTCTGCAGGCTTTACCGATGAGCAGATACGGAAGTGGGAGAAGGGAGATAAGAAGGACGAATCGGATGTGCAGTGGAACAAAGCCGGCGGTGTGCGCGAGTGGGATCGCGGGAAGGTTGTTGATGAAGAGGATCGTTTGTCTCCCGGGCTGGAGTTTGGCCGGTTGAAAGGCACATAAAAGCACCTGGGTATTGGTAATGGACTCTTCAACATATCATTATTATTGTCTGATTTTTTTTGGCAATGGAGTTAGGAATTCACAACGGCTCTGGGTTGAGGATTGCGTTCAGGCATACATCCTACGGCGTTTTGAACGCATTTGCGGCAAGATGGAGTTTTGGTAGCCCTTTAGAATGAGGTATGTCTCAACCTAGCATGTCTCAGATACAAGTGTTATATGCCCTGTTAGATTACATAAAACGTGCCCGTCTCACACTATGTTATAGCTTCCTGCACGCTTCAGTCTATGTACGAAATCCCTATAAAACATGTATTCCCCCCATCATCATTCGCCAAAGAGACGCCGCAGACCAAAATTCGAATTCGACCCCGACCCGGCCGGCGGCGTGGTAAACAACCTCTGCAAGCCGTAATCCGACGACGATATGCGCACGTAGGCACTGCTGACGGGACTGCTCACCCGCTGCGGCGTCGCGAACAAGTCCGCCAGGCCCCCGTATTCCGGGCTCGCGACGCGGTATGGCGGCGACGCGGAGCGGCTCCTACGGTCTGGGTCCGCCGGCGACGACGCGTCATAGGGATTCCGGAGCCCCATGCTCGTCGACGACGACCGGTACGCGCCCGGGATGGACATCTCTTCCCGACTCTTACTCCTGCCCCGACCCTCGGGACTCACGTTCCGCGAGGACGGCGGCGTCGCGGGCCTCGAACCCGCCGTCAGCAGTTTATAGCTTCGCCAGCTCAGCCTGCGCGGTCCCAGGGCTCCCCCGCCGGCGCCGTCGAGCGTGGTCGTCGCCTCGCTATTCGGCTCGGAGAGGAATGGCCCCATGAACCGGCGCGCGATGATCGAGATCGTCGAGCCGGAGCTCTGCTGCGAGAACCGCGGCACCCCAGGGCCCGTCCCCATGCCCGTCCCCATGCCGCCGCGAGGGACCCGCGTCGTCCGCGGGCTCGCGGCCCTCGATCCCGGCGCCGACTCCACCGTCGCCGTAAACCGCCTCGTGCTCCGCGGTCTCGAGAGGCGGGAGTGCCAGGAGTCGGCCGGCGAGCGGCCGCCGTGCATGAAGTACGGCAGCGGCTGCTGCTGCTGCTGCTGCTGCTGCATCTGCGGCGTCCTCCGCTTCCTGCCGCGCCGCTGCTGTTCGCTTGCTCTGCCCTCGCTGCCGTAGTTCTGCGCGCCGGGTTCCCTTGCGGGAGGAGACGTCGAGTAGTCGAGGCGTTGCGCCGGCGGCGGCGGCGGCTGTGCCGGGGCCGGGAGCGTGAGTCTGAAGAAATTCCCGAGCTTCCGCCGCAGCGACGCGAAGAAGTCACGCATGGCGTAGCGTGAGGACCGCCGCTTTTGCCGCCTGTGGTGCTGCTCGCCCGAGCGGCGGTGGTGCTTCTTCCGCCGCTGCTGCTGCTGCTGCTTGTGTCGGTTGTGTCTGCGTTGGCTTGCGGTGCGGGGTTGCTCTTCGTCGTACTGGCAATCTTGTGGATATCCTTGGACGGGCGAGCGGCTTAGCGGTGGCGCTGAGTTTGACCGCCTTGGGAGTGGTATTGATGCTTCTTCGGCGGTAGGGATCTTCGCCGTTTTCTTGGAGGTGTCGTCTCCATATCTGTCGTCCCGACACTTCTTCGCGTTTGCTGCCGCCTGCTTTCTCTTCCTTTTCCGCTCCTCCTCTCTCTTCCTCTTGGCTGCTTCCTCGCGTTTCTCTTTCTCTGCTTTCGCCCTGATGATTCCGAAGAAGGAATATGGGGCCGCGGGGTTCGACGGAGTCGGCTCCGGCTGAGGGGGTAGAATGGGGTCATCACGCTCTGATGTGACGCTCTGCTGTCGGGGCCGGGGACGCCGCCGTCTCCGGCGTCTGGCCTTTGCTGCGGCCGGCGATGAAGAGGGCCGCCGTTTTAACCCTGGGGCCGGGGTCCTCGTGCCCCCTTGCGTGTTGGGGGTGGGGTCTGGAGGAGGAGTGGGGAGTCGATGGCCGGAATTTGTGGCCGCGAGGGCTTCGTTGTGCTCTTGGCTTTGCTGACGCAGTGCCTCTGCGATTATCTTTGGGATGGCGTGTGTATGCTGCTCACTCGACGGGATGTAGATCGGGAAATCTCGGTTTCGAAGTTTCCGAGGGCGGGATCGTGAATGGGAACCGAAGCGAGACGGTGGGTTTATGCGGGAGCGGGAACGCAGCAAGGGAGAACTACTTCTAGCTCTTCGGGAAGACCTGCTTCGGCTGCGGCCTCGCTGGCTGCGAGACGATGATCCTATAGATCCGGGCTTGTAGGAGTGACGTCTGTGATGGTGTGTCTTGCTCTTGATCGAGTGTTTGGGAGACATAGCTACGGATCTACTACCTAGTGTCTTTGGGATAGATACGCAGCCTGCTTGAGCTGGTCTATCTGCAGAAAGAACAAGCGGGAAAAGAAAGGTCGGAGGCGAGGTTTATCAGAAGATAGATATACTATATTATCTGCGTTATTCGTCATCATTGCGTACGTTACGTTTATCCATTCATTGCCTGTCTTCATTTCACCTTTCCACGTCGCGCAGCAAGAATCTAGTCAGCCGGCGTCTGTGCATTGCGTAACAAAAGTCCCCTTATATGATATCTGTATGGATGGAACGGAATGTTGCACATTACATTATAACTCGGACACATATAATCTAGCGTATCGATGGTCGAAACGGCTCGCCGACCACTGATATATGACATAAACAACAAGCTCGCTGGCAATAACAGAAAACAACAGGCAGAGCTGCGAATGGGAGCCCGACTTGGCTCTGCATCTCATGGCTCTCCTGACTTCCTGACTTCGAAACTTAAGCTCCGACCGCACGTGTTGGGTACTGATTCGCCGCGTCTCCGATGCCCGAATCGGAGATCCCGTTTGTCCTGTCCTGGGCGCTGGCACTGGAGATTCACGCGACGGGGAAACACGTCGCCTCAGAGGCACGTAGTTTCAGCCCAGAGCTCGTGCGATGGCTGTGACTGGGCACCCGTCGACGAATGGCTGGGTTATGCAATGCGGGATGTCGTGTGTGTACCGCGCCCTCGAGGCCTGATGGCCCGGTATGCGGAGTTAGAGTTAGGTATTACCTGCATCTGGGCTTCAACGAACGTCGGGAACTGCTCTGGCCCCGAGAGAGGCCCGATGATACACCAACCAAACTAGCTGCCTAGACTAGAAATACACAATAGATGCTTGCTCGCTTGCTTTGCTTGCGCTCCCAATCATTAAGGTCCAACACGTGGGCGGCATTGAGCTGCGTGGCCCAGGTTGTTGTTGTTTACTTATCGACGCGGTTGTATTGGCCTTGATATGGATCACTTGATTTGATTTACATACATCCAGGCAGCGCAGCCCAGGCGAATTGATTTGCGGTTGGCTCATCTGTTTACCCCCTCTTTTTTATGCCAGGATCCTGCCTTTGCCAGCTGCTCTTTGGTGCCGTATCCTGTAACCCGACCAGACCGGATGCCAAACGTAATTGGTAATCATCGAGAAGAGGATATTCCCAAAGCTTTATAAACTCCCGATCCGACATCACAATCATTCGTCCGAGCAGCCTCTGATGGCACAAGCATTAATGGTCTGGTGGTCTAGTGGTATGATTCTCGCTTAGGGTACACCCTACGCTTAATATGCGAGAGGTCCCGGGTTCAATCCCCGGCCAGACCCTTCTTTTGCTTGATTCGACCTTGTATTTATCTTTTTCTTTTTTGCTTTTTCGTTTTTTTTTTTAAATATATAATAGTTTTTTTTGCTTAACTATGCCCCCGGGGCATTACGCGCATTTCTACTTTATCACCTCCACCTCGATCTTTAAATCTCGATCCTTTTCGCTCTCCTCCTGGCCTTCGTCATCCGCCTGCCGGCTGCTCCTTAAGCATACATCGTGGTATAATTTAGTAGTGTCGAGGAAGCTTTTGAAGGCTTCCGGATAAGAGGGAAATACAACAAACAGCCAAAAACACTCACAGCAAGTTTACTGCTTATCTCATTTTTCTGGCTGTTTGGTATCGGTGGCGAATACAGCTTCACATCTATCACTGTTCTCGTCCCCTTTAGACACGATGACGCGTTTTCGTGCCTTTCCTGCACTCGAGAGCAATTTTTCTATGTCCTTATCAGATGCATGCGTACCATTTTGTATAATATCCTTAGTCGCTTCACCGTAGACCTGGGCAATATTATTAGACCACGCGTTGCCCAATCGAGTTAACTTTGAATTCGAGATGAATAAGTAACTGATATAGACACACGTTGTCGAATGACCCAACAATAGAAAAATGACGACCAATAATCCGGTTCTCGATTGTAGATGTGGAATGTTCACAAATGGCGTAACCTCGCCAGCTGCTTTTCTATCCAGAAAAGAGAATTGCTCGTAATATGCCGATGAAGAGATAAAGGTCAAGAGTGCAGATAAACTCAGAGCCGGTGAGTTGTTGGTTTTGTTCATTGCGCTTGTAAAAAAGACCTGATAACTTGGGTCAGGGTGCCTTGTGCTGTCTGGTGTTAATTTAGCAGCAACATCATTTGTTCCTATGGCTTGGTAATGGAAGAGGGCAGTGATGTTCCCAAGTGAGGGGCGCCAAGACTCAAACTTGCCAACGGGACGGAACTGCTGATCATATGAAGGGTCCGGAACTATTTGGACTTGCTCGGAGGGTTGTTGATCTATGACATAGCCGAGACCCCAAGTCGTGGTGTCAAAATCTTACTCCGCGATGAGACGATCAGTTGCTGGTTGCTGAATAGTGTAACCAATTGAGCTATTATAACGTGGCTCTTTCATGCTTAGTACAGCTCTTGGAGTTGAAGGGTATCCAATGCCGTAATGCCGAAGAACGGAATCGAGATTCAACTGCCCTTCGCTCACTTCTATCGAAGGTTCTTCTAGTGGTAATGGTGTCCTCATCTCGACATGAGCCACGGATGAATCCCAGGACGTAAAGCATAAGGAAAAGAAGACTTTTTCTACTGCTGCCAAATGGACGAGACTAGTTGAGTTAGGTATGAATTGCAAATCAACATTAGTAAAAGCCTCGTGCTCAGTTTGATTCTGGTTCAAAGTCCAATTCGAAGCGATGACTAGAAATGCTGGCCCTCGAGCGGGTAGGGAGTCGTTCACGGTATATGGAAAGAGCGCACTGCGAAGGCTCCCAGTAGACTGTGTTGCCCGAAGAATCGCCCGTTCTTTTTGTTCGCTCTGCGGAAACTGGATCATCGTGTTGAGACCTTGGATTTGGCATATGTGAAAACCAAGACCAGTACCAGCTCCATAAGGATGCTCAGGATCGGCTTTCAAGACGCTCGTGACTTCTTTATATTAACAACCAAAAGGAATTTCTCTGGAAGCATTTTCAGGGAACCATAGACCTTCTACACCCGTGAAATTTGTAAGACGTCCCACCAACGTGTACCATAATGGATTTGTATATACACCATCAATGACCGCTGGCGTGGCCTCAGTGTCGAGGAATGTTGGCCGCTGACAGGAAACTCGGGAGTCCAGAACGAAAGTAGGGCCTTGGAATTTTGCGACCGACGTCCTCTGATCTGACCGATCAAACGGGAGAAATGAGGTTAATACGTAACCGATATCATCTACTCCCCGGCGACTTGGTACCGCTCGTCGATATTCGCCAAACACGGGGATATTCTTTGGTCTTTGCGTCCATGCTGATTAAAAAAGACCCGAATATAGTCCAGAAGGGTAGATTGTTGAGTTATAGATGCCAAGTTTTCCGATCTGTGCTAGTGGCGCATTGATATTCCACCCCCAATCTAGGTCACACATATAGCCCATTGTACTTGGGGATCCAGGAACGTAGCCTGGGATGAAATCCGCAAAAAGAATTGTGGAAGAGAATTGAAGCCCAATACTGAGAATAGATATAATTGTCAAGAAAAAAATGTAGCTGGGGTTTCCAAAGATCTTCGACTTCAGCAAAAGCTTCCATGGTGATGGGGCTTCCACTCTCATGATAGAAATGCCAGCTATATTAGGTAAATAGCAAGCTCTCGACTCCAATACTAGAGAAGCAAGCATAGAGACGCTGACACCGGTCAAGAAGTCCGCCCCAACCCGGATTACCAATGCTGAAAGCGTAACTGATTTGGACAGCCAGCTTGTTGCAGCAATGGCGGGCCAAGAGTCCCTGACAGAAGGAATCCACAGAAGAATAAGGAATGCCCCTGAAAGTAGAGATGTTAATGGTGTGAGGCAAAGCATTATTACTGACAGCAGCCCTAGTTTTTCTAGAACCGTCAATGGTCCTATGTGTTGTGAATGGCTTTTGTCAGGTTTTTTTGTGACGTTTTTGCTTCCTCCGTGGCAGAGGTCTCCCATAGATGGCAATAATGTACTGGTATTAGACATATTGAGATCAGACCCTCTAATCTTCCTTGCCGAGTATGACGGTTGCGAAAATTATCGACTGAGTTGTTCTATTGGCCTGTAGACCAATAAGCCGGTTTTCGGCTAACGGGATTTGCGTGTTGATTTTACATACCCTGACCTCAATGCGACTAGCTAATGTTTTCCCAATAGTAGGACAAGGGGTAGTAAAGGTTCTAAAAGTGGCATAAACAAATCCAATGATAGTAGAAATTTGACGTAGTCAAATAGAAGACCGGGACGCGAATGAGAGTTTTGTCGAGAAACTGAGAGAGCCAAGAAACGTTAGCTGAACTCCTTGTCTAGCTATTTATGCTCCATTGTCGAAACAGAGTATGTTACAATAGCCACCCCCACGCTACAGCCAGAGGGGAGGCACCCTGCCAAACAGTCCAGCCAGTGCATAACCGAATACTACATGGAATGAGGAGTGCGATACGAGCATATACATGCGATCGATATGATGATGACGATGATGATGATGATGATGATGATGATGAGGGCTATCCCTTTGACCTCGGTTTCGAATACTGTATCCAATATAGGCAATTATACCTTGCAGTAGGGAATATACTCTGCTCTAAGTAGCTAGAAGTGCATAGGGTTATTTTGTAGATAAAACCGGCGTCAGAGGGATAGAGATGTGCCTTAGCAATAGGATCTGAGGATTGCGTGAAGTGCAAGGTTCGTGTTAACCCAAAGCGTTGACACGGAGCATATTGCAGTTCCTACCAGAAGACGAGGGGTGGATGGTTAGAGGTGATATAAGCGATGGATAGATGGAACGGGCTGGTTTGACGCCGAATCAAACAACCGACTTTCGCGCAAGCTTTGGTTTGAAAAGTCGAAACTTGAAAAGGTAATGTTTTTTTAAAGAGCTGAACTTCACATTTTTAACTGCTAGTTTTAACACCTATAATTATTAATTGTTTTAATATATTTCTTAATCTTGGTGTGACTCTTCCATCTTAGCGAGTTATCGTTTTGAACTAACCCCCGATCCGCACGACGCCGATCTACACAGCTAGTCAGGGATTCTGCGCCGCACCCGTGAATTACGGTTTGTTTGATTCCAAACGTTGTCGTCGATTTCATTGCAGACGGAAGGAAAGTATTGATGGGAACGCGCAACGACGGACCGTGATGGGCCCCGAGAAGGGTTCTACGGACTTAGTTACACAGTTATCTTCGGTGTTAATGCTGTGATCATGGAGCTGGCGGATCTTTGATGTAATAGCGAGTAATATTGTTTCTGCAACTTGGGGTACTGATTGTTTCGAAGAGAAGATATCACGGTGGAATGAAAAGGTCTACATAAGGGAGTATGAAGACGCGTTTTTAAGAAAGATATTCCGACAAACCAGCTGTTCAGACTTCCTAGCCAGCATCCTTAGCAACATACTCCCAACTTGAACCATCAAACCAATACGCAAAATGCCTCTCACCAGCGACATCACTATCAACTATCCGAAGTTCGACCCCGACAATGCAACCGAGGACGCCAAGAAGTACAGCGACTTGCTCGAAAAGATGACCGTCGAGTCGCCATACTGGTGGGAAGTGGGAGCGCCACGATTCCCAGAGATGATGGAAGCCGGAGAAATAGGTGGTCTGAAACCAAGTCAGTAGAAATACCCATCCTTCATTCTATTCTATCCCGTGTATCGCAGAATTTCGATAGACTGCTAAACCGAGAGAAAATAACTCACGTTTCTTCTTAGTAGCTCGACTCCCCGGGGCCCAGGAATTCAAAATCCCCTCACGCGAGCCGGGTCGTGACATTCCCGTACGCGTGTACAAGCCTGACAACGGGGAGCCAAGCAAGGGGATCCTGCTACATGCCCGCGGAGGCGGATATTGCCTCGGAAGCCACGACTCGTAAGTAGGTATCTATCATATCTCCTAGACTTATCAACCCCCTTCCCCCCATTGGTAATTCGTGTCTAACAATGTCAACCACAGGGCTGATGAGCTCCTCAAATTCTACGCAAACACCTGCCAAGTGACAGCCATGTCAGTCGGGTACCGACTGGCACCCGAGCACCCGTGGCCCGCAGGACGCGAGGACTGCATCGACGTAGCCGAGCACCTTGTAAACCACGGCGAGGCAGAGCACGGCGGCAAACTACTCTTCCTAGCCAGCGAGTCCGGGGGCGCACACATGATGGTGCTAGCCGCATTCGCGCTAATCCGATCTCGTCCACAGCATGTTCCGAAAGGTCTAGTCCTGCCATATGGAAACTACACCGTCGCAATGGGTCTGCCATCCATGGTCGGCTTCGACAAAAAGATATTAATCAACCAGGAGATTGTGCAGCAATTCACTGACGCGTATACGCCGGGATGGACAGCCGAGGAGCGACGTAACCCGCTCGTCTCGCCCCTTTTCGCGGATCTGCGCGCCCTCGCTGTGTCGACGCCCAATATGAAGCTGCCGCCCGCGTTGCTTTTATGCGGTACGAATGATCCCCTGCTAGACGACACCCTTCTCATGGGGTGAAGTGGTTGGCGTCCGGGAGCGAGGCGATTATCAAGATATTCCGCGGCGCCCCCCACGTGTATAGTGGCGGGGATCTGGATATTGCGAAGGAGAGCTTCGGCTATGAAGCTGGGTTTCTTCTAGGGAAACTGTAAGCTGTCGTTGGAGTATTATTGTTGGGTGAGGTAGTACTATTGCTTGGTTCCTGCATTTTCAACCCAATTAGCTACGTTTGCCGGACGGAACTCCCAACACTATAAACCCAGAATTTCAATTTCATAGCTTGGTTAATAGAATGACTCGATACCTCACAACCTAGCTAGGGGTCCATCTGATCGAACAATGCCGAGAGACGCTTTTGAAATCTCATAGACACTCTGGCAACCCGCTAATATCATACATCGCCTGAATTCCTCATACAGCACGTCTAACATCTTGTCCACGCCTCTCTCGCCGTCATACTATATCTCGTCAATGAACATATCCCGTATCACCAGATATATATGTACTTACCGCCAGACCCCACATCACTGGTCGTCCAACCCAGCAGCATTGGGCACCCAGAGCAATGGCTTTGAAGATATCCGCGCCGGTTCGGAACCCGCCATCGACGTGGACGGGGATCTTACCCTCGGCAGCTGCGACACATTCCGGAAGAACGTCAACCGTGGCGGGGACGCCATCAAGCTGTCTGCCGCCGTGATTGCTCACAATGACACCGTCGCATTTGTACTCACGCGCAAGCATCACATCTTCCGCCGTCAACACGCCCTTGATCCAAATCTGCATCTTTGTCCGGCTCCGGAGCCATGGGATGTCGTAGGCCCACGAGTGCGCATCCGAGTTGAACGCGACGAAGCTGTCGTCATGGGTCTGGGCCTGGATCATCTCAGACGTCTTTTCCTGCATGGGAAAGTGAAGTCCAGCAGGTGTCCGGAAGTCGTCCCGCCACTCGTTATACCGAACGCCGAGCACGGGGCTGTCGGCTGTCAGGAAGATGGCGACGCACCCCGCGGCCTCGGCGCGCTTGATGATGCGCTCCTGCAGCGCCCGGTCTTTCATAGTATATAGTTGCATAACGTGGCCGATGGGGCCGATGGCGAGTCCGGCGCTCGTGATCTCCTCGACTGAGAAGTTTGCGAATGACGAGACGCCCATGTTGACGCCTCGTCTTGCGCAAGCACGGCTTGTGGCGAGCTCGCCATCGGGGTGAGCCATGGACTGAATGCCGGCTGGGGACACACTTAAGGGGAACGATATCTTCCGGCCGAGAACTGTGACGCTGGTGTCGGCTTTTGATACATCCCTTAAGACGCGGGGCCGGATTCGATATTTGGCAAAAGCTGTGACATTTTCATGCACTGTGACTTGATCAGTTGACCCGTCGTTGAAGAAGTCTGTATACACATCAATGTCAGCTCAAAGTGGCTTATAGACACATTGAGGATGGGTTCTCTAACTTAGAGCAACTCTGTCTAGCCTTTTCGCGGCCTCCTTACGGATGTCGTCGACGCTCAAGACAACCGCGCCCGACTTTGACATTTTGAACCAACAATATCGCAATTTGCCTATGCTCATAGGTTCAATTACAAACACTTCATTAATCTGGTCAAATGAAGGTTGCTATTTCGACTGATAATGTGATTTCTCCAAGTGCGACATATTTAAGCATGTAGTAAGTGCACATGCAATCGACAAGGTCTAGAATCTCCTATCATCGGACTTGTGTCCAACCTATTCGCCGGCCGAAGGGCGTATGTACCCGTTTGGGGACAACAATACCTGCGAAGAGCATCCCCACCAGCGCCGCCCCCCATCCGGGGACACCAACGGCAACCGTTACTCGGGAACAATGCATAATCATTTCTTATCATCGCCTTACGTGATGTGACGACTGGAGATCTGGAAGTCTGAATACAAATAATGCGCAGCCATTGAGTTAACTATGCTAATAATAATTCAATTTAAACATAATGAATGTTTATTGTAGAAATTTTGTTCCAGCTCGCCTCTTATTATCAGCGTTTGCTATCAGCTTCCCCTCATAACTAAGTAGGTACCTAGTTAGGCAACATCAGGATGCAACGACTTCGCGGCCTTCGTCTTCGTCGACCAGGTGCCGTTACAGGACCGCTCACCTTCCACTTCCGCCTTCCTGAATATTAGTGGGCGAAATTAATCAAGTTTGTCTGTAGAGACTTCAGACCCAACTTATTATTCTACGATTCACATTTACCACATTCGCCACACTATATTCGCATACTTCGCCTAGTTTAACCCCATATATACCAACACATATTACTCCTTGACGCTTAAAACGAATCTTTTCTAAACCCTCTTAGCCTAGTTGATTCGATTTATATGACTTGCAAAATATTTTGACCGAAATGCGCATATTGCGACAGCTTGCGCCTTGAATCTGGGGCTGAAGCAGCCATAATATCCGAGATGTACCTTACTGCCCCAGCTAAATTATACATCTTCATATGTTTCATTCTATACTATTACTAATGCTAATCTACTTATATGAGTTACTATTCATCAATCTTGGCGGCTCACATTCTGGCAGTTTGTCTCCATCCAACTTCATTCATTGCAATTCAAAGGGTTTTTAATTATTCTTCTTTTCCACCTTACTCATTCTCTCTGCAATATTCAGCACTCTGTATGAAGGCCACTACTGACTCACCTTGGCTGGCAAGTGATTCGATAAGTGATTAATTATAGCAACCCTATTCGGCCGCCGCAACCATGTCTATTGTTGTACTGGCTGCGGAAAGGTTTACGTACCTAACATACAGAGCATTCAACTCTATAATTAGTAAGGTTTACACACAATCTCACCAGGGCGTTAAGGTAACCACCGAGGAGTTAAATATATGCCTAGCTAAACCTTTTCGTTACCCTCAAGTTGTCCGAGATTAGTCTCCTTAGTCGATAATTTTTATTTCTACATCCTCTCTCCGTCTCCGTCTCCGTCTCCGTCTCCCTCTCTATCTCTATCTCTCCAGCCATTTATTTATCTACCCAGATTACTACGGCCACTCTTCCTTATAGCACCCCCTATAGCCATCCCAAACCCATACCAGTCGAGATGGAGGCCTTATTCGTTATAGTTGCGATGATCGGAAAAGTCAAGAGTTTTTGGGGGCTCGTTGCTGGGATTGTTGTCCCGGCTTGTGTTACAATCTCCGTTTGGGTTTATTTTATACGCGCAAGACAAAGATTCGATTTAGGAGAAAGAGACATATTTGATAAGGGCAATAGGGAAAACCCGGGTCTATCGAGGTCCATCGGTGGCATGTTAGGCTTCGGCATGTAAAAGCGCTATGGGCAAAGTCGCGACAACAATGCAGTCATTCACCTTGATTTCGTCCTCAGGCCGGCCGCTGCTAACGGAAATCTCCTTCTCATCGACACCCACCCGCAAGATACATGAATAATCGCCACATCCGGTCCTCGGTTGTTCGTATGGTGCGCGGTGTACGTATCAAATTTTGCCGAGGATTCGACCATGTCCAGCACAGAGCGAGCTCTGTGCCATACGGACCAGCCTGCCAAGCCCCGATTCAAGACATATAGCTAAGGAGGCCGTATCTATTAGTCTATAAGGCTCACGAGACCAGAGGAGTCTGCGAGGAAGACTCGCACCAAGTGAGGGGGGGAAATAACAGACCTGAAAGCATGAATATAAATAGAGGCTAAGGCACGAGGTTATATAGCTTGAAAGAAGAAGAAGACAAGAAGCCTTTAGACCCATAGAGAATCATCAGTTGAATATGAACCCCTGTTCCAAGCCATTGAGATCCAGCTCTTGTCACACTCTGCTTAGATGCTCTACCCCTGCGCAAGCATAACACCGACCATTATTATCCAAAGTCACAAGCTCCTAGAGATGGTAGCGAAGTGATCCATTGCGCTCTGGCGTCTCTATGTCCGTGTCCTTTCCTTAAATCTTTTATTCGCACGACATCACCAGCAGGACTCTTCAGTAATACAGCGATGTGAATGAGTTGAAGGGTGGTTGCAGTTTCTTCGTTAGGAGCTTGCCTGTAAGCCATTTTTGACCATGACGCAGGAATACATCTACGTCAGCCATGTGGCCAACGCGAGCGAGCTTTGGGGCAGTAATTAGAACGTGGAACGAACAGTGATGGAAGGGGGTTTGCGCTCATGAGATATCACACTGGCTCCAACGCGACACGTCTCGAGAAAGTCTCTTAAGCGAGTACATTCACAGACTGCAGATATTACTGCGTTAGTAACCCTAGGATCGGGCTGATCAGAAGGTCGAGGCTTGGGCTAGCTGCATGTTTTACCTCTGTATAGATAGCCGAGAATTTTCTCCTTTCGCGTTGATTTTCCGACAGCTCAGCGACCTCTATACGAAGATTTTCTCATTCAATTGATCAGTCTATTCCCTTCCTATATACACTCGATTTCGCTATCTATGATATGATATCGTTATAGTTGGGGTAGTGTGTTTTGTTGTGTTGTCGGGCGTGTGCTAGCAGCCTGTTCAGCGAGGCTGGTTCAATACATAGGTTGTAGGTAGTTAAAGACAAAATCCTACCTAATGCTGCCGGCACCAAAGGTCCGTCCGGTATTGCTCTGGTGGTTGGTTGGAGCATATCATCTGCCTCGTTCCTCTGCATGGTTCCAAATCTCTGCCCACTTTAGACATTACTCGCCCGACAATTCAGGGTCAGAATTTATACGTAAATCCATGTCTGAAATACTAGTGTTTGCGAGCGACCTCATGCCAAATGGTGCCAAATTAGTCGTCCCAATCTCAGCAATATTTCCTGCTACTTCGTCGCTAACTTCGCTCGATCTCTTGTCTCTGGGGCGTGATAATATCAAAATAGACCCTGCCTATAAGATGTCGGCCGGGTCTTCTATGCCAACTCTTAGACATTTGTATGCAATACGTAAACCCCATCTAGATAAAGCCTTTCAACACAGCAGCTTCGGCGTTGAGTATCGATGAGCCAGCGGCACCAATAACAGCTAACACGATATTGATCAGCAACTGCCGAGAGAGACGTCAGAAAAACTCACTGTTGTGACTTAGAGCGACAAATTTGATGTCGAAGATCCCGCTCTCATCCTCCCTCACACGGCCAACACTAACCGTGTACCCCCTTCTCAAGTCGCGATCAAGCCTCGGCTGCGGGCGATCGGCCTCGTCAAAGACCATGATGCTCGGCTTCGGTGCGCTAGGACATCCGAGGGTTTCGGCCTCGCTGACGTAGTCACGCAAAGCAGCCTTGACATCGTCGACCTTCGGCGCGGGGCGGTTCTTGAAGCGCAGGGAGACGCAAGCCGTATGGCCGTCGAGGACGGGGACGCGATTACACGCGGCCGAGACGCGGAGGTCTTCCTGCTCGACAAAGGCGGTGGCCTCGCCGTTGATGCCGCCCAGAATCTTGCGCGCCTCCGTCTCCAGCTTGTCTTCCTCGCCGCTGATGAACGGCACCACGTTGTCGATGATGTCCATGCTGCTCACGCCCGGGTAGCCGGCGCCCGAGACGGCCTGCATCGTCACCACGCTTACCACGTCCACGGGGCCGAAGCGCGCCTGCAGCGCCGCGAACGGGATCACGAGCCCGATCACCGCGCAGTTCGAGTTGCAGACCAGGAACCCGCGCTCCAGGTTGTGCTGCTTCCGCTGGTGCGGGATCAGGTCGAGGTGGGGCAGGTTGACTGTCGGCACGACGAGCGGCACCAGCGGGTCGCGACGGTAGTTCTTCGCGTTGGAGAAGACGGCGAGGTTGGCCTTGAGGAACTCCATTTCTGTCACGTCATACGCAATTGGTCTCGTGCCGACTACAAACCGCAAGTTGGAGGTTCAAGACTCACCTATCTCGCCCGCAACGTCCGAGTCCAACCCGCTGAAGACGACATCGCAGTCGGCGAACTCGCTGGCCCTGCACTCGCGGACGACGAGCTCGCCGACGGCGCCCATGGGCGAGGCCTGCTTCCACCGCACGGCGTCCTTGTACTTCTTGCCGGCCGACCTAGCGGAGGCGCCGACGGCGTGGAGGACGAAGTGAGGGTGTTGCGACAGCAGCAGGATGAAGCGCTGTCCGACCGAGCCGGTGGCGCCGAGCACACCTAGATGGAGAAAACAAAGGTGTGAGTGAGATAAACAAGAAACGCGGCGAATTGGCAAACGTAGAATAGAACGAGGACCTTACCGCACTTCTTCGTAGGGAATTGCGACGCCATTATTGTTGTGGGCTCTTTTAGGTCTCGTAATTGGAAAGAGTTCGATTTGAATCTTGGGGCGGGGAGCAATTGGAGGACGGGTCTGGTGCCGGCGGCGGTGGTGATTTCAGTTTGGAACTTCAATGGGAAGATATAATGCGCCTGAGAGATTCGGTGTTTGGTACTCTGTATTAGAGGCAACTTAGACGGGCGCGTCGCAGGAGTTTTCTCGGATAGCTTCCCGTCGAGAAAAAGCACCCCGCTGTTCGGACTCACTGCTTGTGCCCCGCCATCCGTTATCGGATCAAATACCGGGCGCAGATGTGTGTGAATCAAGGTTCGAGATCCACACAGAACCCGCCTGCGACCTTGAAGGTCCAGAACACTAGGTCCCCACGAGCAGCCATTGGTTGGGTCTACAGTAAATCAGGGGCAGCAAGTAACATCAGCAACAGTTCAAGCAGTACCTTAGGTACCTAAGGTAACCTATCAAGTTCAAGCCAAGCAAGTCAAATGCCGTGCCTATGCTACGGCATCTTACAACGGTCATGGTTGGTCATGATTTATCATGCACTCTAATAGGCTGCATATGGCCGTGATAGGTATATACAAAAACACCAATAGTTGAACAAGACACGAGAGTACGCAAAAAGGCAAAATAGTCGCCATGTTCAAGTCTTTTGATCCAATAACTACCTGGAACTCCTCATCCGGGAAACTGTAAAAGAAACCGACCCAAAAACCGAGGTATCTCCTCAGTCCAGTATAGCCTCATACTCCGCATAACCGCGAGCCAAGTTCATATTTTCTGTTTTGGAAGGTTAGCAAAGTTGGAACCACGAGACTGTTAAAGACAGACAGACACAGCTACACTTGTATCTGGCACAACCCAAATAAAAAGAGCAACAAAAGAATTGCGGAATATACTCACGCATGGCAGCTGCGCCGGCTCCCTTCAACAAATTGTCAATCGTCGCACAAATCTATAATTGTACCGAGTTAATAAGTATCTGATATGAAGATGATGAATATAAGCTGAATTCTTTACTCACCACAACGCGTTTTCCTAAGCTGTCGACTTGGAAACCGCCGATTTCCACCCCTTGCTTACCACTGATGTCCTTTACTAGACTGCAACACTGGGAGTTAGTTATCACCATTTGGAACATGGGTTGTAAGGGTTTCAGAAGCTTTTAGACACTCCCTTGTCACAAAAAGGGAACTTTGTGCTCCGAACATTACCAAAACAAAAGGAAATAGCCCCGAGAATTACTTACGGAGCCTCTCCTACACTGCGTGTATAAAACATGTTAGCCAACATCTCTAAGTCCCAGGTCATAGAACTTGCTAGATCATACAAAACAAGGAGATTAAGAGATTAGGCACGGGAGGGTTTTATACGCACATCTTAACAAGTTTCTCGCCAGCATATCTGTTTTGGTAAATCTCGCGAACTGTGAACGGTTGGGTTAAAATTACCATTTATAGCAAAAAACTGGCTCATGGATAGGGTATTTCGGGACCATGCATGAGCATGTGGCAAATGAGGAGCAGAATTCAATTCTTGCCAAATCGGGGAGTAAAGGACTTAGAAATGCTTACTGTCTCGAGACGACATAGTCTGGCGTAGAGGGATGTTGACTGTGAGGTGGATGCCCTGGAACCAACTTTTTTAAACCACCCGGAGTCAGTTATCGCCATTTTGGACGTGATTTGTTAGGGTTTCAGAAACTTCTAGACACGGCCTTGGCCGAAAAAGAAAAGTTTGTATCCTAGGAGTTGCTAAAGCAAGAAGAAAATGGTCCGAAAATTACTCACGATGCGACATGGGGGATGAACGCAGCCTGGATTCCCAGTTGTGTGCTCATCTCCTTTTCGTGAATATGGCCTGTCAAACTATACGGGATAAGATTGTTCGTCAGGAAGTCGACATCATTTTTTGGGCTGGGCTTGGTGCCGGCACTGGAACACTTGGAGTCAGTTATCGCTATTTTAAGTGTATATGTGGGGGTTTGAGGAGCTTCTAGACTTTGTCTTGGTTTAAAAAGGAAATCTCATGATCTGGAAGTTGCCAAGGCAAGAAGAAAATGACTCCGATAATTACTTACCCCGAGTATCCGGAGACGCCAAAAACGGTAGGCTGGCCCTCGAGATGCTCGACCTGCGTGTATAGAAACACATTAGTCGAGATCTCTAAATCCCACATCATAGAACTTGCAAGTTTAGACGAAACAAGGAGGTTGAGGAATCGGGCACGGGAGGGTTTTATACGCACCAGGGGAGCAATGGCGAGTTGTGCGGCAGTTGCATAGCAACCAGGGCTTTGGGGGGTGTTAGCAGAGATGATCGAGGCATTAGACGAGATTATCGAGGTGTGAGAGGAGATTATCGACTCTTGGCATGATTCCGACCTACTTTGCGATTTGTGAGGCTTGGGCAATAGCCGAGCGCCGAACTAATTCTGGAAGGCCGTACGCTTGACATGGGAGTTAATAATGTCCACTTATGGTAAAAAATTACGTAGGGTTTCGGGAGCTTGCAGGAGTAGCAAGAGCAAAAAGCGCCCGTTAAAGCAATTTATGGCTCCCAGACATGCCAAAAGGGGGATAAAAGACTTCAGGGGACTAACTCCAGGAGTTGTTAAATCGGTAATCGGCTGATAGATCTATGATCAAGCTGCTATCGTCCCGGGGCGCTGTCTCCTTGGCGTTGCGAATAGCATCGACGTAAGGCTTGCAAACACCGTTTGGAAGGGCCATCACTGCATAGGAACACGTTAGTCGAGATCTCTAGGTCTCACGTTATAGAGTTTGACAGATGATACGAAACAAGGAGGCTAAGGGGTCAGGCACGGGAGGTTTTTATACATACCATATACATCGATAAGTCCGTTCTTCTCCATCTCCCCCACGTCCTCGGCGCTCAAACTCTCATATATAATTTCCTTTTTGTCGTAGCCTTGCAGCTTCTGACCTACTAATTCTCGGGATGAGACATTGCGTAAATGAAAGTGGGGATGGCTGTTGATGAGGCCGATTAAGGCTTGCCCAGTATAACCCCGAGCGCCAATAAGTGCCACACGACTGGGTTGATCATTGGAAGCATGCTTCTTTCCGTAAGGGGGGTTAGGATTCGTGGTAGTCGCGTAACCTCTAGAGACGGGACTAGGAAAGGCTAAGATAGGGATAGCGCCCATCACAGGACGGCGGGCCAAGCTTGAGAAACCTCGAGCCTGGTTGGCTGCTGAGCCAGAGGCAAAATGAGATTTGAGATTTTGTGAAGCAATTTGAGCTGCTTTGTGGAGCCGTGACTCGAGGTTCGAATCACCAAGCATGGCCCTACCTTGCAAGGTGAATTCCTTCATGAGCTTGCTGAGCTGCTCACCTGGCTCAATGCCATACCAAAACATGACATCGTTGCCCCTGACAAGACTGCCATCGGCCTTGTCGAAAAACCAGGTGAGGTTTTCATCATCAGACTTGACAGTCCAGACTAAGCTAGGGTATTCTTTCTGGATTGCGGCAAAGAGGTTGTCGGCCACATTGGTCAACCAGCCGGACTTGGTTATCGTCAGAGTGGCAAGAGTGGCATATGGCTCTTCTGAAGATTCAAGGACGACAGCGAGAGCTTTCATGGGCTCGTCAAAGAAGGCCTTGAATTTACGCTCTTTCAAAAAGTCCAAATATCGGTCAACGGTTGATCTGGCATCCCGTACTTCACGATCCCGAACAAGGACTTCCTTTAGCTTGTCTATATCCGCGAAATCCGAGATGCTAGAGGCTGTCATGAGCTTGTCTCCTCTGCGAATAAGGGTGCCAGCTCCCGAATCCGTAAATAACTCCTTCTGCAGGTCGGCGGGATGGATAATGGCGACGCTAGAGGAGCGAGGTAGGTTGTGTAGGAGCTCCTTGATTTCCTTGATCTTGAGCCGAGTTCCAAACTTGCACCAAGGCTGTGACATGAGATGGTCAAATTCTTCGTCTAGGTTAATAGCAGATATCTTCTGTGCGTCTCCGTCGAAAAGGCCGCCCTTCTCACTAAGGTAAACAACCTTTAGAGGCTCGAGCTTACGAGCTAGTTCCCCGGCAGCCACATCGGCATTGACGTTCAGGACCTGGCCCTCGGTGGTTTCCGCCATGGAAGTGAGGATGGGGAGATAGCCATTTTGAATAGCAGTCTGAATCGGCTCCTCATTGACATCGGTGATCTTGCCAACGAGCTTCCACTTGTCCTTATTCAGATAATCGGCTGTGAAGACACTCGATGTGATGGGCCGGGCACGGACGCCCATCTGCTCCAACCGTTGGACGAGTTTGAGGTTTTCGGCCAGAAACAGTCGTCTCGCAATGCCCAGCGTCTTGCCGTCCGTGATACGGATACCTTCCTCGAACTCGGGCTCGACGCCAGCGTCTTCAAGCAGCTTGTTAAGTTGAGGGCCAGCGCCGTGGACGATGATGGGAAATAGCCCCACATGATACAGGAACGAAAGGGAAGAGCACAACTCATCCAGATAGTCGGTCAAGATGGCGCCACCAACCTTGATGACGGCGAACTGTTGTGATGACACGGACGAGAAATGGGACAGGTACTGCTGAACCTCTCGCTTAGAGCCAACGTTGTTCAGTACCTGGATGACGGCGGCGCGGGTAGCTGAGTCACTGGCGCTTGATCGTGTCGAGTAGGCAGCCCGACGAGTAATGGCCGCCGCCGGGAGGCTACGACGGACCACTCGAGGGGTGGCGCGACGAGTGCCGGCTCGGAGAGCCACTCGGGCAGCTCGTACACAAAACATCGCGACGGAGCGTAGATAGCGGCGTCAACAAGTGCAGTCTGCGGGTTTGGCAGACGAGAGGAGAAGCGATCGGGGGGATGGGCTGGCGTGTCCCAGTCTATGTATAGCTACGGGAAGCTACGGCACGAGAATGCAGTCAGAAGGGGTCCGATTCCGTCGGGCTCAGCAATTGCACTCGTCAAATCTCGGTGAGGCTTCAAATGGAGGCTTTGGAGGAGGAGGGGTTCCTGGGGCTCCTAGCGGCCTGTCATGTACTCCAAGGGTTAATGAGCGGAATCAGACACCAATGGGGAAGGTAATTATAGATTACCTGCGATAATTAATAGGGATCCCTTGGGCCTCTGCTCACATCGTAGGAGTCACGGAAGATGAGCCAATTGGTGCGAGGTGGCAGCAGGGAGGATGTGTTTAAGAATGAAGATGCATTTGCAGTGCTAGACTTGGATGGATGGTCGAAAAATTGCGCCGAAGATCGCAGTGCCAGAGCTAACGTTAGTCGGCACGTTCAGGGTTAGGTGCCCAGGCACGGGCGGTACAGCCAGGTAGTTTTACAGTGATTGGAGAGCCTAATCACTGGGTTTGCTCAGCAAGATGCCGTCATAGAGCCGTACGCAGTCTCAAACGTCTCCACAGTGTACAAGATGGTTCTTCCCAGCTGATCCACAGCTAATCCAATTCCTTGCTAATGGAGTCATAGCGCCGCGTTTATGCAATATTAGCCCAACTTTGAGCCTGCCAAGATGCAGGCACTTTCCCGCATTGGGCATGAGTTCTCCAACGAATGGAGACTTGGAGTCAACTTATCGTGATAGTTTGTGTACAGTAGCAAGGTCTGGGACGTGTTGCTAGTGCTCCAAGAGTTGGAGTTGGAAATACAGGCTCATGGGGAATTATGTGTGCGCTAGTCTGAGCTCTTATCAAAGCCACTCGTCCTAATATTAAAATTTGAGCCTCCATCACCTTCACTGCTTTGGTATGTGAATGCGGACGTACTCAGTGGCGGTCTGAAAGCGAGGTCCCATGAACATGGGTATAATCGAATGTTTTCTCGCCGTAGCGCAAATGGGCAATGGCCTGCTCAGATCCCAGGTGGGCATCTTGGTTATCGTGGAGTACCTTACATCAATAAGAAAAAGAAACTGACCTTAAAAAAGGGTTCCTCTTCGAGAAGTTTACTTATTACCATGCCAGCGTTAGACGCATAATAAGTACCTAGCTATAGAATACCTAGTACCTATGTTGTCGACTTGTACATCAAACATAACAGCTGTGATGGTATAGTCACATCATGCTAATCTGTTCAAACGGACACATCATATGTGGATTTCGCGAGACGCGGTTGTTGCGCCATGTCTACGTAGGTAAGAGCTGTGAAAACATGAACAGAGTTTGCAAAATGTTTCTACTATTTCTACATAGATGATATGCACTGCTTCACGATCTGACAAGGACAACAACAAAAGCGTTCCAGGTCGTGAGGTATCTTAATTAATGGTCGAGGAAAACGCCACGCCGTCGTACATACAAGTTGATTCTCTATAGCCTTCCCGTCGGCCCTCGGCCGTGGCAATAGAAGCCTCCCGCTCCATGAAGGCTAAAGAACCGGTTGAAACCAAAGACAAAACTCCTGTGTTGTGATTTCTGGCCGATGGCTAGTTCTAGCCCATCAGATTCAATTCATCATCATAGCAGTCAAAACAATCCAGCAAGTCCATTCTCTCATTATACCCAAGTCGTATGGCGACTCTACAGCGTAAGTATTTCTTTTATTTGCCGCCAAAGATGACTATTTGCACAAGACGTCAGAATCGCAGTCCTTGTGGAGAGCATCGTTGTCGGGTATCTTACCGGAGGGAACAATGATAATAACAAGGAGGATGATGATGCCTGCAATTATGCACATCCTCATCTTCATATCCTTCCACCACATCTGTTTGCGTACTCGATTGGCACCTCGACGGAAGCCTTGAGCGGATACAGCTAGGTTGTCGGTCTTGTCTTGGAGGGCATCGAGACGCTCGCCACGCTGGGATACCTTGTTGATGTTCTCTCGCATCACACCAACAGTGTCGTCGATTTGCTGTAGAAGAAAGTCAGCCCCTGCCAAGTCGCATCTCTGAGTGAATCCTTCATCCTCGAGCTGCATGGTTTTGGCATCGTAGGCGGGAGAAATTCCATCACTACATGCTCAGTGAGGTCCATTTCCAGAGGCCATCAGAATTGTTGCGTTGGAAGAACCGAGATAAACAAGCTGAACCGCGCGAATATGCGACCGGTATCAAACAAAATCCTTCAACAGGGGTTCTTGAGGCGTCTTTCACATTTGTATCTCGCCCGTCGCATGAAAGGCATCACATCTGGGCTCTATACTCTAACGAGCATGGACACGGGTCATAGACCGGCGCCCATTTGTCGCGCTGTTGTATTACGGTCGCTCTCGCTCGATCGGGCCGCTCGCCGCATCGTCGGAATCCAGGCAGCCGCGGGAACAAACAGGCTCAACAACCAAAAAAGACTCAGCAATGAAAACAACTTACAGCTTGCAGCGCTTGGGTTCTAGCGTTGCCACCCTGTTGCTGCTGCTGGGGAGCGCCGCCCTGGCCGCTGGGGATATAGGGATCGTAGGGAGCATCTTGGCCGGACATGATGGCGAGGGAGAATGCACGCGGTCGTCAGCTGAGGGAAGCAGTGGCTTGTTTATTTGGCGCAGGCCAGACTCAATCAATACGCAGAGTTTGAGTTGTCGCGTCGATGAGAACAACGAAATTGGAGCTGTGGTAGATGGTTGGATTGCAGAATGAGTACAGTTTGGTGGTGGGTAGATGAAGTGCAAGTGGTAGGTTCGGACAGGTAGGTGTGATGAAGCAGGTGGTTAGGCGCAGCAGTCCAGGCAGTGGTCTAGGCTGGGGTTGGCAGAACAACTTTACAGCATGGCGACGGGCAAAACCTTAGAAGGCCGTTGCCATTCTGAGACAGCCCGACAGGGGTTCAAGGGGGCTCCACGCAGCCCGACGAAGTACCAGCATACGCCATCATTCATGCTTCAGGTACCTACCTACCTACACTACGGGACAGCTGTTTCGGCCGTGTTTCCTACGGTAGCCCCGGACAGCCGCAACCCGAATACCTACATACTGTAGCAAGATAGGCTACGCTAAAAGTAATCGCAAATAATAACACCAGTGCAGGAATGAGGAAAAAGAGCAGCACCGCTGCATCGCATGTTTTGGGTATACTTAATTGATATTCACCTTGTAACAATACAGGTGCATGCTACGGTAGTACTACAGTTGCGCTTAGCAAATGATACAGTACAAAGTGCTAGGTCTGGTCTGGGCTCGGAATATTCATGTGACCTCACTTTTGCCCTCTAAGTTGCCGCAAGGGATTCCCCATTCCAGCTCCGCCACCTGTGTGCACGTGCTTTCACGCAGCTAGTGAGGCTGTGCCTTGAGCTTGCAGACAGTTCCATTTTCGGCTTTGTTACTGGCCACAGTGTAAGTAAGTACCTAGGTATCTGGGGACTAATTCCCCAACTTGGAATGTAGACAAAATCTGACTGTCAGTACAGAGTATTATAAATTCATTCATGTTTCCCCGTTTCCCCTCTGACCACAATTAGCACCTGTTTTCACTCAACTACATCATTATTGCATCCAGGCGTCTATGTTGGCAATAATTCTGCTGCCTGGCATGTCACCGGTCGTCAGTGCGCTTTTTATACCTTTCAGCACAGTACTGTATGCATGTAGCATGCAATAACTTATACTTCCGCACAGCAGACTGGAGGGCCACACGTATCGACTTGCTGAGAACCAGAACTGGTCCAGTTAGACGGGAACCGGACCAGTGGGCCCTTGAACGAGCCAAGTTCGAACATCACCTCCAAACCAACTACCCGCGTACATTGTGTATGATGCTTCGGGGACCAGCGGCTTATCCTAGACTACGGGCTTACATACGACTCAGTGTCTACAGAGAAGAACACAAAATAGGGCACGATGCTCGGCCGGGAGCCGATCGCAAGCAACCCATGTTGGAAATTCAGGTCGAGCCAGGTAGGTATACATATGGGTGGATGCACTTAGTCATCTCTTCATCCAATCCCCAGTAGTCAAGATAGGTCACCCGATGTCATATACAAAAATCCAGCGTTGTTTCATTTCACATCATGTTAATCGACCTTACATATAACTTACACCCAGGATACAAGGCAGTTCAGGTTGTTTCTGTTTGAGACTACCTCCTATTCATCAACCAGCCCAATGCTATACACATAATTTAACCCATCGTCGCTGTGTAGCTACCAAAGTTTCGTCGCGTACAACCCGACAAGAGGACAGAGGAAGAAGAGGAAGAAAGGGTAGGCCAAGGAACAAGCTCACGTTGCCAACTATACTGTCTTCAATCTCATTGCGCGTTGAAAAAGAAGTCATTCAACAACGACATATCATGTAAAGAGCGTACTAGAAGCGCTTATTTGGGCCCTCCATCTTATATACACCGGAAGTGGCTATAGCACAACCTCTACCGCTCCTTTTACTCGCAAATCCATCATTAATTCTTCAGGCATGTATGACAAGATGTGCTAGACAGCATCGGATCTCACCACATGGCCAGTCCATGTTCGCCGAGTAGTCGAAGTTTCGTGTGGCCGACAAGGTAGGTATCGGTCGAAGCTACACAAATCAACGAAATAACGTCATGGTATTTGCGCATACTATTCCCTGCCTCGGTGTATGTATGGAGCCTGTGTCGCAGGCATCCGCGTTTGGGCCAAGTATTTATTCTCATCTCGAATCCAACCGTTGCAGCGACTGCTGCAGTGTATACAATTCTACTCAGTATCAAATCATTTGCCAGGGACTCAGTCTGAGAACCACGTGAACCAAATGGACTCTGACATTTACCGACCTTTGACTAGCTGAAGTTCATTTGCTTAGAAGTGATACGGATTAGGGGTTCAACTGCGCATACATTAAACTCTCGCTCCAGTCTTGGTCGGGTCAGTTCACCCTGAAGGTATTGAAATTCAGTTCCATTTTGACAACGAAGGTTTTACCTAGATACCTACCTACTTTTTGGTTTTGAGGCTCTTCCCTCTGGTCATTCGCTCTTCACATTTCAAACAACCGCCCATTTCAATTTTTCAGGAGAAAGTATAAACAACCTGCTCGCTCCTTGCTATTGTACATGCATTATACCAAAGCTAGCGGCGCCTACCTTCCATTACCACGAGCTTCGGATATCCCCTACTTCGGACCGTCCCGTCCGCCCCCCAAGAAGTGTTACAAAGGAAGGAATGTTCATGAGCTAGAATATTACCTGAACTGAGGGCTCAGGTCTGAATCTAATATCTACGGTCGGACCTGCCATGACAGCTCAGAAGTGGACATTAATCTCCCACTTATTCGCAATTCAAGGCCGTCGTTTTTCAAACATTATCACGTTGGTATTGGCCACCAGCGATGTCAGGTTTTCTGCGCAAAGCTACAGCTGTAGCAGTCTCGCTCCTCCTTACCGGGAACCTAATCTACGCCTATGATTTCGATGCCACCTCACCCGGTTAGTGACCATACTCTCGATAGTTAGAAGGCAAGATCATACCTAACACAGCGCTCTTTAGATTCGATCAAAAATGTAGCAAAACAGCTAGCCGGGGATCTGATGTCGATGTACAATGGCAACGAACCGGGACAAACACCTGGACTCTTACCACAACCATATTACTGTGAGTCAATTTGGCGATCGAGATAGTACAATGATACTAACTATGTCTGGTAGGGTGGGAAGCTGGTGCTTTGATGGGCGCCCTGATCGATTACTGGTACTACACGGGCGATACGACGTATAATGACATTACGCAGCAAGGAATGCTACACCAAACAGGCCCGTACAACGACTATATGCCAATGAATCAGACATTAACCGAGGGCAACGATGACCAAGGATTCTGGGGCATGGCAGCCATGACAGCGGCGGAATACAACTTCCAGAACCCCGAACACGGCCAACCACAATGGCTAGCGTTAGCCCAAGCAGTTTTCAACACGCAAGCGGCGCGATGGGAGGTGGAGCACTGCAACGGGGGCTTGCGCTGGCAAATATTTACGTGGAACAGCGGCTACGACTACAAGAACTCCATATCGCAGGCGTGCTTCTTCAACGTCGCCGCGCGGCTGGCCCTGTACACCGGAAACAGCACGTACGCGGACTGGGCCGTCAAGACGTGGGATTGGATGGTCGGGGTCGGGTTCATCGACGAGAACTACAGGGTCTACGACGGCGCCACCATCGGGCACAACTGCACGGAAATCACGCCATACGAGTTCTCCTACAACGTGGGCGCGTTCCTCCTCGGGGCGGCCGCCATGGTCGAGTACTCGAACAAGGGCGAGAAGACGAACGACGCGGCGCTGTGGCACGAGCGCGTCGACGGGCTGTTGAACAGCACGGAGCTGATCTTCTTCTTCGGCGGCGACGACGACGTCGACGACAAGGTGATGATCGAGGTGGCGTGCGAGTCGGTCACCCTCTGCGACGTGGACCAGCAGTCGTTCAAGGCGTACCTGAGCCGGTGGATGGCGGCGACGACCAAGTGGGCGCCCTGGACCTTCGACCGCATCAAGCGGCTGCTGCGGAACTCGGCCGAGGCGGCCGTGCGGCAGTGCACGGGCGGCGCCAACGGGCGCATGTGCGGCATGAAGTGGGCCAACAACAGCGGCCTGTGGGACGGCACCACGGGCGTCGGCCAGCAGATGGCCGTCATGGAGGTCGTGCTCGCCAACATGATCGAGCAGGCCAAGCCCCCCGTCACTAACCTCACCGGCGGCACCAGCGCCGGCGACCCCGCGGCCGGCGGCCAGGACAGCGGACGCGTCGACCCGGTGCGCCGCCGCTTCGGCCCCATCAGGGCCGGCGACCGGGCGGGCGCCGCCTTCGTCACCTTCGTCATTCTTGCGAGCCTGCTCGCGGCGCTTGTCTTCATGGTCTTGGATGAGATAGAGCCGGATGCGGCGGCGACGCCCAACTCTAGTGCCGGAGAGGCCGCTGCGGCCGCTGCGGCGGAAGCCAATGGAGATGGGAGCGCTACACCGGAAGATGAGGGAAGCTCCATCCTGCCTGGGCAGAACTCACGTACGAGAAGAACTCGCTCAGAGTCCCCACGGAACGCAGCGGGCGGCTCCAGATCCCCGCGTAGAAGGGTGCGCGGACGGGTGCCGGCGCGAAAACCACTCTCGAGCTCGTCGACTCCGTCGTCGTCCGCGTTACCGAGCAACTTCACCGAGTACCCGGTCCTCGACACACGTTACGATATGGCTGGCGTCGGTACCTCATATCTACCGGTAGCCGGATCTTCTCGGCCGCAATGTTAGGTGTCCGTTTCTTTGATCTCTAATAATTGTAATTGGTCGCGTGAGGTACTACCTAGCTTCAGTACGGAAAGGGGGAAAGGAGGGGCAAAAGGGGAAAAAATTGAATTAGGGGTAATCTTGGTTTGGTTGCTTGGGAGTCTCGGCTGATGATCGCATGGGTGGCGCTTCGTACCTATAGACAAACCACGGGAACGGGCGCATTTTCTGGTTGGGGTATCTTGTTACCAGGAGCAGGAGTTGGTGTGTTTACTTATTGATTACTTTTGTAATTTGTTGGGGTTTTGAGCTTCGTAGGAATAGGTCTGTTTCCCCGGTTAAATGATATTTGGTATTTTGACTGTGGAAGAAGCAGCGACACGGTGTGATAACGTGTGGTGATATGAATAAGGCCAAGTGCTCATATGGATGTTGGCTTACGTTATTTGAGGCCGGACTTTGTCGGGGATTGGTAATAATTATAATACCCGACACGATGGCGTAGCTGTGAGCCAGATCCGAGAGATGTTTCGCTTTCAGTGACTCATCATCGCTATGCATATGTGCTCTTTCCTTTTTCATTCATCACTCGCCCTCTCTCACTCTTGATAGGTTCGACCTGACTTGTAAAATTATAATTAAGGAATACACGAGGCACACTATGAATTCATGTAATCTCATCGCGGAATGCACATATCGAACTAGATGTCGGCCGATGGACGTTGGATTAGTTGCCTGTTGCCGTGTAATCCTCCCGTTTAAGAATGACTGTGTGATAAGAAAGAGCGAGTGTTAGGCCTAGTTAGTTAGGCTCAGCTGGCTGTATAATTTTAGAAACAGGGGAGTAGTGCCCTGAATGGCTTCAGTTGTACGTGTGACTTTTGGCCTTATTACTTACTATTTGGGTCTGTAGTTTTCAAACTCGTGTTCAGAATGCCTTTAGTGCATGTATGAAATATGGCACAGATATCATTGAATGTTAACCCTCACGAGTCGTCGAACTGGTATTTAGTAGAGATTTCGCGCAGTTGAGAACTCGTTTGTTCGTAAAAATTGTTAATCCACGATGCTTTAGTCCGTGGTAAATGACTTGGTGTTGTGGCAGTGATAGCACAAACAAGGCAGTGATGCAGCTTAAATGCCAGGGATTCCAGTAGCATAGTTGCTGCGACGGGAAAGAAAACGGTTCGCGGTGCTTTGAAACAAACATACATGTACAAGATTGTAACACAGATGCTGTTACCTTCCTAGGATATAATAGGCTTTCCGTACTGAGGCAAGCTCTAGGTGAATAGGCAAACAAAGATCTATATGGGCTCGACGGCCTCTCTGCTTTATATTCAAATGGGTAATATTAGATACAAGAAGAGAAAGTCTCTCAGTTGATATTTACACGAGCGGGTTAGCGCCGTTGGGAGGGATCTTCTGCACGAAGGACACGTTGGGGTACTCTGCAACCTCTCCCTCAAGTCCACTCTGGATAAGAGCAAAGAGAGTGTTAGCAGAGTTGTTGTATCCAGGAACGTAATGAAGACCAAACTCCGAGAGGAAGGTCGTGTAGGTCGCAGCAGGCTTGTACACGGCCATGTTGGTGAAGGTGAAGTTGGTGCCGCGGAACAGGGTGCTATTGCTGTAAGTCTTCCAGATGTTGTCGTAGTTCTCCGATCCGATGAGCGGGGACTCGGGGCCGGGGAATTCGAAGCCAATAGACTTGGTGATCCAGGAGGACTCGGCGAACAGGAAGTCGGCTCCACCGATGAATGTCTGCATCAGGACACCCAGGTTGACTTTCTGGAGACGGACCTCGTCCCATTCCTCAGCGCCGCCGTTGGCGGCAGTCCAGTTCTTGATCCAGTCCATCGCGAAGCGACCACTATCGACTTCGAAGGTGTATTGGGCCGTAGTATAAGGGGAGTGGGGTTTAACTTGAAGAAATTGTTAGTGATGAAGTCGGTTCAGACGGACAAATCCGTAGGAGAGGAAACTCACTGTCCCAGCCCAAGTCGTGCAGCATACTCCCCACGGCGTGAACCTCAAGGTCCAGTGAAGCCTTTAGAGTAGCATTATTGTTTATCGCGGCAGCGCCGAAAAGCCATGTGCGATATAAATGATTAGTTAAGTAAGGCTGGTACTCCTTGTAGTACTCCTCGATAAAAGTACGGGCGGCCCTAACGATCGGGGTGTCGATGACCTCGACACCGGCGACAGTGGTGGTAGGGTATGTAGGGTATCCGCGCTTGTCACACCCGGGGGCGGCAATGGTGGCACCGGCAAGAGCCAGGCCAGAGGCAATGCTGGAGAACTTCATTGTGAGAGACTGCCGGTGAGAGGGTGTGATGGGACGGATATGGAGCGTGAAGAGACTGCTGGGGTTTAAATACCTGTCTCCCCCTTGCCCATCCTGGCTTCTAATTGTAGACGCTTATCAAAAGGGGCATCCATTGTCATGCGCTCAAACGGCGCCTCGATGTCTATACTACCTATCTCCAGGCTAGATACTGTGTGTCTTAGTACCAGTTCGCAGGACCAGTATAGGTACAGTCCACATGTAAGCCAAAATCCGGGGTCGCTGGGATAACGTCAATGGACAGAATCCGGACATACGGTACCTTCCGCGCGCTAGTCGTCAGTAGCCCCATTGTTTAGTAAACATAGTAACTAAGAGGTAGCCGGCCGGCCAATTGCCAGAGGAGGTTCATGGCCTATCAGTGACGAATGTGGTGTCAGCAGAATACTACTTACGAGTAAGCCTAATGCGGTTTGGGATGGGATCTTTCCCGTCTTGGCAAAGCTTTTCCCAACTTCATTCGAATAACAGACCATGATCAACAACGTCAGATCACCAGATTGGCCGTCGTTAATTACCCCTGTGCGCGTTCACGACCAGGTTTTCTACTATAATAAGCTTAGTCTTAACTATGCATGATCTTTTTGCATTTCCACGCTCTTTCGCTCTAATAATAGAAGTGTGCTTACCACAAGCGTTTTCCAGTGCCCCCCCCCCCTAATGTGTATACAGTACCATCGTTGACGTCAGGTTGGAATTTGCCATGCGTGAGAACAAGGCATGGCTTTGCCAAGACGCTTTTCGCGCGGTCGGTAGCCCTATAGAACTAACGTTAGAAATTCCGAAACCATGTCATTGTGATTTCATATAGGCAGCAGATTATACCTAGAACTGAATCCAGTCCACGTTGACAAGCCCTCGTTTGAAGCTCTATAAGGGAACTCATAGTTACACTAGTCGTGCGTTGTATTATCACGACGTTCAAAGGGGCGAAGTATACAAGGATTAGTCTGAGTGCACACTACGTATACACAACAACAGCAGCATGATGACAGGAAAACTCAAATGCAGCCCTGATCTACGCAAGATCAATCTTAACACGGCTTCAACGGCTCAGCTCGAAGGTGTCGACCTATCAGTTCACATGCTAATGCCAGCAAAAGAAAGGGGTGTGCTGATTGCGAGGTTCGCTCCCGGTGGTATCCGAGGCTTGCGCGTATAACCCACAACGGGAAACGGGAAAGCGACCGCCCGCGGGCTATGATTTGAGGGCGGTCGAAGGAATCAGAGCAAGTGAGACGGCCCCACTGCCACATCGACATCGAGTCAGCAGACATTCCCGAGGGAAACAAAAAAGGTGTACAGAGTATTGACTATCTAGATATCTATTGACCATAACGGAAACTGAATTCAAACCACTGATTGGAGAATTGACGATTGGCTATTAGGTTCTGGAGGTCGCACCAAGTACCGTCGAATCCCTCTACAAACCCAGGCACCATGCTGCCAGAAAACCGTCGCTGAACCCTCAAGAAGATTTGTAGTTGCTCATACGTCGCTGCCCTGTCTTGCACCTCGTCCGGCGCTATCGCATCACCCTTTTGGAGGAGAGCCCCTTGCACAAACAGGCATGCAAAGTGGACCCACCTCGCAGCATCGGATCCCGACTTCGAGCACGGCCCGAGCGAACACTGGACTGCATTATCTATCGTCAGCGACGGCCTTATTCTTCCTAATGACAATGGCGTTACTTACTCGTCCCGGAACCGCCAGTGAGTGAGGAGAAATCCCACATTGGACGTCGCGGGATCGCAGATTCATCAGGACCGTTCTGTTCTGTCGGGCTCATGTAAGCAGCAAGTTCTTCAAGCGACTGCGCCGCGCCAATACGTTCCCAAGCCCTTGAGATGTCGGCGCCTATTTGCAGGTCCCAGGGAAGGTAGCAGTTCTGGCCGATAAGCCTGGCGAAATCCGCGAGTGCGCCTGAGTACCTCAGCACTGTTTTGGCGACGTCTTTCGCCTGGTCCAGAGTGTACTTGGGAACAGCTGCTTCGGTGGTCGCGACGGGGACCACATGTACTCGGGTTGGACACGAGCTCGACGGTTTACAGCCATGGGTGCTGAAAGCTTGGAAAGCTATATCCAAGTCGCGCCTGTACTGGTCGGAGCTATTGAGGTTGTAATACGGCAGGGTAGGAGAGACGAATTTGAAGCTGTCTAGTCAAGATAAGACAGGTGTAATTGTGAGTATAGCCATGGCATATAAAGTACCGCTGTCTACTTACACGGTGTATAGTCATGATTCTCATCACGGATAGTAAAGTCTCTCACGATGCACCACTTCTCAGCATCGAGTTCGGCCCCGTGATTGACTACTGCACTAGTATACAGCCCACTGTTGTGGAGGGACACCCGCAGAGGAACAACCAGGCGTTCCCATTTATCATCTTCCGAAAGTTCGAAGTTGTTTAGCTCTTCCAGGGGATCCACGAGCATTTCGAGCTCGATCTTGAATTTTAGCCTAGGTTGGCTATTGGCGTCAAACATGGGAGACGACATAATGAAGATGCTTTTCAGTGATGTGGTAGAAAGAAGTGCTGGAGAATGAACAAAGGTAAACAGCGGCAGAGATATAAGAATTAACCAACACACTGAAGCTCAAATTCGTAGCGATTTAGTTCAGGTGAGGACGGCAACGGGATATGAAGTAATTCAGTCGCATCCCTTGCGTGTCGCCACGTTCCACCAGCTGCGGCCGTGGCACGGTAAATACACATATTCGTCATTAAAAACATTCTTCGATTGGCGCCGAACCTAGGGCACGTGTTTTTTTCGTTATCATTTCCAAGATCCCTTTGTGGGTTGCGCCGGCCTATTTTGAATTAGATAGAGTGCCCTTTGTAGTACACAAAGCCTTTCTTACGCTTGCGTATAGAGACGCAACGTGTTGACTCTGAATATTATGGGGAATTCAACCATGTACGGAGGTTCAGCTCTAAATTAGCCAATAGGTATGCTAATAGTGTACAGTGCAAGCCACCAACCACTTCGGAATACTTGCCAGACTGCTGACGGCCCGAAATATTGCTTGCCGAACTGCCAAACTGCCAAACCACTTAAAATCCGTTTTCACTATTAGAATCTAACCACTCTACTGCCTCTAATAGCCACTCGCGAGTAGCCTTCTGAATACGCGTACTATGGTCGAATTCTTTACTTATTATAAAGTATAAGGATACTAATAAAAACGAAGAAAAACAACAAAGACTTTAATCACTAGTACCAACAGATTAGGTAAGTTTAGTGACCAAGTCGTGTGTTAGAATTTTATTTACACAATTGCCAAGCCTATTGGCTAATTTAGAGCTGAACCTCCGTAGTACAAGGCGTAATAAAATTATCCACAGGCAATGAGTCACCGTGGACATAGCCAAGATAAATGTGTACGCGCAGCAAGGTGAGTAGCTGGTATTTATCTAAGGCTTCCTCGACTTTAGTGGTCACATAGAGCATTTCTATTGGCCCATTTTCTCCACTTCCCGCCTACACGACTTCGAATTGTTTGTCGTGACATTCGTAATACCCGATTTGCGTTCATGTAGTTTCAAGACGACAATTTTCACTTCTATTGCCGGAAGGGATAGAGTTTCAGCCCCCTGCGAGCGGCTGGTTACTCAGTACCCAGGATACAGGTATATTGTATCTAGTAGTACATCAACATGCCGAAGCCACAACCCCCTCTAATCCCGCGTACTCAACCCAAAATATAGTTCCAGATTAATTCTCTAAATTTCTTCCATGCCTCGATTTATCCAATTTCACCGACGACATTCAGTTATCGCCTTATGTCAATGCGCGTGCGCTCGCACTCTCTAGAAACCTCCCTCCATCCTCAAGTCCCAGTGTCCGCTTCCTTGAGAAAAGCGAGCCTTTGCCGAAGTCGTGCTTGTTCAGTTGCAGATAACCCTGCCTCTTCGGCTTGCTCGAGCACGAACTTTGATAGATCGCTTTCTCTGAACAAGTTCGGGTCAGGTCCCTTGGCTGTGCCTCTAGGCCACCTCGCGTTGTGTTTGATGGCTCCACGAACGAACAAACAGGCCAGGTCAATCCACATTGCCGCATCCTCGGGTGTGGCGGAGCCGGGTGCTAGGTTATACTCAACTAGTCAAGATGCCGTTAGTGATTGTTTCACCAAAAAATGTGCAGAATGTGGAGGACCGGGAAACTGTAAGGTGGGAAGAAAGGAATCTGCGGCCTATTCCCCATCGTTGTCTTTTATTGAAGCTCAGGGGTAACCTACCTAAGTGAGTAGACTGATGTCCACCATAATAAGGGGCAGACATCGGGTCAGTCTGCGCAGGGACCACCGGCCAGAAATTCCAAGGTCGTAAATGGCCTTTCCCACTCATATCAGTATTCATCAGCTTCGCAATACCTTCTACTGATTGTGTTGAATCAAGGCCATCCAATATTCTCCTCCTTCTGCCACTCAAATTGCTTAGATTCGGTATCCAAACGAGGGAATGGGCGTTACTGTGGACATCTTTACTCCGTAATTGCCAGGCAAGCGAATTGAAGCCGTGGTTGTGGTGAATGAAAGTCTTCGCAAGGGCCTTCAGCTCTTTTATAGACATCTCCGGATGGGCTACAACATGAATCTTCGTGCTCCAAAGGTTTAATGGAACACAGCCCGTTCTACGGATAGCGGTGTATACTCGATTCAATGGAAGGATCCAGGAATTGCGATGATCGTATAGGAGTTTTGGGGAGACAATATCAAACCCATCTATCCAGCCCGACGGGACGAGTAAGCAAATTTTGGTAATCCTAAATTGATAAATAATATTTTAGGAGTAGGCTTTAACCCACATTTATCATCACGATTTTCCGTGATGCACCATGTCCTGAAGTCGTTATCAAGCTTCTTCTTTATGGTACACTCCGGGATTCCAGCGCTCCACACGGCCATTCGTACATGTTCTAGAAACACCGTCCGCTCCTTGTCCGGATTATAAGATGACGTAAGGGGATATAGAGCGTTCAACCCAAGCTCAACAATAAATACCAAAGGCCGTGATGGGGTGGACGTGTGTGGTCGGTTGCTCGAGGCTGACGATTGTGTCCAATAAGCCATGATGGACGATAGTAGCTAGGTAGACTTGCTGGATATATGTGTTGCTCGGTATAAACATGGGTAAATGGAATGAAGAAGATAGAAAATAATTGACAAGTTTTCTTCAAGCGGGTGCTTAAATAACGATTTGGTGGCTAAATTGTGCTCGCATATCATACATTTATAGACGAGCAAAGTCAAGATCAAGTTAACACCAACTCATCATCCTACTAAAATACTAACTATGATACTTTGGTTTGATTGTTGGCGCGTACAGTCTCCCCTTCTTTAATATGGACAGCTTATGGTTGTACGATCAACAGTTAATGTCATGGCGGCGGTCTATGAAAGTATTGGTCCATGCGACCTCATGTTACTGTTTTAAAGCAAGGATAAATTAAAAAAATGAGAGGCTTGATTTTAATTCGCCACTTCAACACTTTATTCGTCATGATAACTTTATTCGTAAAATCAATACTTGTAATAAGCGTGAAATTTCTAGCAGTGATACGTGATACGGGCACTCACATGATCCTGATATACTATACGTCATGTAATTCGTGTCCTACTATACTTTAAAATTCATAGCAACTTCTTTCCGTATGAAATAACCTTTTCGAGTGATAAATAGAGTGTTTTTACTGTCTCTACATTTTATTCACTTGACACATACCTTTGTTATAATACTCTTCTACTGTGCCTCTATAGTTCGCCGCTTGCGAACTATGACTCAAACTAGTTCTACGCATTTCGCCAGCCTTGAATCTCGTCTAAAGTAAGGACATAGTCATCGTTATAGATCTATATGCATTAGCGTGCGTCCAAATATAATTACGATAAGTAGTGATGTCCTACCGTCTTCAACACATCAGCTGCGTTGTACTCTTCATTGTTGATGAATGTATCGCCCCAGGTGCAAAACCAAACCCAGTCTGCCTCATACGCCTGAAGCTGCACAGGTAGAGGCACGGACCCGACCTCGGCCGCCGCGATCAGCTTTGTGTCCCTCCCGAGGTCGATTAGCGAATTGTACTGAGCGGACATGGGCTATAAGAAATGGTTAGTATTGGTCACTCTGGGATTAGTCGTGGTCGGGAGAATTCAATAAGGGGGTAGGGGGGAACCTACGCCATTCCCTGTAGCATACACATCCGTAGACAGTATGTCTGCCACATCGTCGCCGGGATACCAGTCGGCAGCGACCGAGTTCCACACCCAAACGAGATTATTGAGACCGTGGAAGTTCGTCCAGCGGTCATAGATCAGCTTCCAAAGCGCCTTGCAGGGATCGGGGCCCTTTGCACCCCACCAGAACCAACCGCCATCGGCCTCGTGCAGGGGGCGGAATAGGATGGACACGTCGGCATCCTGTAACCGCTTCAGCTGCACGGCGATGGCATCGATGTCCCTGATGAGGAGCGTGTAGTTGGCATTAGTGGTGTCGTTCAGGGCGGCGGCGATGTCGAAGTCCGTCGCGGCCGTATAGAAGCCGCTCCACCAAGGTTCTGCGTCCGTGTCGTAGAGGCCTGCCGGCGCGTTCCAGTGCCACACTACGGTCACGATACCGCCGCTCTCCGCGTGCGCGATGGCGTCCTCGACCGCTGTGCTGGTGGATCCGTGCTCGACGCGCGACGGGCTGTAGTCGATCAGGTCCACGCCTAACACCGCCGGCGTCTTGCCCACCTGCTCCGTCACCCAATTCGCCCACGTCGCGTCTTGTTGGCCTGATAGGATCTTTTGGCCGTAGATGGACTTGAGATACTGGTATAGCGCTATCGCGCCCGCGCCCGCGTTGGGATTACTCAATGTGGGCGTGACGTTGTGCGCTGGCCGTGGCGCGGACGGGGATACGGAGATGTAGTCGACGAGGTAGCTGCGGTTCGATCAATTTTAGCTGACCTAACAGTCACAAGTACCCAGTTGATGTACTAAGGGCTCGGACTATACTTACTACCCCCAGTTGCTTACGATGTCGATTGTATTTGCGCCCTCGTTGAGCAATACCTGCCCCCCAGAAACAGTAACGAACTCCGAAGATTCGAAGAGGGAAACGTCGGTCCTCGCGCCTCCGTTGAGGACCAGAGTCGTCACCTTTGCGCCGTATATCCCGGCATAGCGGATGCTGAGATCGTATAGCTTCGCGCTGTCACTGTTGACAGTGAATGTGATCTTATCGGCCGCATCGTCAAAACCGCCGACATATCCCGTCCCTGAGTAGCCCGCCTGTGTCATATCGACCGTGACTCCTGAGAGAGCTGCATCTTCCGCTTCGTATATTTGTGCGCCTTGGCGCCGTCTCAGGGCATGAGCCTGAGCGCATACCGCTAGAGCGGAGCTCAGTAGGACATCGAGTTTTACCATTGCATCGGTAGAACCCTCAGACAGTCTCGATTTCAATATTGTCATCTAAGTTATGTCCTTTCAGACGATTATATACATTTTATGTGTTCATCATGGCGACTTCATTTGACTGTCGAATGATTGGAGCAGGTCGCTCCGTGGCCGAAGAAAGATTAGCTTCCGTGGTAGTGGGGAAGCTGGATTCGATACGCACAACACTTTTGGAATATATTGACTTTAAACTCGTTTCTGGATTGAGTATACAGAGTTGGTTTGTGGAATTAATTGCGCCGGCTGGAGTATTCGGCTTCAGTGGATCCGCCCGCCGAGCGTTCAAACCGGCAAATCGGCGCGCGATCCACCGCGGATTTCGGTGCTGACTCCCCCAAGTTGGTGATAATGGTCTTTCTATCCCGTGTACAGTAAGTTGTTAGAAGTAAATTAGGCTACTCGAAGAGTGGATAACCTTAAAGATTCGAAACACCTCGGCGGAAAAGAAGAGACTCACGTAGCCTTGACGTAAGTGTAACTTTAATCAGCGAAAATTCGTTTCTCGAATCTTGAAGATATAAAATGTCATATATTCTCCCTGTAAACTCTCACAAGTGTCAACAATTACAGAAGCGTTTAGCTTGCTACGTGTATCATACCGTTATCTTTACGTGCCGCACATATAAAGCACATATCAAGCATTAACAGTGTTCGAAATACATACCGAAAGACTTACTCTAGCAGTGACACTAATGCACCCCGCAGCTTCAAGCTGAGTTTGTCGCCGACAGGCCAGAAGGAAATCCGGCGAAAATTCCTCATGTATAGATATCTAGGTAAGTTTCATCGCCGAAAATACTGTCTTGAACCGAAGTCTCGTAGTCTCCTTATCCAAGGTACGCGATAATATCATTGAAGACCCCTATTTGTCTGCGCTGGCCAATATATAAGGAAATCGACATGCCACCAAAGCTATAGGGAGTAGCCACTTGATTTGTTGTTAGAAACCGACAGAGATCAAACTCAGCCTAGAACAAGCGAGACGTTCTCGAGGTTGAGCTTCTCCCACGCTTTTTCTTCAACAGTCCCACTGGCCAATCGATAGGCTATGTCGTCGACCCATTCCACCCAAAGCACAACATACAAATTTTTCGTGGTGACCGGGTGGTCGTACCCCTGAAGCTCTTCTTTCCAGGTCTTCGCGTACTCACGTCTTTTGCTGATAGCCACCACTTCAACCTTGTTTCCCAGTGAATTCTCGCCTTGTGCGCTACTGCCGGTGAACAAGGACAGTTGTTCCTCGTTATGAAGATGAAGCTTTCCAACTATGGTGCCATTGTCGTCTCGAAGGTCCATTATGAATTTCTCCATTTCAATTTCATCAATTGATAGAGAATCCTTCTTTCCCGGAGGCTTGGCATAGAGCCGAGCCTTCTGGGTTTCGCAGAACAGGTATGCCGTCTGTGGTGGCATTCTGGGCGGCGTATCTTCCGTGATGTCTGAGACTGGAAATGGATAGTAGAATCTCATTTCTTTGTCCCTCTTCATTATATTTGCGTGACTATAGAGATAGTCTCCGCATCCGTCAGGGAAGATGTTTGGTTCTCCCCTGGATTCACTTGTTGGCGGCCTATCGAACCTTGTCCATCCGGGAGGTAAGGTAGTTCCGGCATCCTTGAACTTTGGAATGTTCTCTAGGAATGTCGGCTTGATTTTTCGGCGTTTAGAGTCTGTTGGTGACTCGCTCGTATACCAGGTCACGATAGGAATTGTTTCAGCAATCCTTGAACAGCGTGGATTGCATTGTGTTGCATCATAGCGATCGCCTACGTCGATGAGTCCGTGCCATCCTACCCACGACCATGATGGTAGTTCAGATGGCCCGATCAAAGCATCACTGGGCCGATCTGACCGTACTCGACGTTGGAGATTCGAGTGACCCCAAAATGGATGCCAACCTAGAAAGCGATCAAAGTGTGATTCTGGTAGTCCATATCTACCCGTTGTCAGTATAATGTGCCATTGACGATAACAATATACTTCATATAATTAACCATCTATGAAAAGTGAGGTTACGGAGTCACAAGTTCACGTACTAGGATTGGTCAATAATGTGAAGGTCTTCGGGTAGTGAGTGGTATTGAACTCACCAGAAAGCCTCCTTCAAACGCCCGGCTAAGCACAGATAGATACCCTTGAATTCCCAATAGGGTATCTTCTGGGTATGACGATTGTCTACGGTTGTAATTTGACAAGATGTGAGCGATTGATTCAACATCAGGGATGCCCGCAAGAATAGTCTGTGGCCTGGGGTCGATGTATGTGTGGAAACTTGAACCGGGCATAAGCTCCTCGTCCCACACGCTGCACTGGCATTTCCAACTAGCTAACTTGTCCATGAACCAGATAGTCCTTGGTGACATTTTAAATTCCTGGTACGTCCAAGCACGGTTGTGATAGGGAGATCCGTGGTCCCAAGAGAAAATGTCGTGCCGGCCGACGACGATTCGTTCGCTCCCAAAAGGTATGATCTGCTGGCTTAACTTTCGAGGGGGTGAAATTCCTTCCAGTCCTACTAGGCCACTCTCTGCATCGCCATCTGCTGAGACGATAGTCACGACAGCTCCCCCAAAGATGGCGCCCATCATGTTTATTTGTTTCGCTGCTGCATCAAAATCCCCCTGAGGGACACATAAAGCATCTACCCAAAGCCAGCGCTCGCCGATCAGAGAAGTCAGGGCAATGGCGCGACGGATGACGGGGGAGACATAAGGTTTTGCCTCCAGCGAGTCCAGCCCGTTTGGCTGGCTCAACTTTTGCAGCAGCTCGTAGGGAACGTTGAATCGTCGCGGAGAGCCCGACGTCCCCCATACATAACTCAAGGCTACGTACGGACCTGCTTCATGACCAGAAACGATGCAATTATGCTGGACATCAACTAACAGCATAGGCGTAACGGGCCAGATTCTCATGGGGTTATTGCATTCCCTACGGTGTGTCTGCAAACACTTTCTTTTGCATTCTCGCAAAAATGTGACATCAACCCAGTCGGGATCCAGGATTCTGCCTTGTCCGGCGGAGTTTTGAGCGGAAGCAGTATTCGCCAGAAGTAGTCCCCAAGCGATTCCTCCCGTCTTCAGGGATGAAATTAGGGTAGCGGGCGTACCGGACTCTATACCGATGTCTTCGTATTTAGTAGAATCCCCAGATTCTGCGTGACTGTTGCGAAATGCTTCAAGGAGAGGCGTGTGGGTTGGACAGCCACCGGAGAGACCTTGCTCAAACGATCCTATAAAGGTCGGATCTTTCGGCGCAGAGCCGGTCAATCGCAGCCAAATATCATGGCAGATCGTGCAGGCTGCAAACTCGAGTGGAACGTCCGGTCTGCGAAGTGTCTCTGTCATACTTTACCGACGCTTAATTGAAATCCGTGGCTATTGAATCGAAGTCCCTAAGATGCCCTTAAATCGTTGCGGATAGGACAACGCCGAAATATTTATTACTGTGACAAGGGCTTGTATTCAAGCGCTTGGGATAGGATTTAAATTCAACCAATAATTCTCTTTGGGTTCACGGTCCATGGCTCTCCCTCCTATTTAGTTAGGAGCACTGGCCTCTATTTGTACATGAAGTTCTTAGGGTCCTTCCCCTTAAATTATGGGTAATTAGGCTCCTACAATAGTCTTCTATATCCTGATCATTGCCTACAATGGAGTCTTGGCCGATAGATCCGTGACGATTACATTATTACGATTACTTTTAGGCAACCGTAGGATTCAAGGCAGCAGGCCCACCCGCAATGCTGCCGTGCTTTGCTTACATGCACAGGCATATCGAGATCGATGCGGGGACGAATAGAAAGGGTGGATATAAGTTTGTTCACCGCATGTAGGACTAATCTGACGAAAAACACGCAGTTGTCGCCAGGTTGGCAACAACGGTATATACGGCTCCACATCTCTCCGCGACAACTGATCACCAGACAGGTATCATACTGCGACTACGCTACGCCGAGTCTCCCACTGCTACCATCTTATTGAGCTGCATTCCGTTAGATTGTGCAACTTATGCCGACTTTCAGTTCCGCAGCTCCAGTGTCAGCACTGGAGCGGTGGCGACTTGGTCAAGCGGAGACCAATGATATCACAATTCCAATATATCGCGTCCGGGGACTCTGTGGAAATGTTGATTGAAAAAAATCTCTTACCCGTGCAAGGCTTCGTGTCAAATACCTCATTGTTGAATATCGCCCGCGCTAGAAGCTAGCTCTTTGGAGCTCTCTCGGCGGCCAAGATTATCACCTCTAAGTTTCGCAATACGTGTCTGTAAATTAAGCAGCTTCTGTCTAGCGCCATCATACGTCCTCAATTCGTACTGGCTAAGTCCCGCCGCTATCGATGATCGCTTAAACGAAGTTGAGAACTTCCGCATTTTGAACGTGACTGAGATAATGGAACCGTGCCGAGTCGAAGTGGTTGGGGGTTTCCTCTCCCTGCGGGATTCGGAGGACAGGGCAACGGAGTCCTCCCAGTAGTGCCCCTGTCCAGAGCGGCTACGTAGTCTCCTTTGGTTATCGACAATGTTGGCACTACGCTGTATTTTCTCGGGAAACTTTAGCGCGAAGAGGGCGTCAATGATGTCTTGCTGGCATCCTGTGTGAAAGGATTTTCCCTCCCAATGCGCGTCGAACGGTCTCTCATGATATTGTTTCATGAGCCCCGAAGCGTCGGAAACTCCGGCCATTCGCTCGTGCGTAGACTGCCAGGTTTTGAGCCTATTCACTAGATGAGGGGCGGTAGTGAGAAGCTTGGAATTCTCGACGCTTGCGAGTAAGATAACCTTTTGGCACAAGGCATTAAAATTAGTGCAGGAAAGCTTATGTGCCATCTTTAGGCTGCATTGTTGAACCGAGTCTTCAGAGTCAAAGCCGACGGTCCTTGAACTCAATGGGAGCCCTAGCTTGTTTTCATATGTTTGGATCTGATTCGCGAGGTCGCTTTCTGTGTAAATTTCGTCCGCATAGTCGAGTAGTCGCTGGATAGTGTTGACAAGATGACTTGTCTTCAGCTTGTCATCCCCACCTTCGTGCACGGCCCAAAAAAGTAGCTCAAAACACGGCGGCGATGAATGCACAGCTGCAAAGGTTAATAGAGGAGTTTTGTCAGGCAAGTAGTAACTCCTCTCTATGCTATCCGAGGCACTTAAGAGTTGGCGAAGTATCGCCTTCGAGTCTCGAATTACAGCGATGTGAAGGGGGGTAAATCCCCTATAGGAATTGGCGTGTGGGTCTGCCGAATTCTGCAGTAAAAGACTGATGATATTTGATCGTTGAGGAATGATCGTTGAGTGACGAGCGTGAACTGGTGCCAATAACACTGCGGCGTGCAGGGAGGTTGCTCCTTCACTATTCTGACGGTCCACGTTCGCACCGCATCGGAGCAAGCCACTGACTTCACCTGGCTTTTGGCGCCTCACTGCCCGATGCAAAAGCGATTCGGCTTCGGAATCCCCACCAAATAGGCTTGTGTCCAGTAAACTGCTGAGCAATTGCGGAGGACAGCTCTCCTGAGCAACCGCAATAAGACCAGGGAGTGTACCATCACGGCTCTCACAGTCGATTCGAGCGCCTTGGCTTAGTAGATATTCTGCGGTCTGATAGTCTTGTTTGCTTAAACTAGAATGAAGAGGTGTTAGGCCATGCTTGTCTTGTACATTAAGGTCAGCACCAAGATCTATCAACCACTTGACAAATGCGATGCTAGGAGTTTTAGATCTAACAAGTTCATGCAAAGGCGCAACCCCATCCCAATCTTGCTTTTTGGGATCGAGGGTCTGAAGGACGGGCCGTAGATCGTCGTCTATATCTCCTAATGTGCAGGCGACATGTAGGGCTGTACTCCCGGTCTTTGTATGGCCATCGAATGTAGCTCCAGCTTTTTGAAGTGGACGGAGACCCAAAGGACATGAAACTATTGCGAAATGTACAGCCGTTTGGCCGGATACTGTTCTCGCATTAGGATTCGCGCCATGGCTAAGTAGTTGCGTTACGCATTTGAGATGTCCATTGCTCAGAGCCCAGTGTAAAGGTGTCCATCCCTGCTGATCTGAGCAATCTATGATTGCATCGGGATTGTAAAGCTTCACTGCAAATTCTAGTAAGAAGGCTAGAACTGCTTCTGACCCATATGATGCTGAAGTGTGAAGTGGCGTACATCCAGCGTGATCTTTGACCGTTATGTCGCTACACACCTTCAAGGACAACTCGGCGCAAGCCACGTTGTTGAATCTTGCCGCGATATGAAGTGGTGTCATTTCCTTGTCGTGCAATTGAATGGGGGTGAGAGCAGTAGCTTTGCTCATAATATCAGAGGCTAGTGCCGAATCTTCCCATAATACAGCTACATGGAATGCTGTCAGTCCAGAAACAGCAGAGCCAAGCCGGATAGATGTGGTAATTCGTAGTAAGGCGGAAGATTCCGCAAATCTGTTTGTCACACGCAAACCAGCGTGTTGTTCGGAAGAATGAATAGAACGAAGATGGAAATTCCAGTAACGACATGCATAGTCTAGGAGCTTATGACTGCTCTTCAGGAGCTCGATTTCCAACCAATTCTCTGAAATGATTTGATACTGTTTATTGTCAAAAGCTTGAAATTCTAGATATGTGGTGATAGTGTCAAGAATGAAAAGATGCGGTGTCCCAAGAATATCTGCTTGATTTCGATGGAGGTAGTCTCTCAGGGAGTCATGCACCAAGCGGACGATGTTTGAGTCAGCGTCGAGGACGAGCAGGCCACCAGCAGCCTGGATGATCTTTTCCATAGAAGGCATTCCCGTGGGGTCAAGGTTTAAATCGCCAGGTCTTACTGACAACGCCTCAAGTAATTCGTGTATCTGCAGAGGGCGATACGCACAGCTGACCCATTGGATAGCCTCGAGAGCGAGTTTACTACGTGGTCGTGACCTTACTCGATCGAAGTACATCGAATATTGTCCATCGACCTCCTCAGGCAAGCTGTGCGACCGCTCAAGGATCTCGCGAAGGGATGATGCTGTTCTCAATTGACGTGCCTGAAGAGTGGCTAACAAGAAAATTCCGTTAGATTTCTCGATTACTCGGTCAACAATCTGTTGCTTGAGGCCAGCTGGAAGCGATGTCGACGTATCTGCGGTTATTTCATCAATGATGTCTGCAGTTATACTATCGAGGTATAGCCGTAAATCACTCTCATTCGCCGACATTGGTAACTCTATAGAGCTGACTGAGCGAAGATTCAAATTAGACCGCGAGGAGATGATGAGTTTGATCTGTGGTATCTTTCGAAGAGCGCCGAGCTTCGTCAATAAACGCTGTTGGGCGATGTCGGGAAGTTCATCGACACCATCAAAACATAGAACTAGGGAAGCTCCAAGCTGAGCTAGATTTTCTAGTGTATTGCAACATTCTTGTGAGTTTGGAAGCCGTTGTTGCGCCTCTTTGCAGGATCTACATAGTCTGTCGAGAACTTCATATGTGCCTTGTTTCCCGTACAATGCAGAAGCCGCATATCGAAGTATGGCCTGAAATATAGATTCGATATCGTGTAGAGTCGGATCCTGGTACGTGAAATAGATCGGAATGACGACCTTGTCATGGCACGCTTGTTGGCTTTTCAAATAATCGACAACAGAGCTAAACGCAACAGTTTTTCCACATCCCGGGGCCCCGTGCATCCATAGGCAAGGCGCTGTGTCCCCACGCAACCAACCCTGAAAAGCGTTGCATTGCTGAATCCAAAGACAGGTATTATGGTGGCGAACACTCGCGACATCGCGGTGTTTTGGCTCTAGCCTGACCTTTGTAATGAAGTCTAAAAGCTTCTCCTTCCGGTCGAGGTCGTCAATGGCTTCCACTGTTGTGGGAACCGCGGCAGAAAATCTGATCGCTTCCCGAATAGCGCGAAGGTGGTCCTCCCATTCTTCCAGGTCGTTTTTCATTTCTTCAATTGGTCTGATCGCGTCGACAACTCGTTGTAGATCATTCTGAACTTGTCTTAACGCTTCGGTGGTCTCCAAAGACGACTTGAAGAAGAGCTCCCACCCATCGAGACTCAACGCAAGATGAAATAAATTCGTATATCGGTTTATCTCACCTATAATCTCAAGGCAGCGGTCCTTGCTTTTGAAAGCCCAACGAGCTCTGTCGATAGCCTTTTGGTTATTACTAATTAGTGCATCAGTCAAATTGACCACATAGTCTCTGCATTGCTGTATAGCTCTCCCGACAGGCGAGGATCCTAGAAGAGGCTGTTGTTTCGCCTTTGACGACATGAGGTAGCCTTGGACGGCGCTGATCATGGCTTCGAGGTTTTCGAGCTCTAGTTTGAGCTTGATCGCTTCTTTGGGAGCTTTTTTGAATTCGGAGATGAATTTAATCAAAGATCTGGTCCCTTTGACAGTAGCGTCACAAGCACCAATGAGGCCAGTGACGATACCAATAATATCCGCCATGTGGCTCGTATTACACCGCAATGCAATTTGAGCAGCGTTCCACACAGACAAAACATTATCTTGTTTGGTTGACAAATAATTTGAACAACCAAGACAAAACAAGAGCTTGAATTTTATTTTAAAACAAGATAAAGATTTTTATTATTTCTAGTTAACTGACAATTAATTGCAAATAATTTTTCTTATTTTTTTCTATTTTTTACATGGTATTTTTAATGAGAAACATGGATTGCAGCTCTTGTTGTAGATTTCTTATCGATAGACTTCGCCACACCTAGCCACACCTAGCCACCTTCTCCACACCTCCCTACACCTCTCCACATCTCCCTACACCTCTCCACACCTCCACACCAGGGCTGGTTTAGAGACCTACTTACGAAGACCTATTTACGCAGGCAGACCTACCTACGCAGACCTACCTACGAAGACCTACCTACGAAAACCTATGCGTACGGGCTGGCAAGTGGTCTAAAGACCTACCTACGAAGACCTACCTACGAAGACCTACCTACGAAGACCTACGAAGACCTACGCAGACCTACCTACCTACGCAGACCTACCTACCTACGCAGACCTACCTACGAAGACCCATCTACGAAGACCTACGTACGAAGACCTACGTACGAAGACCTACGAAGACCTACGGGCTGGCAGTTTTGGATCCACTTGTTTGATATATTTGATCAGTTAACTGATTCAAATCAAATAACAGAAATGACCAAACAAGACAAACAAGCCTTTTTTTCGACCCAAATCAGGTAAAACAAGATAAAAGCGATTATCTTGTATTGTTTTGTCTGTGTGGAACGCTGAATTTGAGGTCATATATGAGTGCTGCGCATTGCGTATTGACCAGCCGCGGCGCCAGCGGGTTTATAGGATAGAAAACGACTCAGACAAGGCATTCTGACGATAAGTCTGCCTCGAGGGCTGTGCTTGATGGCTGTTAGAGGCGACTATGGCCAATCAGAACCGTACACGACTCGACGGATGAATGCAAGCTGAGAATCAAGCTGACGGAACCAACTGTGGCTGTGCATCCACCCACATCACCCGTCCAAGTCCCAGTCATATATCGACAAGCCAAAGTGGCATTTCCATTGACGTCGCTACTCGCTATTGTCGGATATAAAGTGACTCGTAAAGAAACAATCTCCGAGGAGAAGGAAACGAGCCTAAAGCATCACAAACAGCATACCTATTGTGGTCATGCTCCTTACTACCTACTTTGAACCAATCATGGAGTCGGATCTCGCTAGCGTAAAGATCTAACCTTACCTAGGTAGGTAGGTACCTAGCGTCTTGGTAGCCTTCCTACCTACCTACAATAGTTCGGTAAGCTTCCCAATCCGGACTTCTGAGCTGGACATACTGTTTTCATTCGCGAGCATTCAACTTGCTTAGGTAGGGAGTGGTTTAAGGGATTCCTCTGTATCTAAATAAGTTGGTTTGTTGGTTAGTTGATTTGCAAGATTGCAGGGGCAGCTACCGAACTGACCGCATTGGGTTAGTTCGGAGTCCATGAAGATTCTGTGGGGGCCAAATTCAGGACTCCTGGTTCATACAGAATCAATAATCACCCAACACGCGGCCAACATCATAAAAGTGAACTGACAGGGACATGGACCAGGTCCACGGGCTTATTTGATGTCTCGCGATGAGATGAATGTATTAGCTGCACGTGGCTACAACTACCCGAAACCTCCTGAAAATCATCATGTGATTATATAAGTCAACCGGCATGTCATAATTAGAGGTAGGTATTTTAAGGAAGTAGTTGATACTGGTGTATAGTGGCCACGATAATATGTTGTGTCCAAGATTACCTATAAAAGTTACCAAGGCATCTATTTTATCTTACGAGTAGTTCTGTGATTATTAATAATAGGAAGATAACCCGATTATCGATACATCATTATCGTTTTTCGTAGTACGCACCTGGCGGGAAACACGGCAGAACTTGAATCAACTGCCATCCGAGTCCTGTGTAAGCACCTCTACCCTTATTACTGCGTATTTCCTTTCGCTACCCCAGAGATCCAGAGATTCAGAACCGAGTACTGCCCGAGACATGGCAAACAAGCCTATCAACGTACTTGGAACATTACACCTTGTATGATGATGAATGGAGCCGTAGACTGCCCGAGCAGCTAATCTGATAAGAGGGTAAACGATCGTGCACAGGCGGATAGATTGTACTGAGACGAATTTCGATTGTTTGTGCTTTGTTTCAAATTCACCTCGCACATGTGCCACCCATCCGAGTGGAGGCAACGCAGATAAAACAATTGCCGGGAGCCTACCCCAATCTTGCATCATGCTCGCCTATCAAATCCGTGAATTTGGCAGATTGACTAGGACATATGAAGCAGCGCTTCGTCCTTCATGGCCCAGCGTATCACCAAAGATGCGAGCTGATGCAGAAGTCGATAGGAAGAAACATAATCATATCAAGCATCTTGCCAACCAATGGCTTATACGACGGCTTTCTGTAGCCACCCTGTCTTATTCTGTTGGTATGGATTGTGAAACCAAACTGATAATATTCATGATGTCTTGATTATATGCAGATGAGGTGTGGAGGGTGGCCGGCCATATGGACCAAAAGACAAGGTAGTACTCAGTACACTGTTTAAAGCTATGGAGGTGGCACTATTTCACTTCACCAAGATTTCCTGTTTGGCAAGAGGTCTTCATGAAAGCGGACAGTAGTGCGTGTCTGCCGTTGTGTTAGGTAAGTGTCTGAGTCGATGTCAACATGATGTACATGTCACATGCTGCGATCGGTGCTCAACTCCCCAACCAGATTCAGAATAATAATTATCAGGTACAATTATCAGGTGCAGGCGCCCTCTAGAAATGGACCTACCCTGCCGGTACCAACTGTCTGGGGAGGTGGTTCCTAAATATATACCCAGGTACCTACCTGTGACGCATCTCTGAGGTGCCATAGCTGGGGCAACCGTGCCCACCATACCAGATATCCCTTCCTGTTCTTTCTACCTCTTCTACTCAAGCATACCAGTTTAGCGCCTTCGAGCCTTCCTTCGAGCACATCTACGCAGCGTTCGACAACGAACTCTCGAGTCGCACCTTCTCTGCCCGTGTTCCCTCATACCGCAGGTGCCTAGGTAATGACAGCTGGAGGTGAGCATTTACCTACGCCTTCACTTCTAGATTCCCACGCATTGCAACTTTTCGTCCCTCTTGTCTTTTTCCCCCTTCGCGTGCACATATAACCACCTTGTACTTCCTCGCAACCGCCCCCGCTCGAGCCCGTCTCACCAGGTCTCGTCACTCCTCCCATCATACTACCCGAGCTGGACAGAAGCTGCACAATAAAGGTACTACTAATACTGCCCATGTCGTCTCTCCAACTTGCGCCTAACTACTCTGTTCATTTCGACTCATTCTTGCGCATCCCATTTCACAGCTTCGTGGCTGAGGCGTATCGTCCGGCGTGGCAGCTTTGCATTGAGACTGACGCCGAATTGTACTAACAGTGACTGTGTTGGAAGTACGTATTGTTGTCCTAGAACCAGGAAACTTCAAACTGATGTGCTGAAGCGAACCTATCTATCAAGCTTCCGAAGTCACTTGTCCCAGCCTCTTTCTTCCAATCCACCAACAGACAGACAGACAAACGAAGAAATCTCACAACATACTCGTGATTATGGCACCTATTCCTGACGAGAGACCTCACTACAGCGGAGCCTCGCCACTTGATGGGGGAGGTGACCCCGTCAGTCTAGGCGGTGGCGACGCCAAGTTCTCACCTTCTGGCCTGGAAATTGGTCTCATTGTCGGCATCGTCTCCCTCGCCGTAGTCAGTCTTATCTGGTTGTTTTTCTGGAGATCTCGCAGAAACCGCGCCACCAGACAAGCACGCGCATCCTCGGCCTCCGCCGTCCGAGGTCACGATGAAGAACTCATTGACACAAGCGGCCTACGCATCCCGTCTCCCATCTCCAAGGACGATCGGGCTAGCACTGCCGATAAGGACGAAGTCTCCTCAATTGAACGGCCACCCTGCTCCCACCGTCGGCCGACGATGAACTGGTCTCACTGACCCCAGTCGCCTCAATCCAACCACGGTAAGTCTACCTCTCTCTACAGTCCAAAGACCACTTCAACCCATTGGCCTACCAGTCCGCTAACTACTGTCCTGTCAGTTGAGTGGCATGATACCAGCCCGAGCCTGGTTAGAATCGTCCGACTTCAATCTGGGCATGAGACCCTATAGTTATTTTGAACTTATCACCAAGAGCTCTTCCTCCCGTCCTTAACGACAATTGCTACTATGGGAGCTTTGGGATGGCTGACTAAGAAAGTTATTGGAGGATTAGGATTGACTTCCCCCGCCAGATCCATTCCTGACATCCGACATGCAGAGTCGGTTTGTATCACATATCGGGGAAATGAGGTGTATACAGTACCTAATTTGGCGTTGGTGCATTTGAAGATTGACGACATCGAAAACATGTCTATCATTCTTGGTGAAACTGAAACTCGGGATTGGTGGGATCTGTTCTGTCGGTTCGTACTACTTAGGTACTGATTAGGGAATGGGCAGCTTAGTTTATCGTATCCTCTTGGGTGAACATTATATGCACATGACTGGTCCTCCAACAGCTCTAATGTTCTGGAGAGCTGCCCGCAGTTGTTTGAAGGGCCGTGATGACATCTTCCCCCAGCGCCGCACACAGTCAAGTCAAGTCAAACAAATCGCTTTGACTTGATTTGACTTGATTGACACCTAAAATTGCCTTATTTGACTGAATCGAGCGTTTGGCTTACTTGACTTGAGCAATTAATTGGTCAAGCAAACCAAGTAAATGGATTCGAGGGTTAGCAGCTTTTTTTTTTCTGTATTACTGCCTATAGAGCGTAATTAGTTCTGAATAGCCTTAATAATAACACGCGTAGCTAGGCTAGGTGTAGGCAGGTATGTATAGCTGGGTGTAGCTAGGTGTGGCTAGGTGTGGCTAGGTGTGGCGTAGGCTATCGATAAGAAATTTCTACTACGGGAGAAATAGGTACCTAGGTACGTACGAAGTATTTTTTGTTAAATATACCTTGTAAAAAATATAAAAAATATAAAAAATTAATTGCAATTAATTACAAGTACTTGCAAATAATAAAAATCTTTGCTTTAATTGGGCAAGTAATTCTAAATTGTTATTTTGTTTTGACTAGTCAAGTTACTTATCAGTCAATCAAGTATTACTTTAACTGTGTGCGGCGCTGTCTTCCCCACAGATATCGCTCCGTTTGACTTAATGCTTCACCACCACACGGCTTCGTGACCTGGAGCTCAAGCATTAGACTGTGTCCCAAGGCTGTGTTCCAATGAAATGATCTCCATTTCTTGGAGTTACACAATTATCAAAAAAATTGCAGCATTGGCGCCAAAAAGCAAACAAAGCCAGGGTCTGGACTCCGCAATCCTCCGTTACATACTCACCATTTTGGATACATCCTTTTCCGTTTATCGACTGAATCCACAACACAGATCCCTCTCGCCAGCACTATGGCAGAACTCCATCATCTTCTTGATAGTATTATTAGAATTCTGACCAACCCGTGTCAACCCTTCCTGCAAGCATGGGCCTTTTGTGAGTCGTGCTATGCAACCCCGCAGTTAGGAGATAATTATGCCGCTATTGAAGAATATAGCTTGCAGTTACACAAGCAAACGCTCTCAATACATGTCATGATATCATACACCCGCCCTGGTAGCTATGAAGCGCAAGTTACTCATCACCAATGTAGCTCTCTTTCCCCGCCGATAAGCAGAATGCGTTTCAGTGACTCATCAGTTTTCATGTATATTGGAAAGCCGCAGAGGTCCTCATCTGCATGCCCGCCTCACATTTGACGCGTAGATGCATATATTCCGTGAAAACCTCTTTGATTACGAATCACCTGGGAAAAAATCCTAGTTAGCAGATGCTGGCAGCAACAAATATACTACATCACCAGGCAGCGGCCCGTCTTCCCCCCACTGACAACTGGAAGTTTTGCGTGGGTGATTCATAAGCAAAAGAAGTTTCCACAAAGCAAATGCAATTCCATGGTCTGTATGGTGGAATTCAAAGACAGCCTGCGGTTTTCTCCGGTTTTCTTTCTTAGTTGCTGTCTATGACTGCAGATTGATCGGTCTCGGTCAAGAAAAACATGCGCAGTGGCGTTTCAGAAATCGATATATTCGTTTGTGTGTGTGATTTCCCCGCTTCTGTCTGCTTCATCAGCGGTTATGTCCGAGCGGACTGCTTTATCTAATCAGTTTCAAAGAGACTTCAAGCTGAGAGGTCACAGGTCTTCCACATCTATAATATGACACCACTCCCTCCCACGCTGAAGTTTCTGTTCTTTCCCTCTCCATCACTCAGATATGTTCCCCTCCCTTCGTGATCTCCCATATGAGTGCCGCCTCATATCAGATAGTCTTTTTTCTCTCCCCCTTTTGAGTTTGCCCTCCCCATTACTCATCATGGATGACTGAAGTCTGAAGCTATCTTGGCTTTAGTCACAGCGCTCCCTAGGACCGTTCCTCCTACGGAGGCGACCTGCTCGTCTCATGTTTGCCTGTCCATTAAGACTCACTAAGCAGTGTAAGTGACTAATGTCGCATGTTTCGAACAGTTGCTTTCGAAACACAATCTCCCCTAGCTCGACAACGAGTTCATCGAAATGGCTCTGGGCGATTCCAATAATGACCAGTGAGTATCTGTCCAGTTATTCATGCAGCTACTGACAGATTCCCTTCACCAGTCAAGGCCACGCCAGAGGGGAGCTTTGCTAGAGGGAAGCAAGGCTCCTCTTCCAATATTATGATAATTATCATGGTATTCAGCGTCGATGGTCGGACGTGAAAATAGAGAACCTTGGTCAGGTGCATTCTGCTCTGGAAAACGCCCGATTGACGTTCCGGGGTCTCAGCAGGAATTTGGCTTGTCGACAGAGCAGCGAGAGCAGAGCAACCGAACAGCAAGTGAACCGTGAATTCACTTGGCTGCGGTCTCATGCTCTTCGATCGGTTCCACAACCGCAAAGGAACAGATCGAAGCCAGCACTCCCCTTTTCTAATGTCATCCAGTATCATCAAAGCCTGGTTGAGTGGAACCGGCTTTTGATCGAAGGTGTACAATAGAAAAACTTACCCCGGAGCGCTTCATGTTCGACCTTGTCCACAAGAGCCGCCTCAAGCTACAAAGCTTAAGGAGAAGTACCCTGTCGCATTCCGACCTGGTCCACACTCGGATATAGCCCTGTTCAGCCTCCTTCTGAACCGGCATTTAAAATGTTTCTGGAGACCGTCTGTGCTGCACACGATACTGGTGCGGAACGCAACGAGCTTATCCAATTCGAACTAGTGCTGGACAGGGTCGGCTTCCCTTTAATCCCCTTCGTCAATAGCCCGACCAAGGCAACCGTTGCTAAATACCCTAGTATGGCATCGCGATGGGAACAGGGTACCGGGGAGTCCCAGACGACCCCGTCCACAGTTGGCACGAGTCGCATTCAACCACAGAGTTAGCTACTACTGCGACAGACCACGCGCAGTGTAGTTTTGACGCCGATGTTTGGGATAAGGGGGGCTAATATTCAGGGTCTGCCAAATCGCCGACATCTGAGATAAGATGCGCACCATTTTGGACAGCGACGGAGGAAGTCTCGGCGACCTCGTTCGCGAATACAACGCGCCAACTACGAGAAAAACTCCACTCCAATGATATTTAGAGGACGACTGGGAAGCGATGACATGATGGAGGAGGATGAATATCCCGGCATCCCAGCCCTGTAGCGTGGACCGAAGGCGGCGATCACGACTACATGCACTGGATGTCAGAGCTACTCTCTTCAGCGGGAGATTATATCGACACGCACACTTTAAAGTTTAAAGTGCATTATGTCAGCAGATGATTCCTCTACACTAAGGATCGAGAAATATTCACCCTCTGAAAGACTTGCGAAGGGTTACATGCCAGGGCCGAGACTTTGAAGTGTTTACTGTCGGACATACCTCGAGTTTTGCAAGGCGTGGGGGCTGAACATCAATGGCTCTTTCCCATAGAGCAACAAGAAAGCCGCTAAAGCTACAGAACTACGAAGGATCTGACGAACCCGCCATTCCCAGCTTGCTATTGTTGTTCTATAGAAAGACATACACAATGCCTATTAGGCGAAAGCTGTGCCGAAATGTTTTTCAAGCACCGAGCTCCGAAAATCCACAATGGACTACGCCATGACGATCCGCCGGTCCCAGCCTACGGTTCCATTGCTCCCAAAGGATAATTAAAGATGTCCCACTGTTCTAGGCCGATCTAGTAGAAGGTTAATATGGCCTGTACGCAGTGAGCCTGGGACGCACAAGCTCGGCTCGGCGAGAAGCGTTGTCGCTTCGACATTTTGTTGCAGCATTTCCTCTCCTGGGAGATTGGCATGTTATCTTCAAGTTTTGGGATAACATAGACTTGGTTCCAAGTCATTCTGGGCACGGTCGATCTGTTGCGAATGAACAGGGGCATTCCATCGATCTCCACATTGCCTCCGTGCTGGACACCATGTCGTCCTTCTAGGGCAGTGCAGTTGTTTCGAGGGAGAAACAACTGGTAGAAGACATGCTATGCATCTCGGCTCCGTCCAGGAGCCCAACGGCGATGAGGATGATGATGATGGTAATGATGCTGGACAGCCAGCGTCGAAAAAGAGGAAACGCGATAACTAGCTGAGGCAAGCCGGATGTTGACCCCGTGCTGTCCATGGCTGTGCATCGAGGTTGTCCGCCATCCGGCCTCTTTGCCAAGTTCGAAGACACGACTCCGACGTGTTCTGGACATCGTGCTTTTAGACAGTCGCCGAGCTCCTCAGTCTAGGACAAGAACGGTTGGAAGAAGAGACCTTAAACATCAACTAGTTGCGGAACATGCCCGAGCACTATCAACATAAGCGCGTACACTCTTCATTCCGCCGTTGCACCCCAACATTGATTGCCTTCCTAGGCTAGTCACCCAATTTTCGCCGTCGTAATCCTTTAGTCTCATCTCGCGCAACTTCAGCAACAGTCGCGCCTGCCGAACAGCATCACCTCCGCTGCATTGCCACCTGGCTGGTTCTCCCCTGACCCCGGAGCTAGACTCATTGTATTCACTGCTGTAACGCATGGACTTGTTAGAATGTCCGATCTGGAAGCCCGACCTTTGGGTCAGTCGGGCGCTTCTTCAGCAACCACCACGATGGTAGCAGGCCACTGCAGTGGGCCACTCCCCTTGCAGAAATCTTCTCTTGATAGATTAGGCCGAAGAAGTTTCGGGGAAAAGCTCAATGGGTTGGCACCCCTGACGACAATCCGTCGTCCGTCACGGCAATCGAGATGAGCCTGTAGACGGGATGGGTTGAATACGCACTCAACAGCCATACTCGGAGCAGTGGCAACGCCTACGTATGTTCTCATACGGCTGCTCCGAGGAGTTTTCTTCCGCTTCCAAGTGGGACATTCACCAGTACGGTCACAATGACAGGGTTTTATTCTCCTGGTTCGTTTGGGCGACATACTGTCGTCAGAGAATGCGAATATCGTTTTCGCAAATCTCATTTAGACGACAGCCCCTAGCAGAGGGTCGGTGACAGGCCATGTTGGTTCGGCGGCAGCCCACTCCCATGATAAAAATCATGACGGGCGAACCAATACTTCCGCGTGAGAACGCGGTGTCGAAACCACAGGGTCGTTGGACAGCACAAGCACCGCGTGTCAACGAAACCCAAATGGTGAACGCGATGAGGAATTCTCATCGGAAGATGCTTGTCGATACTTGTCCTTTCCACGAGAAGCACAAGCACCCAGAGGCTCCGAGCACTTACCTTGCCGAGTGTCAGAAATTCTGGGATAACTACCTTGTATGCCTGGTAGATCAGGCACAACAAGTATCGATTTCCTAGGCACCAATGCGCATGGTGCACTGGAATCTCCGACCCCACGTCTGCGAACACTGCAGCAATGCTTTCAAACAAGCAAAGCCTCTCTAGGCATATTAGCGCAGCCCACAAAGGCTTGCGACCAGTCAAGTATTCAGTATGCAAGAACGGGATCTCCTCAGCTCGTAACATGCATCTTCGAGAACTTGACGACACCGACACGCCAATAACTAGTCCTTTTCCTATCTCATCAATCAGGAAAATTGCATCTTATACGCCTCAAAGACGAACCTTCCTACAAGGTATTACTTCCATCGAGTAACAAGTCTTAGCCATTATGCAGTATTATGCAGGTATTTACGATAGGTATTCTCGCCCGATACGTTAGGAAAGATCTTGTCTTGAATTGACATAGATCGAACCTGCGGCTTTTTCACGGAAAGCCCACTCATTTTGATGTCCACTGTCTCCGCCACAGTCTAGGCTTAGGAGTGACATCAAGGACTATGGCCTGTCGCGTGGTGGTTATGCGAGTCACAAGAACTCGCAATGGCAGACCTGTCGTGACACGCCAGTAGAAGCACACACAATGCTTCTGGCGCTGCTCAACCGTCTGACCAAGCCTCGACATCCTGCATACCAGGCATTGCTATGTCTCCTGATCGGGCAAGGATTCTAGCAAGGGAATCTCGGTGATGATATTTCCCAAATGGTATATCATTTGTGCAAGAGTCTCACCAAAACCACCATCATCGGCGTATCCTTGGATAATCCTCCAAGGCGCCAGACAGCAGGCTTACCCAGCCACCGAGCGGAGATGTCGTTGCCCGTACACCGACACCTGAACGGAAGATTGTCCGCTGGACTAGTTGGAAGGGGTACTCATATTGTACCCAGCTATAGTCACACATTGGACGTGTGCGGCTATATGATGGCAAGTTGCATAGTGTAGTTGATGGCCTCGGCATCAACCCTGCAACCGTCCCCAAGACTCGAGGGGGATATCGCCAATCGTCCAGGATTGGGTCTTCCATCGCCCAGTGCCACAGCATAGCAAGCGCAAGAACAGGGAGCCCGCGCACCACAGTTGTCGCTAGAGGGGAACGTGTTGACGCTTCTTTGACGGCTGGACTTGGTATCAAAATGACGCCCTACTACTTGTGGGGACGTCATATTCTAGATGGCTGGGGGCATCTGGAAGCTCGCACCTCTTGGTTGACATAGTGGTAGGCTATCCGAACGTGTCTCTTTTGCCTAGACATCGCACTTGTCTCAGACCAACTGATAGCACCAGTATAGTCAATAGAACGAGTGATACGGGAGCCCTTACTACACCATATTGAACGCATCGTGACCCAAGTTCACAGAGGCGTATTACCCGTTTCATAACCGGACCATCCCGCTCGCCGAACCTGCTTATACTTGGACTTCGCGAATACGCCGGACAGCTGGGTGTCCTGGTTGCGATTTGATCTAATATACAGGTAGCCATCTCAATGGCTTTGGTTGCTTTTGGCCGGCACCAAATGAGCATGGCGACGTCCGAAAACGGCTGCGCGACATGTTCGGCCGCAATTCCACGTACCAGGTCTGGCAGGGATGAGGACACCAATTGGGGCGATTGGGTCCAAACAGACCGAAGGTGTTGGAACAATGCGACAGAGGCGTGAGGGATCTTGGTGGTTTTCGAACCAAACGTATACCAGGGCACATCGGCTCAATCTGAGATGGACCCCTCTCAAGTCACATTCACTGACAGGCCGTACGAGGAGACGATCACGTCCAAGGACGGGGAAACAGTCCACGTTATCCGTATAGACATAAGAGAAAAACCTTATTCCCGAGCGCTTGAGCATGACGTTTGTTGTCCCCCTCGCTCCGTCTCCAGATTGCCAAGGTCTATGTTCTGGTTCCTGACGAAATCGACGGCGACACATTGGCTGTAGCGGCTGGGCCGCGACCTTACCCCAGTCAGCGACCATCGTCAGTGTTAAAGGTGTGGTGCCAATATCCCGCGATAAAGAACGGCAGACCATATGGGCTATTTACTCCTTGCACGGGTCTCGAGCGTCCTATGAACAACTTGACATTGGGCATCGGAGAAGATGGGGATGTGGTTGACGATACCGGCAGGGTTGTCGGCACGGGGAACCAGAACCAGAAAAGAACCGAACATCAGTGATGGGGCGGCGCCTCCATCCACCGACGGCCAGCTCGCGGAGTACATCTCCCAGTACAAACAACTGTCCGGAGCGGAGCGCGAAGCCATCCGTGCCGAAGCCGAGTTACAGGTGTTGGGGACGGCTGCGAGACGGGACTCTCCATTGCTGTATCCAAGGCGTGACTTTGGACATAAATTAGTGCTCAGGAAGTTGTTACCCTGTGCCAAGCTCAATAGCCAAGGCCACGACGCTGGCCTTGCTTATTGATGCCTTTGACGGTCATGTGTCTGACAACAAAGCGAGCCGTAATCGATTACTTGCTCTGATACGGACCGCGTCGCCAACACATCTAGAGTCCGAGGAGCTACATGCCCTTCAAGACTACTGCTGGCCGCAAAAGATTCCAGGGCACTGTCGCTGTTACTGAGCCTGCGGAAATTTCCGAGAACGCTGCCGCGCTCGGTGAGGTGGTTCCTTTTAACAGGCGCAAATTCGACTAGGCCAATCTCGAAATGCAGATCCGGCGTTATTGGACATGCAGCAAGGCCATACCATCTGGAGAACATCGTCGACTCCGGGCCGAACGCAACTGAGTATAAGTTGGAGCTGCGCCGGAATCTGGGTTTGTGTCAGACGGGACCGTCCCCGTGGATCATCTCTGCACTCCTGTCAACTTATCATTTTGACTGGAGATCCTTTATACAGTGGATGCTACGCCCGAATCCTGAAGGTGCCGGTACATCTGAATTTCCCGGGAGATATGTTCCACTGTGTAAGCGAATGGCGCATATTTCATGACCGCCAGAGAACCCGGGGTCGTGAGCGATGGGTGCCGCACTAGTTTAACGTTGTTCGTGCTGTTCGCCCACTCAAGGATCTCTAGCTCGAGAAATCCGAAATTGTCGTCGTGCTAATATCCTTCAACTCCGGGCAACCTTTAGCATAATGTAGTCTTAAGTAATGTCTGCTTCCCGGATGGAGTTATACCGATGCTTACGGAGCAATACTTACCGCTGGGTAAATACGGCATTTGAATTATATTAGCCCTGCTGTACCGGTCCTGTTTAACCCCGAGCGTCCTAACATCGAAGCTGACAGCGGCGTACTTCACGGCCTTCTCGAGCGTACCTTTGACTGGAGATCCTTTATACAGTGGATAAAAGAGTCCCATTGGGCTGGGTCTCATGCTGCCGGGTTTCAACATGAATAATTTGTCTCGATACTGCGCCTTACTACTCGCTAAATTAGCCAATCCTCGTCCAGCTTCATAATGTATACCTCATAATATCTACCGTTGGATATCTCTAAGAAGCCTTCGGGTTCCTCGTCGACCCAGAGATCCACGGGGCTAACAATCACAACTGCCCACGCGCAAGGAGTAAATCAAGCAGCAAGCCCAATCGCTATGGCACATAACGTGGTATTCCTGTTGCAGCCATAATATCTTGCTCCCACCAAGATATAACTAGCAACAGCTAGGAGATGTCACCCTGTATCTGATGGCTGCCCACCATGGTGATAAGATAACCTACCTAGTCACGGACCATCCCCTCACGGACCACTCCACCAAACAGCACTATAAATCAAACGAAGCCTTATATTTTAATAAATTCGATCGCGATAGCTATTTTTTATTGTTTACTACTTTAATACAGTTATTTATTTCGCTTTCGTTTTTTTTATTAACTTTTTTTTTATTATTAAGCTGGTTAAGCACTTTATAATTACTTGCTTTATCTTTATAAACGATTTTATTATAAAGCTGTTTTTTAGCTTTTTATATATTAGTTATACTAATAAAAGTATATTTAAGTAATAGCTTTACTGTTTAATATATTTTCGGTTTTTATTTTATAACTTTTATTTTTAAATAAATAATTTAACGTTTAAAATTAATAATTTAATTATTTTTTTAATTAAACGTTTTAAAAGCTTTTTTATATAAAAGCTATTATATAGGGTTATATATATCCAGAAATCGAGCAGCTAACTTTTTATTAATTTAGCAGAATTTTTAACTACTTAAAAATATCGTAATAAATATTTTAATAATAAGCTTTAAAAATTATAGTATTAATAGCTTTTTATTAACTAAAAGTACTAAAGTTTATACTTTAGCTATACCCGCTTTTTTTAATATTATATATTTTAATAATAACAGTTTTAATTAATTACGCGGAAAAATTTTAATTATTTTTTAAACATTTTTAATTATTTAGGGCTAAAAAACTTTAATCCTAGCTAGCCGAAAATATTTTAAAATATTTGTTTTAAAAAGTTTAAGCCTTAAAACTATTAAGTTTAACTTTTTTAGCAATAATTTTAACTTTTTTTTTAAAGTAATAAAAATTCTAACGTTTAATAACTATAATATATAGCTATAGTATAGTTTATAAAATACTAGCTATATTTTATTTAAAAAATAAAGCTATAAAAAGTTTTTATTTATATATAAATTATAGCTGTTATATATTAAAACTATTTATATATTATTATAATAAGCTTTTTTAAATAGAATAAAAACTTTAATTATTTAAATAATTATTATAATATTATTTATTTATTTAATTAATAAAATATAAAACTACTAATTATCTTATAAGCTTTTGTTTTTCTTTAAATACTACTAACTTTATATATAAACCTTTTTAAAAATTAACAACAGTAAAAAAACCTTTTTATTACTATTAATAGTTTTAAAACAGTTATTTATTTTTTTCGATTAATATTTTTTTTAATAGCTTTTTTGCTATTTATTTTATTTATTATAAAATAGTTTTAGCCTACGTTTTAGCTGATTTTAAATTTATTAGTATTATAAAAACGGTTAAGAAAAATATAAGCTATTTTTTTAACCTTTAACCGGTTAAAAAAAATATTAATATTTATTATAATAGCTTTATTAATTTTTAAATAATTAATTATTTTAGCTTTATTAATAACTATAGCTAAATTTTAATAAAAAAAATATTAGTACTACGTTAAGCTAAGTTTTTTTTTTTTAGTTAAAACTTAAAACAAGTTTTAAGCTATTATTTAAAACTTAATAAATAAAAGTATAAAGTTTAGTTTAGCTTAACTAACTATTTAATAAACTAATTAAGTTTTTAAATATATAAAAAAGTTTTAAAAGCTTTAATATATTTTTTTTTTTAAAAAAACGCCTTAAAAACAGCGGTTAAAATATAATTTTAATATATTAAATTTAACTATTAATTTATAAATTATATTTCCGAGCTTTACTGCGCGAACAGTAGCTTTAGCACGCTTTTTTTAATCGTTTTTTAATATTGCTAAAAAAGTAAAAAAAAACGATTTAATTAATAATAAAAAGGTAAGTATAGGATAAAAACTGGTTGGGTAATTAAAAAAGCTTATATAGGTGTTGAGCGCGTTAATTGAGGTGGTTGGGTGGTCCGTGAGGGGATGGTCCGTAACTAGGTAGGTTATCTTAAGCGGTGTAAGTGCTTCACCGTCGATCTGGCGCTGCTCACGGCTGACATCCTCTACGCTTCTATACAAGTCCACCACTTCGAAGAGGCGACCAATGTTGCCCATCGGCAAGGAAGGCTTGGCGAGAAACGTCGGCTGGGGATATTGCACGTTTCTGCGGCAAGTCTAACCCCCCTTTATACAGTTTATTTATTTTTTTATATATTATTTTTTAAAATATTTTTTATTTTTAATATTAATATAAAAATACTATCTTTTTAAT
>MU619737.1:237407-265033 GCA_025201785.1 Xylaria longipes
CCCCTAGATCCTGTCACCCATCGAGCCACAGGGCGCGGCGAGTAGCCAGTTCCACAGGATAGACTGTAGAATAGCGCTAAGATCATCAGAGTCATATATACCCTGCGTGTGGTTGGGAGCAGTGGTAGTGAGCTTCATTGTCGGATTCGAACTGATCGTATGGGAGCTCCAAGCCGCAGTATCCCACGACGCGGCTCAGCTTGGGCTCCGCCGCAGTACATCATACGAATAAGCAGCTCGCCGCGATCTTGGGTCGCGACCGGCCGAGGGAGGTCCTTGGCTTACAGCTTCCTGCCTCGAGGGTCGCTACCTGATCGGCCGAGGTCGCAGGTGTGGACGTCCGCCCTTCTCATCGGGACCTTAATTGAGGCCGGCGTGCCGGTGGATGAGCTCGACCAGGAAGGACGTTTTGACGAATTCGAAGAAACGAAACTCAGCCCGCGCGCGTGAGTACTTCCAAATACCCCTGACGCGAACTCGACCATAACTAGTCCCATGCGCGCTTCTCGGCATGACGGCGGTGCCCTATTGCCGCGGTTGTTGTCGTTCCTCTTGCCGACATATGATAAGCTGCTGCCACACCTATTGGGTCGGACCCTAACAGCGGGAACTCCAACGAAGATGATAACAGCCAGCATCCAAGATGCCTCCTAATGGCCATCATCGTCATGGAGCGCTCCTGACTCCTCCGTCCCTAAGACTCTGACTTGTCCGTGCCCGCGGCGTTCCGACTACTGGAAGTCAATGAGGACGACGAGTCAGAGCTACGCGCCTTGTACTATACCAACCCAGAAAGCAACCTGAACACCACATACGAGCCAATTTGACTTTATCTTCAACAGTAACGGCGCATCATCAGCCTACAGCACTAAAGACCGGCAATACCAGGCGATGCTGTATCTCCCGGCCCATCGGGAATGGTCGTCAGGACTAGGGCCGGAATCTCGTGACGATCACGGGGGCAGGTGCTCGTGCTGGCGACGAGGCGCAATTAAAGACGGTGCGTATCCTCCCGGACTACAGTATCCGGGTTCTATTAGTCTGCGACGCTCTATCAAGTGAAAAATTCGGGTTCAGGAATATAAACTTGCCTTACTTCATGTTGCTGAGCCCATCACCTATATAATGGCGCTGCCGACTGCCAGATCCGCCGTACCTAACCTGCCAGACGCCGTTGGCAGGGACTACCTACTTATTTACGTAGTCTATAGGTATTGCTCTAGATGATTGCATCATTCGTTACTCGAGCTTGCGGTTCTCCTGGACAGGCGTGCTTGAGGGTGGATCGCCAGATGGAGCCGAGACAAGCAGGCGATGGCCTCTCGCTATAGGTGACCGTGTCATATAAGGCTGGCCGGAGAGATAGAGTGTCGAAGAAGCCCTTCATAACGCAATCCCTGTCAGTCAGCTCTACGATCTTCGCCCGTGTTGGGTACTACGTTTTTACTAGGAAATCCCTTCTCTGAGCGGTACTCATAGTGAGAACCTCACGAAGGAAAAGCAAGCCCCTGGTGGACAAAATGTCAGTATGTCAGTCCATTCTAGTAGGGATTCTTTATCATCGAATACAGCTGGCATCTCTGTCTCGGCTTCCAATATTAACGGGTTCCAGTCTTCGTTGATCAGGCTGTTCATCTACGTTTACTACCCAGGGCGTCCTTAATCAGCACATTCAATGGGTCCATGGGTCTCGAGATTATAAGTGTACGTACGCAGGTTGTTCATCTGCGTTCACTACCCGGCGTGGCCTTGATCAACATATTCGAGGGGTCAGTGGGTCGTCTCGAGACTGCTATTGCGGTTATACAAACTGTTCATCTACGTTTACTATCCAGAGCGGTCTTCATCAGCACATTCGGGCGATGGCTGCTCATTACATGACCACCCATGTGGTTGGGTCGTCGAGCGGTGTCAGAAAGCAAAACAGAAGAAAATCAAATCTTGATGATGAAAAACACTTGTCAGTGATGGCATCTACTTAGGAAGTCCGAGGTTCTCAATAGCACTAATAAGAGACGATGATTTGTATGTTCTGTCGAGAAGATAGACGGGTTGAGATAAGATGTGTGTTCAGACTCCGAGAGAAACGATACTCCTCTCGCAATAAAATTAACTGTTTGGTTTCACTACCTGGTCGCAATATATGTTTGACCAAGTTGGCTGTTTGTTTGACTCGTCAGCTTCATACAGACGGCCAGCTTTTCATCGTGGCACTGTCGGAAACCTCACTACCAGTAATTATATGTGGTCGTATAAAGTAAATAGCTTCCTAGTTACAAGTTTGTTATAGTCAAGCTGCTTTTATGCTCCTCTGCGTCAATGCGGTGTTGATTTTGGACACTGCGCAGAAATTGTGGCTGCTTCCCGAACGTTGTTGGTGCAATCGCAAGACGGTTGAATGACAAGTATTTAACCCCCAAGTCTACATTCAGGGTTCTAAGACTAAATGACTACAGCGAAACGTAACAATGCATAATATATCGCGCAGAAACGGCGTCGTATTCTCGAACGAAAGTGATGAGACCTTAGTTTGCTCCCACTAGCTGGCATATAGATAAAACTTCGCATCCGTAGTCACGTCGTGAATCTGGCCGCAGTTGTGGAACACGATGTGTGAATCTCCTCGCCGGCGGTTTCAAAGGACCATCAAGCTGTATGTGAAGAAAAACTGCCACGGAAGCGTACAGGTGTCATATAACTCCAGTGCGCCGAGGCAGAAAAAGGTCCTCCGAGGTATTATTACTACCCGCATATTGTACACAGGTATGCAGTCGTGTACAATACTAGACAGAAACGTGGCTACGACTCGGGGTGTGTCGCAAAGCAACGGTGTTGTTTCTTTCGTACGACAGGATCACTGACCGGCACGGGTGCCACTAAATTCCTACTAGACGAATCGGCCTGTCAACAGACAACATGCCCCATGTTGGATGGAAAGGTTTTCAGAAGGTGAGAGATAGAATATGGTGATAGGATGCAGTGGAAGATCCTGTGGCTACCTGACTATGGAACGAAAGCTTCAGATATCCAGACCATGAAATCTCAGTACTACTATGAACAATTTTTGCAACTCGCCAGGCCTGATACCGAGACACTGAGATATCCCAATAGTGCAGCTCTCTATTAGTCCGAGATCAGACTGCTTCTGATAAGTTTCGCCCCATGCTCGGCGACGCCGTATACTGTGGCCTGGGGGTTGGCTCGTGGCGTCAGCGGAATGACGCTGGCATCGCACACGCGCAGGTTCGCAGTCCCGTACACTCGCAGCTGCGGGTCGACCACGCCGCCCATCTCGCGGGGGAGCATCGAGCAGGACCCGGTGTAGTGGTGCGCTCCAACAGCGCGGTCTTTGATAAATCTAGTAGCACATTAGCATCTAGTTATATAACTTCGCATCGATATATGAAAAGAGTAGAAAGAATGAAGAGAGAAGAGGATCTAAGAGGTGTGAGGCCTAGAAAGTGTTGATTGAGACATACTCCTTAGCCACCTCAAGATCCTTCAAAGCCCCAGCACCAGGAGCTCCAATCGCCCTCTTGCCGTTGACTTTCAACCAGTGGGCTAGGGGCTCTGTGGTTGCCAGACTCTGCTCAATGAACTGGACATGGCGCGCCATGACCTCCAAGTCAAGCGGGTGGCTGAGGAATTTCGGATTGATGGCCAACCTCTGGTCTGCTCCGGCACCAATGACATGCACAGAACCTCGCGACAGTGGGTGCGCGAGGAGGCAGATGATGGTAATGTAGTTGTCTTCGGAACCGTCAAGGGGCGGTAGCGCATTCGTGCCATCTGGGTTGAACGCAGCATACGCAGGCCCGAATATATAATACCCAGATGCCTCAGACGGCGACAACAGGATGGACCTCACGAACCTCTCGTGTGCCACAGTGAAGGGGTCTCTCGAAAGAGCCCCGGTATTGCCGAGGAGAGTTTCGAGTTCCTGCTTCCCCGCAGGCGTTCCCAGCCCGGGCAAAGGCAGCTGTGCGGCCGACGTCACGCCGCTGCTCGCAAACACGCCCGTGCGATGCTCCATATACTCGCTCATAGCGCCGCCCAAGACTTGCTGGTCTTGCTGCAAGGCGGCTCGCAGGAAGGCGTCCTTGGTGAGTGGGGCGGCGTCAACTACCTCAAACGACACCATCGCCATCGGGTGGTTCTGCAAGTTCTCGCCGACGCCCGGGACGTCAACGACAACATTGTCCACGCCGAGCCGTTGAGCATCACCAATGCCGGAGAGCTCGAGGATCTTGGGGGAGCCGAAGGTCCCCGCCGAGATAACCACCTCCCGTCGCGCGGTGGCCGTCTTGGTTGCGCCGGTCGTCGACTCGGTGTACTCGACGCCCGTAGTGACTGCGTCCCCATTGCCAGGCTTGCTCAAAAGGACCTTCTTCACCTCGACACCAGTGAGCACCGTAAGGTTCGCGCGGCCGCGGATCTCCGGAGACAGATAGGCGTTGGCTGCGTAGCTACGTATACCTAGAGCCGGGTCGACTGTGTCCGGTATCATCAGTCCGCCGGCAGCCTGGTGGGTGAGTGTATCCTGAGCGCCTGGGAACCCGAGGGACTCGATCGTATCCGCCCAGACCTTAGGCCACCCGCTCACGTAATCGTCGGCATAGGCTACTTTCAAGGGGCCTTGGCTAGTGCTACGTGGTGCGGAAGAGGGCGGAGCCTTCGCCACGGTGTAGGTCTCCGCCAGGGACTGCGAGAAGGAGGGCCACTCCCAACCGGGGTTGCCCAGCGCTGCCCACTCATCAACGACGACTTGGGCACTGGCGGTGAAGGAGAGCCCGTTCAGGCCGCTGGAGCCACCCAGCATCTTGCCCTGGGGGACGCTGATCTCACGGCCCTTCAGGCTTGTCTTTGTTAGGCGTCAGTTTGCTGTTGCCTCTGCATCAAAAGATGAGACTGATCTTACTTGAGGAACAGTCTTGAGATCCCAATCCACAGGTGTCTTGTGTAGCTGAGAATTCGCGGCTGGAGTCAAGACGGCCTGCATCAGGGGTTCCGGCAGTTGTGGTAGGTCCTGCCCGGCTTCAAGAACAAGGACATCGAGCGTAGGGTCTTCGGACAGCCGCGAGGCCACCACGAGCCCGGCCGTTCCACCGCCCACGACAACGATGTCAAAGGTATTGCTCTCTGCGGTCATGTCTTGTGCAGAAGGCGGCGTTTATAGTTTTTCTCAGGTCGTTCGTTAACTGCGATTAGCGTTGGGCTTTAAGCCCCTATAAGGGCTCGCTGAGAATCTATAGGCTTCTGTGCTTATGAGCTTTTGTAAGCTGGGTTTCTTTCTTCGGACATAGGCTTAAAGATCACCCGGATATTACTAGGATCCAGTTAGCCTTGCGAATAGCCTCACTCTAGCCCTTCGCAAACAGCTAATAATTTTCGCGCTAGTAATTGTTTACTTCAAAAAATCATTCCTTAAATTCTCTAATAATGGACCCCTTCGTTAAGCTCGTGGATCATAAGATCGTGTAAATTCTCATGCGGACAGTAGCTGTTCTTATATAGAGGCATCCAGCCATTAGCGATTTACCTAGTAACCAACCAACTAATAGCACACACATGTCTTCTACAAAGTCGATCTTGATCACGGGCTGCTCCGCCGGCGGCATCGGCGCTGCCATGGCGCTCGTGTTAGCCAGGCACGGCCACCACGTCTTCGTCACGGCCCGGAATACTGCCAAGATTCCCGAAGCCCTCAGTAGCCTCGAAAATGTCACAGTGCTCCCGCTCGATGATGGTCCAGGCTTTTGCGGACCTCTTGGTCTCTAACCATGGCCGGATCGTTAACGTGAGCTCGTCAGCCTCTGTCATCAACTCGCCCTGGGTCTGTACGTTCAACCGGCCCGCTACGCACCTCGGTGCCTGGCATGGGTTTTTATGATATACCATATGTTTCCTTCATCATTCTCTTGACCCCTTTTGGTATCATTTAAGATATATATATGTGGCTGGCTGGCTGACTTCTACGGAGTTTGGAAACCCATCAGCGACGTACGCCACATCCAAGGCCGCCTTGAATACTCTGTCCGAGACAATGCGGCTAGAGCTTGCGCCATTCGGCGTAAGTGTGGTCACCATCCTGCCCGGTGTCATCGACAGCAACCTTCACGTCAACGACGCGACCAGCTTCGACATACCCCCAACATCGCGATATGTGGCCATCAAAAGCATCATTGCGAGCTGGGCTACCGGTGAGGCGCAACCTAAGGACAGTCTCTCGGCGGAGAAATTCGCCGAATTGGTGATGGACGATATCCTTGGCACTGGGAAGGGAGGTCTGGTTAGCAGGGGACCTTATGCTACTCTACTTAAATGCATAGGGCAGTGGGCGCCGAGCTGGCTCGCAGTAAGCATTTCTTTCCAACTAAGCTCTAATTATAGAGTCCTTGTATCAGCCGTAAAAAGGCATGGTCTTTCTTCTCATATTTACTTAATAGGATTACGTCCTCAGTCAAAATCAAGGACTCAAAGAGCTATCGCAATCAATATTACACGGCCATCAACACGAGCAAAGCCACTTCAGAGTAAAGGGCCACTAAAATGGTCTGCGAAAATCATATCACTGCCAATGAGCCCTCGTGTTTGGTGCAGGGGATCGCGATGGGACGGGTATCCGATCTGCTGATTTGCAGATGATGATGCTCTTCAATGCTGGAGATGGCGAGGTGGGCGATGGGCTCGCCTTTTCGAGGCTGCGAGCCTAGGCTTTTAGTTTGAAGGGAGCAAGCAGCCTTTGGGCTTGGAGTTTCCAATTCTGACCCCTACCTGGAAAGGAGACTCTTGCAAAACCTGCACACGTACATTGCGGTAATCTGTACTGATTTCAAAATGAGACGCAAGAGGTAATTATGGGTAATCAGAAACATTGGAGCTGATAAGTTGTTTTCAAAGCTTAACGTCTTGGTGAATGAACTCTTGACTGTCTATTGCGATCAGTTATGGTCATTTTAAAGTTAATCAAGCTTGGAGTCCGGCCATGAAGACGACACCCATGAAACTCATCATCATCACCTAGAATCACCGTATCTACAGGCCTAGAAGACGTGTCGACAATGGTATCTCCGACTTGAAAGTATATTGTCATATGATAACAGCACCTAAAACTAAAGGAACGATCTGCTCCGGTCAAATGACCGCTATCTCGCTTCGTTACTTCGAAAAATCTGTTTAACGTCAAACAACTTTACATCCGCCATGGCTACCGACGTGGCATGATGCAGTCTGCGTTGAAGTAGGAGGCTTCACATTCAATTGCAGTTGCCATTGGCACAGCCTCCCATTGTTGTAAAGTGGTCCCTTGTGAATGGCTAATAATTACTTTACTGCAGTTGATATGAGCAAAATATAATAATTTTTATGTGTGCTCGCCACCTGTATGACTCTTTTCACTTTCTTCTCAACTTAACACAGCACTGAAAAATCAAGAGCAGGTCATTAGAGTAGCTACATATCCGAACACGCGTCTTGTGTGACAAGAGCTTAGAACAAGAGTTTAAATTTAACTAATAATTCTCTAGGGGTTCCTTGGTTTCCTCTTCCTTCAAGCGATGTAACCTCGTCCCCTTGGCTCTATTTATATTTATATTCATGCCTTCAGATCTGTTATCTACCCCCTCACTTGGTCGGGGCCTTACTTGCAGACATTTTCAGGCACATGAGCCCGCAGTCCAGTAGATACGAGCTGTATGTCTTGCAAATCTTCGCTGCATGTCTTGAATCAGGGCTTGGCATGTTGGTACGTGTGACATCTTGTCTCTGGATCAGGTACAATGCCCCAGGGAAGGCTTGGTAACCCACGATCCAGGAGCGCAAGACAGCCAAGGGCTTTCTTCAATGGTCCTTGTATGTAAGTATTCTGTTACCTATGCCGTAAGAATAGCATATCTTGTTGCTGACGCCGAAAAATTTGCGTACACGGATTTCCCCGGCGACAATAACAACCAGAGCAGTGCGCAAACTTTCACATCCTCTGAAAAGCAACGCCGAAGGAGAAACGAAACTGACTAAGGAGAAGAAGATCTTTACATCATAAAACGAGCACGCACTAGATCTACTACCTTGTGAGCACAGGAGATTCAGAAATACTCCCTAGCGCTGTTGTTTCCATGGATGGACTCACTTGCCGGTGAAATGGCGCCTCTGACTGACTGGAAGTCTGACCAGCGACCACCTGTGTGTTAGTCGGTAGGCGTGATTTGCGGAGCAGGGTTGAGGTGCTCGGGGCCAGTCGTGTCAAATCTGACGTGCTTAAGTGTCTACCTAGGCAGTGTGTTGGTGTATCAGGGAATCTGAGGGATTCCAAGTATGACGATATCCCTAATGCCTCCAAGTATCCCGGCTTCATCCACAAGTGCAAGGTACTCTTTTTCTCTTGCGCTTTCGACTTCAAGGACTGCCTCCGGCTTTTGCAGACAGGGCTGCACGGCATTGGATATTAGTGGACTAATCAGGAGGATCTCCTGTTTGAGGGGAGTCGTGAATGTGCCCAAAAGTGGAATTATCATCTGTGAACCTACTCAATTCCCGGTGGTTATGAGCTCTCTTCCACGACTGATTAAGCTATTTGCTTCAGTGTTGCCATCATAGTAGGTTGAGTTCATACAAAGTGGGCGTGGGGATAGTTAGCCAAGCTGTTTAGAGAGCTCCTGTCAATGGATTATGGCTATATGATTGTCGCAGCTCGGCCAATGCGAGTGCCGAAGAAAACTTCATGGCATCCCTCTCATGCGTTCGCTTCAGTACGGTGATGACCCAAGTGACTTGAGATACTTGTGGATCCAATTAGGGGAATTAAACCATAGTTTACAGTAGGAGTTCTGCACCCTTACCCTTACTACCTAGCTGCTTGGGGAAATGAGATGGGAAATGAGATGGAAAATTGAATTGCATATGCTACATCAATATTTTGGAACAAGTTGTATCCATTGTCCAAACGATGAGATTATATCCCGTTTTGAACCAGGTCAGGGCGCGAGCAATAAAGATGAAGACGAAAGAGGCAAGGGAAATCTGCAGCTCTACAAACCGCGCTAAGATTAGCTATCGTGTTAGCTGAAAGTAGGTGGGGTCGCGGGGTAAAGCTCGACACCTTTTTTTCTATACCTCTCTCTCTTTGACAGAACCTTGGAACTCGCTTGATCGATTGATTGATGGAATACGCGCATTTGATGCAGTAATTTGAAATAGACATAGAGTATATCATAAAATATGACCGGTCGTGGCAAGAATGAAAGTCCAATTGCAAACGAAGCCTGAATTCTATCATCCGATAGCAGATAGGAAAAAATGCCCCTCGCCCCGAGTTGTGCATTAGGCCGCAACGGTGGGCCCCCACTTGCAACTAGCCCTCGCTGCGACTCCGTTTTCCCGCAGCGACCAACAACTGAAGGAGTCTTTCCAGAACGGCAGCCAGTCAAGTGACTCACGTACCGCCCCAATGCGACTACCGGCCCTGCAACCACCAACGACACTTTCGTCAGGTCTTCGCCGGATCGCCACGAGCTGCTGCGAACTCTCCCAACGACCACCAATTCCCCTCACCAGCAGCGCCGCCACGAGTCGCCGCAGATTCTGCCAACAACCACGTCAACCACACACCCCGCTTAGTCGCAGTAGCATCGCCCAAAGTCGCTCCCGCAGCACCGTCGCAGGTATCTACGAAGAAATGGAGAAGGAGAAGACCGACAAGTCGTCGGTCAAGGTGCCCAAGGGCACGCGCGACTGGGTTGGCGCAGATGTCAAGATCAGAGATAGCATCTTCAAGGCTGCCGGCGACGCCTTCTCCCGCCACGGCGGCGTGCAATTGGATACGCCTGTCTTCGAGCTCAAGAGTATTCTTTCGGGCAAGTATGGAGTGAGTTCGCCGTCGCATACCAGGGAGGCCTCCTGTCGCGCGACTATCACAGGACTAATACGAAGGCATAGGAAGATTCGAAGTTAATATACGAACTCGCCGACCAGGGTGGCGTACGTCTCTCGGCCCCATTTCATTCTGATGTGATTGCGAACCAATGCTCACGACAGGCAGGAGGACCTTGCACTTCGATATGACCTGACGGTAAGCACAGTCCCGCGACCTGGCTGAAGCGCGTTACTGTCTAAATAGTTGACTAACTACTGGTTGCGCATAGGTTCCCTTTGCGAGATGGCTCGCCATGACCGGAACCCAGCAGATCAAGCGTTACCACATTGCCAAAGTGTACCGACGTGACCAGCCTGTTCGTTAAGCCCAACCCCCTTAGCCTCTACTACCATTGGAACGCTTGTGCCCCTCATGTCGGTTCATACGATCGAGTCAACTCAATACTAGGAAACGAGGATGGTGCCTCGATGACTGGGCACATTATATGCTCTCATGGAAGGCGAGCCGACTGGGGACACAACTTGCAAATTGCGTGTTATATGATGAGGAAGCGTAGTTTCGCTGATTGTTATTACACACAGGCTATCGCAAGGGGTCGTATGCGCGAGTTTTACCAATGCGACTTTGATATCGCCGGCGAGTATGATACAATGATACCCGATGCTGAGATCTTGCGCATCGTATACGAGGTGTTCTCTACGCTCGGCCTAGCCAAAGACGTCACCCTAAAACTCAACCACCGCAAGATTCTCGACGTATGTTGACCTCTAGTCGTCTTATTACTACTCCCTCTATCGGCCATTGTAGGCTGATCACTGAAACAGGGTCTGTTCGCTGTCGCTGGTGTACCCGACGATAAAATCAGAACAATCAGCTCCGCAGTCGACAAACTAGACAAATTGAGCCGCGAGGAGGTCAAGGCAGAAATGATCGAAAAAGGCCTTGAAGGCAGTATTGCTGATGAGATTCTCGAGTGGACCAAATACAACGGCGACATACCCAAAATCATAGAACTCCTGAAGAAGGATGAGAAGATGTTCGCGAATGAAAAGATCAAGAAGGGAATAGAAGAGATGAGCTTACTTCACAGTTATTTGGATGCCTTCCAGATAGCGGACCAAGTGGTGTTTGATCTAGCTCTGGCTCGTGGTCTCGATTATTATACTGGTAAGAGAACGTGGGCGGGCCGGTGAAGAGTGAACCTCTGCATTACTAACGATCCGCTAGGTTTGATCTACGAGGCCGTTATCGAACTTACCGCTAAGGATCGTTCAGCCGAGACAAGAATAGGCAGTATCGCCGCCGGCGGTCGCTACGATAACTTAGTGGGCATGTATGGACGGAAACAGATCCCTTGCGTTGGCATATCATTTGGCGTTGACCGCATATTCACGATACTGAAAGCGCGTCAAGCGAAGGAGAAGCAAAGCGCACGCGGCAGTGATGTTTACGTCATGGCTTTCGGCGGCAAGAACGGCCTCCTCCCTGAGCGCATGGGCATTGCACGCCTACTCTGGGACGCAGGCATCAGCGCTGAGTTTTCGCCGAAGGTGAAGCCACGCCTACCACAGCAGTTCAAGGCCGCCGAGTCAGCCGGCGTGCCCCTTGCCATCATCGTTGGTGAAGATGAGTTAAAAGCGGGCAAGGTCAAGGTCAAGGTCATGGGTCTACCCGAGGGTCACCCCGATAAAGAGGGCAAGCTCGTAGAGAAGACGGACCTTGCTGCTGAGTGCAAAAAGCTGTTGGCCGAAGACGCGCAGCAGACAAACGGTGAAACGACGGCCTCAACATGACACGCCCAGATATAGGTCAAATTAATCTATTTACTCCTAACTTTGGAGATGGCCTTCGCGCGCTGGACTGTCCGATAAGAACAATGATAGAGATGGACGAGTATGTGGCTTAGGTAATCTACTTAGATTGCTGCAACGTACCGCTAGCTAGGCGTACGAACATTAAGCAGCGTCGTTGCACACGACGAAGGGTTGGAGCATGTAACTAGTAGATAAAACAAGATCGCCCACCCAGCGAGCGTGTGGATCATCATTCATAGACAAAAGAATCAAGCCAGTAAAATTCCGATGACTATGAGAACTCGTGTCTAAACCGCAAGTGAAAACGACTTTGACTGCAGGATAGTGTCGTACATGAAGTAGAGACCGCCACTGTACAGCTAGTCGCTATTGAGCTCCTAACTCATTGGTGATTTTCATCATATACTCGCGTGGCCAAGAACAATTAACAATTATTGTAGATTCAGCGGTTAGTTTCATCTATAGCATCTAACTATAGCATAAATATACTTTGTCTCCTCTCCACTACCTAAGCTCCCCCCCTTCGTACAGCTAGCTGGCTAGCTACTCTTCACCGTACTCACGAAACCAACCCAAAGTCACAACCTAAGCACCTATTATGTATATATATATATACACCAGATAATCTAGACAACCTCCCACCTAGCAAGCCACCCAACCCCCTGCCCCGCCTCGCGAACAACACAAAGCCGTGCCGCGGGTTCCCGCGGGTTCTCGTACCGCCTCGTCTCCTCGGCCGCGCAGAGCGCGGATAAGCTGGCGATGGCCTCGCCGCGGCCGTCGCGCAGGTTAAAGCTCCCCGTCGTCACGAACCCGATGAGGTCCGTAGCGTCGGGACAGAGCGGGTGTCCGTTTGCGTTCATGGATGTTGCGGCTGGGTATGGTGCTGGGTAGGTTTGTGGCGGGTCTGCTATGAGGGATTGTGCGAGGGCTTGGATGCGGGCTTCGGGGGTCGTGGTGTTGGTCGCGGTAGCAGCAGGGGATTTTTTGTGTCTGGAGTTGGATTTCCCGGGCCGCTGCGCGAGCCATTGGGCTCGGAGGTTGGGGGGGAGGACCTCGCTGTGTCTGCTTGGCGGGTCGGTGGCGGGGACTTCGACTTGTGAGGATATTGTTGCTGGTGTTGTTTCCGGGAGGCGGTATACGCGTGCGCATGTCGTTACTACGCCGCGGCCGAGCATCTTTATCCGCACGGTGATGGTCGCGTTGCGTGGGAAGACGGGGGGTTGGGTTGATGAAATGGGAGTGAATACGCTTTTAGGGAGGTATGTGATGTCTGTTAGAGGTTGTTCAGACTTGACCTCGCCCTTTGGCTTCTTGGATGTCGTTTCCTTGCTCGGTTCCGACACCCCCGACATCTCGTGGTCTTCCCCGCCATCAGCGGGTGTCGTATCCAGTTTTCGAAGGCCGAATAACGCCTCGAAGTCGCAGCACCAACCCACTCCGACTTCGCCTTTCCGTCCGGCTCCGAGGTCGAGGCTTTCCCACTTCACTCGTTTCCCCTTTGGTTTGCGATCCCACGTCTTCTGTCTCGCTTGGCGCTCCCTCGTCTCCCATGTGTTCCCGGCATCTGTCCCAGGCATGTCGCCCGGGAACCAGGGCTGGCAGCGCTCGAACGTGAGTTGGCGGATCTCTTCGAGCCCCCCGAAGGTCGGGTTGCCGCCGGTAGATAGGGGGTAGTGCATCAGGCTGTACCATACCGGCTGAACACATTTCCACGGAAGCAGGATCGTCCAGGTCCCTGGAATTTGAGCCTCGTTTCCATTCCGGGATGCGAGTAATATGATTGGGATGGGAGGGTCGACACTGCTTGGTTCGAGAGTGGTGCCTGGACCCGTCTTGCCTCGCCGACGATTGAGAGATTTCTGAGATGGGAGTTTGGAGGCTTTGAATCGGACGTCTCGGTCAAATAGCTGATACGGCGCTAGAGCCTCCTCCTTGCGAAATGTAGAGATTGATTCCATGAGCTGGAGCTGCACTTGTTGTCTTGTGGCTACTGGAGGCTGGACCTTTTGCGGGGGGTATTTGAGACGCGGGTCGACAATGGAAAACGCCAGTAAGGCTCCCAGGGGTAGAGATGCTGGATCTCTTAGACCTAATAAAGATTCGAACTTCGAAGCGTGTACTTCTTTTAAGCTGGACTCGAAAGGTTTGAGCACTCCGAGTAAAGCCTCCGTTGCGTCGGGCCCAGTGATATCTATGCTTCCGATTTCATGCCGCAAGTCTTGTAAGTACGGCCGAGGCTTGTATGCTTTAATGAGTCGAAGTAGCTCATTGAACGCTTCGAAGAAAGTAGACGGATGAATCCGGATAAAAAGTTGCCTTGGAGGTTTGTCTGCTTCTAAAGTGCCAGGCGTTTTTGGGGGGCTCCAGATAATATTCGCTGGGCCAATATAACGAACCGTGTTCTTGACTTTCCTGCTTAAATTCCCACTCCAATGTACCGCGCCGGCTCGCCAGCGTATTCCTCTGTCGTTCCATAATGATTCTTGCGTAAGGCCAATATCCTTGAGGATATTCTGAATGATGTTTTCTTTTCCGAATAAACCGATCGTACTCATGTAGCTCATATCCCAGGCCATGGCACCTTTCTGCCATTGAACCCGATGGGTTGGCCTGTAGTTCTTCTGCGTGGGAGTGACAGGAATTGAGAAACCCCATAGAGGTTCTGAAGGGGGCGTCATTCTAGCTCGCTTGGCATGCCACATATGAGTGGGCAGCCAGGTCTTGTTCAACTGTCGTTTTCTATATCTAGGGGTAGTGACTGGGAGATTATTTGGTTCGTTCCGCCGTATCTTAGGCCTGGCAGCTCGTGTGGCGATAGCATCGCTATCGGGCCCAAGATCCTTCTTGATTTTCAACAGCCTTTTTCTCTTGGCGAGAATGCCCAACCTCTGCGCCGTCTCGGCACGTAACCTAGCCCTAGATGTCTTCGGCTTTCTCGTCCTAGAATTGACCGTCGGGGTATTGTCGTCGGCCATCTCCCGCTTAGCCCGTTTGTGAAGACGCTTTGGAATTCTCTTGTAGTTGTGAGCAGCTGTTCTGCGTCTCATGGTGAAAGGCACGCTCTGAAAGGCTCGGCTCGTACCCGATGTCCGCGATCGACGCATGCTCTCGTCCAGGGCGTTGATCTCAAATGCCATCGAGTTGACGAAAGACTGTACATCGAGCTCGCCATCTCGTAGCGCGGCGTGTTGGCTTTGAACCGCTATGCTTCGGGCCTCATAAACCTTGGTTCGCTTGACGGCTCGTGGATTGGAGTTTGAGTTGTTGTCATTGGGTCCATTTTTCCTCTTGTTCGACGGCCCAAAGCTTGCGGATGGCGTCCGTGAGGGGGCAGCAGATGAGTTTTGAGGCCTTGATGGTTTCCCACTCTTTTCCTGTGACGTTTGCTTCGGGGGCATCTTAGCTCTTCACCCTCACGAAGAGGTTGCATAAGCAGAAATCTCAGGCACTCCTGGAGCAAAGATGGAACTGTGGTCTTTGTATCAATGAGAATACATATATACAATTGACTTGACAGTTATAGTCGCCCAATTGTGCTAAGCCCAATATATGTCGCGAAGGGGGCCTCTGAGAATTGGATTTCAAGCTTCAATATTTTTGAAATTGGCATCACATGCAGCAAAACTGTTGGCTTTGCGCTGGCAACCGACCTGATTCAAGCATGCGTCTCCCTAGCGGAATTCAGGTCGTGTCCACTATAATATCTTTAAGCTGACCCGTTGTTGAAGCTTAAGTGGTATCGAGATATGTCGATTGCAGCACGAGGAAATGGCAATCAATTCATGAATGCGAGCCTGTCATTGGACAATGATGGTCAAAGGAAACTTGAGGTCTGGATAATCGAAGGTTTACTGTACTTGGGGCTTGCAACGCTGCCAGGTGTAGGTAGTGTACCTACACCTGGGCAGTACCTAGGTACCCTGGTATCTTATTTAGGAGCCCACTAAACCGGCCCCAAGTAAATCCGCCGAAACTCTCTCCGCTCCAGTTAGAGTTAGCTGAACAGGCCCACCGGTTCGGTAATTAATACCTGGTAGGTCGTTGGGCTGCGTCGAATGTTGCTAAAATAAATGCAATCTAACTGTCATTTGCGCATCAAGACGTCTTAGCCTGCTTTTACTCAGGCCCAAGGCAGATCTGGCATAATGCATAATGGCGGGTCGAGAATCCGTGAACTCGGAGTGTACAGTAGATTTCGCCAAGCGTTGGCCACCACCTGACATTCCCTAACAGTGACTTCATCGTCACCCTTTTTCCTTTTCTATTCGTCTATATAGGACAGAGCCCAGACTGTAGACTAGGCGCAGGATCTACTACGTACAGTATAATCCCACGGCCTGTCTAGCCATTCGTTCTAGCTGTTATTTCTTATCAGTCGCCACCTCGTTTTCCTCCTCGCCCATCGTCGGCACTATCTGCGCCCATCCAGACCTCGCTCCCTTGCCCCCATTCCCATCCCCGGCGCATCCCGGCTTGCGAGTTCAGCCAGTCCTATGCTATCGGTTTATCAGCCTCAAATCAAATCATGACTGCATGTCGGCGCGATCTTATCCCTATCCGCACTCGCTAGCTGGCATGTGCGCTACCTCTGCCACAGGGTTGAATGCCGCTATAGATAGATAGTATCGACAGTTAACGCGAGTCCTGTCCTGTCCAACCATGGCGTCCTTGAGTATGTAAGCCCCAACGGCTCCTCGATTCACCCCGTCCCGCCCCCTCCCACTTAGTCGCAAGTTCGTCTAGCACCCGCCCGTCGCTATTGCGGGCTGTTGCTTGAAGAGCCGCACCTTTTGCGTGTTCGGCACGTCCGGAACATGTGCTGTCGACGAGTCCAAGTAGATCGGCGCGCGATACAACTTTTGTCTTATACGAATTTCCCTGCAACCTTTGCTCTTTGTCTCAATCGCATCACCGCCTCCCTTGTCTGATGCAAAGCCTCTATCGTTGTCGCGACGATTATGTCATTTGCCTCTGTTCTCTGCCCACCACAGCCCTCGACAGCCTTGCTATGCACTACTATCGCAAACTTGAGCTGACATGCGTGTCTTTCCCATAGTGAATAAGGCTCGAAAGGTAATGCGCCAGCGTCCCATTCACTCCTTCTTAGCGTGTCCCGTCGTCGCTGACAGAGCATGCGCATGCGCATACAGCCGAAATTCGAATTACATCTGTGGATATACGACTTGAACAACGTCCCTTTGGTCGCCGGCACATCTTGCGTGAAATGGCATCTTCCTAATAGTATACACGGCGAGCATCGCGGCCGCACGTCCAAGTGCACTGTCGACAAGGCCAACCATCGCGCCACGTATAACTATTCGAAAACTGTCCCACTGCGCATCTCCATCGACCGCAACAACAACCTGAGCGAGTGCCCTATTGAGTTCGAGGTTTTGCAGGAATTTTCCGTGGGGTCCGGAGGACGGGACGAAAAGATATCGCTGGGCAATATAAGATTAAACCTAAGTGAATACGTGGAAGAGAGCGAATCTTTTTCTCGCCGGAGCGTCGCATCGCGAGTCGCCGGGAGCTTAGAACATGTCCGCGACAAAGTCACGAAACCTAGTACCGGCCGATCAGCTAGCGAGGCTGAACGGACGGTTAATTCGCCGGCAGGCACAACATCGCAACACCTAGAAGAGAATGACGTGGTAGACGAAGAGGCCGAGGAAGGCATTGTGCGACGATACCTCATGCAGGATAGCAAAATTAATAGCACACTGAAGATTGGTATCCTCATGGTGCAAGCGGATGGGGAGCGCAACTATGTGGCACCACCCTTGAAGTCGGCTGCTATGTTCATGGGCGGTATCTCGAGCATACTTGCTGGCGCCAACGAGCAGAGTGCGTCGGAAGTTGAAGACCCCAACGGCGCCGCCCTACCAAGCATTACCAAGTCCCGCGACACGGCCGAGGCGCAGGACATGTACCGTCGCGCCCTCGCCGCGAGCTGGGACTGCCATCCCGGAGAGCTGCATGCCGACGAGTGTATAGAGGATATCTTCGCCGGCGGGAACGGCTGGCGCGACGGCACAGCCAAGAAATTGAGGTCGCACACCGACTCGCCAAATCTCGATAGGACGGGCAGTAGGGGCGGCAGCGGCAGCGGCAGCGGCAGCGGCAGCGGGAGTGGGAGCCCAAGCACGACGAGCAGCGACGACGCGCTTGGCGGCACCCTTCGTCCGAGCGACATCGGGCGCATCCAGGCGCACATGCGCGGCAACAGCGGCGCGAGCGACAAGTCCAGCGCCACCATCACGGGCCGCAACAACGACAGCGACTACGGGCTACAATCCCTGAATTTCCGGCCCAGCCCACAGCCGCATTACCGGAGTCGTTTCAGCGGCCACGGCCACGGCCACGGACACCTCGGGCGGCATTCGCCGCTCACGCCGCTGCACCGGGAGGACAGCGGGGTGTCGCTCTTCGACGAGGGCTCGTCGCCGGGCCTCCTCCACAGCCACAGCGAGAGCCTAGCGAGTCTCGCGCCGACGCTCGGCAGCACGGGGAGCGGCAGCTCGCGGGGGAAGCCGGCCGGCTTCCGGCGGCCGCGCGAGATCGACGAGTGTGAGTTGAGGGACGATCTCATCGCGTGGAATCTGCCGGAGACCGTTACATAGCAGTATAGTATAGTATAGCAATATAGCATGGCATGGCGTGGCGTGGCGTGGCGTGGCGTGGTATAAGATAGCATAAGCATAGCAGGGTGTTACGGCGTTCGAGAGGAAACGGGCGCATACTCGCGGTGTGCGAGTGAGGGAGGGAGGGACGTACGGATGGACAGACATATATTTTGATTTTCTATGTAGTAGTACTATGTAACAACAAGCAAGCGGGTCGGCGAAGCGATTGCGTATGTGTCGAGATAAATAAGTTGAATATCCGGCATGGTTTACGCTAGGTACTTATTAAACTTCCAAAACATGTGACGATGCATCAGGTTCTCCTGCTGGCTCCTCGGCTGTAGAGTCCCGTGTCTATCGCCCTCACTACCTACTGCCGCATCTTTTTCCTCCATATTCACGGATAAAGGGACATATCCGCTCTTCGCGGGTTCGGATATGTGATTAGGTAGGTAGGTAGTCGCGACGTAGACAAGAATCGTTCTTTTATCCTCTATGAACCGTCCTATTCTCCATGGTCTCTATGTGTTTTAAAAAAATGCACCCCACCATGGATCCCATCCTTGCCAGGATATCGAAACTACTCCGTTTTGAAAAAAAGGTGTTCCGCCCGGCTAACCTTCAGCCAAATGTGCCTTTTCACAGATGCATAGGTAGGCTAGACTATTTCGACCGCTTTATTAGAGAATTCTTCAAGGAGCCTTCAGGGTGCCCCTCACACCGCCTTTACCACCCACTTCTCTCGCTGTGACGGTGAGGCTCAGGTCGTTGGCAACGGTGATGGTGACCTCGACCTTGCCGCCCTTCTTGACGTCCTTGACGGCAGCCTCGGCGAGGGTGCTGCCGATCTTCCAGACCTTTTCCCGGTGCTCCTCCTCCTCTTCTTCCGAGTCGAAGTCGCTGTCCTCATCCTCGTCTTCTTTCGTGCCGTTCTCCTTAGGCCTGGGCTCAGGTTTGGTCACCTTAATGTGGGTGCCGCCCTCGACAATCTTGATGAGCACGTTGCCGCCGTCCTTGGGGGCGTCGACGTGGACGGTCCGGCGCGCGGGGACAGCCGTCTCGGGAGCAATTACGGGGGTGAATGTCTCGCCGTCGTCGGATAATGTGAGGACACCGACGGCATTTGAGATGTGGTTGACGGTGGTGACGGCTGGGTGGGTCGACTGATCAATGTCGTCAGACTCATATTCCTGGATTAGAGATGCTTGCAGAGCAGCACCACGGGCCTGTAGCTCTGAAGGGTTAAGCGCGCTAGGGTTCGTTGAAGGGGCAAGAATGTTGGTTGTTCCGGGGAAGATGGATCGCAGATTGGTTGCAATCCTGGGTGTGTGCGACGTGCCACCGGACAGTATAACCTCGTCAATATCGAGGACATCTAATCCGGCCTTCTTAACAGCACTCTCAACCAGTCTGTTGAAACCCTCGAACACTTTACGTGCGATAGTCTCATACCGTAACCTGTTAATGGTCATCTGGAAGTCGATGCCCTCTGCCAAGCTTTCAACGCTGAAGTTGGCGTTGGTGCCTATGCTGAGGGCCTTCTTGGTAGCCTCGGATTCAGCCTTCAGCTTGGCCAAGCTCCTAGCATTCTCACGCGGGTCGACGTTGGCGTTCTTCTTCATGAATTCCTTGGCAAAGTGGTCCATGAGGACCTTGTCCAGCTGAGCACCAGAAAATTCGTAATCGTGAGCAGTCGCGAGAAGGGTGTAAAGGCCCCCTCTTGAGGCGATCACAGCAACATCCGAGCGGGTGCCACCAAGATCGGCCACTACAATGATCTTGTCTTCCATTTTCGCTTCAGGTCTAGCATCATAGGCGAGAACCGAGGCAATTGGCTCGTTAATAAGTTGCAAGATTTCTAAATCAGCGTCCTGCGCGGCCTTAGTCAAGGCTTCCCTCTGCTTTTCGCTAAAGTTTGTGGGCACAGTGACGACAGCCGAAGTCACCTTCTTTCCAATGTAGTCGGATGCGGACTGCACAAGTCGTCGCAGATAGCGTGTGGAAATCTCCGATACGGAGAGAGTCGAAGGCTCTCCCTCAACCTCGTCTTGGATCGTGAAGGAGATAGTTCCATTCGTATCTTCGGGGTGAGCGGCGGCATGGCAATGAGTGGGGTCGATCGACTTGAATCTATCCTCATCGTTAATACACAGCCAGAAAAATAATCGGGTCCGACGTACTCTTGGCCTAGGAAATCCTTGAAGGCAACAACTGTGTTCTTGGGATTCCGGATCAGGAGCGCCTTGGCCTGGTTTCCGGTGTACTCTTCACCATCTACGTAAGACAAGAGGGTGGGAATCTGGCGATCTGGTAGCAGCGACGTTAGCTGGAGAATGGGGGCTGAGAATGGTGCGAATAGATCTCACCTCCATCCTCGTTGGCAATAACGACGGGGCTGTCGTCGATAGTGCAGGCGATAGAACTATAAGAGTTGCCAAAAGAGATACCAATGGCACAGCGATCATCGGGCGCGACGCCGGCGGCTCCTTTCTCAGCCATACTTCAGTAATTTCGTGCGGCTTTAACCGGTGCTGTGTGCGTGTCGGGCAATACGGAGGGGGTGTTGGCAGCGTCGAGATCTGATTAGCGGGACAGCACGGGATGTGATAGGTAAAGTACGGTGGTTGGCGGTCGGTTGGCGGTTGGCGGTTGGCGATTTGCCTCACGAATTTTAGCAACCGAAAAAAAAGGTTGCCAAAGAGATAGGAAACCCTGCTAAGGTTCCAACTGCGACGGTCGCCCCAGCCACAAATGCCCCTCCAAAATGCAGTACCTGCCACATTTCATGTGATGTCTTATCTGCCAGCTTATCAACTATGGCCCCATTAAAATTTGGCAGCCAAATTAATGCAAGACAGGCCGAACCGTTGCTTTGAGGTGTATTGCCTTTCCAGATTGCAGCCGAACCACTCATTCCACAACTGCAGCAGCACCCACAAACAGTATCTTTGAGAATGGCAGCCCAGGCCGAGCCCGTTTTTGTTCTGCCGGGAGACGACATCCCTGCATCTCTCATTCCCTCTCATCCTAAACGGGCATTGAAGCTGGGCCCCGGTCTGCGACACGTACCTCCGAGCGAGCTGATACCGACTGTGGCGGGCCAGCTGGTCACCGACCGCAAGAAGAACTCCATATGGGTTGAGTATAACGGCGGTAGAGTGAGAATCCCCGGTCTTCCTATACCACCGCCGGGCATTGCTGACCCAGATTCTTAAGTATATACCAGCAGTCGGTGATTTGGTCATATGCACCGTCCAGCGCCCTGGTCCGGAGTACTACTTTGTGTCCATCACTGATTACAATACCAACGCCATTCTCCCTCAGCTAGCTTTTGAGATGGCCACCAAGAAGACCAGACCCCAGCTCACCCATGGTGCTCTAGTCTACGCTAGAGTGTGCCTAGCCAACCGTCACATGGATCCTGAGCTAGAATGTGTCTCCCCTACCACCGGCAAAGCGGATGGCCTGGGTCCCCTGGTCGGAGGCATGCTATACGACATATCTCTCGGCATGGCTCGTCGGTTATTAATGAGAAAATCGGTTGAGGAGGGGAAAGTAGCCGTGCTGGAAGAACTTGGGTCCGCCGGTCTTGCCTTCGAGACTGCTGTGGGTAGAAACGGCAAGCTGTGGGTCAACAGCGACAGCGTCAAGACCGTCTTGGTAGTTGGTCGAGCAGTCAAGGAGACGGACGAGAATAAGCTCAGCGTCGAGCAACAGAAGAAACTCGTGCGGAAGCTCGTCAAGGAGATGAGTTGAGTCGGGGTCATGTCGGCGGGAAACCCCCGAAACGCGCGTTGATACGTCAGAAATCGACTCGTATTCCGACGATCGCTTTCGCGCGATACTATCTCGCATATCGCAACAAGGCCAGATGCCTGAGTTCTGTTCACGATCGATTAATCTGTAAAGAATTCTAACGCTCCCCCCATTGCATTACCTACCACATATGGAGCACTGTGGTCGCTTCCGCCTCCTCGGTTGTGGGGGCTTCACGTAAGTCGACAATGATTTGGAATTAAGTTTATTATCTGCGCGCTCTTATCATTATAAAGTGCCAGTGAACCAATTGACTGACGGCAAATTGTTCCATTTTTAGGGCATCGACTCCATCACTTGCATGGTACCTTTATATTGAACTGCACGCCCGCTGCTGGCCGTGCCGCCGCAATCAGTGCCTCCGGTCTTGTCCGGGAAATCCGCGCTGCACTCCACGGCCCTACATTGACATGGCTAAAGTCACACAGCAGATGGCGTCCGGGTAGAATAGCGGGAACTCGCAGCAGCGTGGGATACCGCGTACCAGCAGGTACTTTTGCAGCCATCCAATTTGGCTAAATACCTATATCATGACCACAGCTACTTGTCACTTTAACCAGCTCATGCTCTGTGCATAACCTTATCCTTATTCTCCGTTTGACGATGGGATCGACAAGCTCCAGACTTGAAGTGCAGAACATAGCAATATACGACCCAATAATATCGTAATGATTAACAACCTCAGTTCTATCGACCGCGCTGCAAGTTTGTCGTCCCGCTCAAAAGGATAAACACATATTCAGTAGGACTTTATGCATTACTCGACGTACAGCTGGTAATCAATGTAGATAGATTGAGATACGCCGCGACGGCGAATATATATTGGCGATGGAGGCACTTGAAGCTCTGGGAAGCCGTTCAGAATCTACTCGTTGTCTCTAACATCTCATCGCCTCCTCCTTAGTGCGCTCGCCTTGCAGCTTGCAATTTGCCTGGTTCATCGAGTGTCATCCACAATGCAGTTCTTTGCCCTTCTCGCCCTGGCGACAGCCTGTGCTGCTGGTCCTATCGTCTCTCGGGCCGCACTCAGGCCATATGTCCAGCCTAAGAGCACTGACTCCAGAAGTCCGTGCCCTATGCTAAACACTTTGGCGAACCATGGATACCTGTACAGAATCACTTTCCGTAACAGTCACTGTTAACCATAGACTCAGCTAACTAAAGTACATTTTCAGCCCTCATAACGGCCGTAACATCACGGCCCAAGATTTTGGCAACGCCGTCTTCGAGGCGACGAACTGGCACGAGGACTTTGGGATTCTTGCCTCCACCGCCGCACTCGCGAAGCTCGGCAAGTCCGCACTCGACCTGGAGGAGCTCAACAGCTCGCCAGGCGGCGAACACCCGGCGTCCCTGACGCGAAAGGACGCAAGCTCCGGCGACAGCAAAACCATCGACACGGCTCGCGTAGCACAACTTCTCGCGGACAGCAAGACTAACTTCCTGACCATCGACTCAGTAGCCAAGACCCGCAACCGCCTCGACGCGAGCTCGAACCCGCCCCTCACGGCATCGGAGCTGGGCGTTGCGCAGGGAGAGGCCGCGCTCATGATGCTGCTCATGCGTGACACGTATGTTTCACTACCGGCCAATGAACAGGACCTGAGCACGCTACGCGCGCCTAAGGAACGCACGAGGGTGTGGCTGCTACAGGAGAAGTTCCCTACGGCTCAGGGCTGGAAACCCGCTGAGGAGCTCGTCCAGGTTGCGGACCTGGGACCAGTCAACACCGCCATCGTTGACGCGCAGGCTGCGCTGAAGGGAAGTCCTTAAATGTCGAGTATAGATAGGTACGTAGCGAGCGGGCTTGAGTTGCTTGCAATAGATTCTTTTTCAAGAGGCTGCTGCCTATCACGTGGTCTCCTTTCTACTTGGATACTTCACTGCAGCCCATGTGCGGAATAAGCTGCGTGACTACCGCTTCTCGTAGGACATCGTTGACACTACGTATATGCAATATGACAAGCCCAGTTCCCCGCGACGTATGTGGCTCTGCTCGCTTGTCTGAGATTCTCCGCATTGGAGCCTGTAGATCCCTCTTGTCAAATCCTTTAGAAAAACCTCGCGTCCCGTACTCTTTCAGTATTCCATCTCACCCTATCGTGTCACCCTACCGTCTTCTCCCATAGGCTCCATATATCCCATCGCTCCGGTCTTGTAACCTGTAGATATAAGGACGTCAGACTCATGATAATAGCTCATCAGTCCAGCTGAATTCCCGACCCTTGTGAATCAACTATTCCCCCAATGGCGGCAGCACGAAGTGTGCTGTTAGCACTGCGAAAGTTCTTGTCAGCAACATCTCACGAAACGTGTATTACGAGACCCTTACGGATAAATATCGTCACCACCATGTAGGTCAATCTTCGCTCTCGCAACGCAGGAGTCGGGCTCTTCCATCTCACCAGCATACCATGTCCGCCCCACCGAGTCAAACAGATGACAACAGAGATCAAGAAAACCTTGCCAAGACAGAAAACTTCAACAACTTGCAAATGATACTATGACAAGTAGCGGGCCAGCGGTCAACCTTCAACCTCCAAGCATCAATATCGTTAGCCCACCTACTTATGCTATAAAAGTCACTACACAGGTCATGTTTAAGCCAAATCCAGCTAGTACCTACATGCCGCCTAATTTTACCGTAGGCTAAGACACCTATAGAAATCGATGTAAGTACTAATAACGTAATGTTTAATATTTATACACGGAGGTATATACGTCTAAAAAGTTTTATAGATATATATAAGATTAGTGGCCCCCCTACGGGCCGGCCCCTCACGGGCTACCCCAGCCACCTTAATTACACGCTTTTTAAAAGGCTATTTTCTTAGCCCTATTTTATATTTCCTCTACCACTTTTACTCCTATAATTGATTTTTTACGATTAATTAATTCGCTTTTTTTCGCTTTTTTTAATAATATTACCTATTAATTAAAAAATATGCGCGGCGTGTATAATTTACAACGTTAAGCTAGGTATACTTGTATGTACTGCTGCGTTAAAGTAGTTAATACTATAATTATATATTATACGTTGTTTTTAAAATGTTTTAACTAAAAAACAGTAAAATTAAAACTTTTAAGCTTTATTATTTTATTTAAAGTTTTAATTATTTAGCTAAACTATTAGCTAAGTTAAACTAAGCTTCGCGTTAACTTTTATTAAATTTTAAGCTATAGTTTAGTATTTATTCCGTATTTTTAATAGCTAAAAAAAGCTCGGCGAGAAATAGTATTATTATTTTTTAAATTAAAATTTATTAATTTAAACCGTTAAAACTAATATTATTAATTATTTAAAAATTAATAACATTAACGTGTTAAATTTAAAGGGTTAAAATAACGGTTTATATAACATAGATTACTTATATATATTTATTTAATATAGGATAAAAGAACTTTTATAATATAATAAAACATATTAATTAATTATTTATTATATTTAATTAGAATTGTTTAATTTTAATAATTAAAAGTTTTATACGTATTAATTCTACCCTTAGGGCTAGAATAAACAACTAATTAAACAATAATAACGTTATTAGCAAATATAAAGATTACACTAGTTAAGCTAAACGACTATACGCTCTAGAATAAAGAATTTACAGCTAAGGCCGTTTTTTTAAACCTTTAGGAGTACTTATAACCTATAAATAGATTTCCGTAGCTATAATTATTAAAAAAACTTAAATATAAATATTATTTTAAAAGAATAATTAGCAGAATAACTAAAGCTTAGTTAACTATTACTATTACCGAAGATAATATTAATTTTATTAATAAGCCGAGCAATTTAACGGAAATAATAAAAAATAGTAAAAAAGTTTATTAAGCCGATTAAAGTAAATACTTTATAAAAAAATAAAACTTTAAAATATATTAAAAATATATAATTAATTTTATTATATAGCTAAGCGAATTTATATCCTGTAATTATAAAAAAACTATATTTAAACTTATAAAATTAATTAATAAATAGTATAATAAGCTTTAAGAACTAAAAAAATACTTAAAAATAATATAATAACTATAAGTAAAAGCTTAGTACTAAGCTTATATAAAAAAAATAAATAAATTTCTAAAAGATTTTAAAATATAAGCTATAAAATAAAAGTTAATTATTTTGATAATTTTTAAATATAATGTTTTAAAACTAAAAAATATAAACTATTTAATTATAAATTTTAAAATTTGTTTAAACAAAGTTTTTAAAATATGGATTATTATTTTTAAAATAATTTATTAGGATAAAATTACTAGCAATATATTAATATACTAAAAAATTAAAACAAGTTTTTAAAATAAAGCTAGCTAAAAGGTTATTATTTATTAATTAGCCGGATAGCTATATCGAAGTATATTTAAAGCTGTTTAATTTAATAAAAAAGATTTTAATTATTTAAAAAATATTATTAATAAAGCAGATTTATTCTTTAAAAGCAACTATAACTAATTATTATTATAAAAACGTAGCAAAAAACGTAAATATAAAAGAAATAAAAGAAATTTATAAAAACAACCTTGTAATAATTTAAATATTTATAAATTAGGAGCTTAAGTTTATAAAGGATATAGTAGTTTTTATTTAATATTTAAATGTTATTATTTTTTTTTAAATATTACGCTAAAAGATTTTTTCTTAAGCTAAATTATATTAAAGTTAATATAAAAAAAAATAAAAGCAAATAAAAGCTTTAAAAAGATTATTAAATATATTTAAAAAAAAAAAAAACCAAAATAAAGCTAAAGTAGTTTAACTAATTAAGTTAAATATTAACATAGGCTTTATTTATTATAAAAACTTTAAAAATAAAAAATATTTATTTATTAAAAAACTTAATAATTTTAAACTTAAAAACTACGCTATATATATTTAATAAAATTAACGTAGTTTATAAACAAGTTATATATATAAACGAGTTATATATTTTTTTTATTAACGTGTATATTTTATTTTTATCGCGTAATAATTCTATAATAATATAATATTTATTTAAACAAAAAAAGCTAATTTAATCTTTATTATTAAAACTATCCGATTAGTAAAAAAAATTAATATTTAACACGTTTTTAAAATTTATAACGTTTTTATTATTATAATATATAATAAAATAAACGGACATACTATACGCGATAAAACCCGCGCTAATATATATAAACTTAATTTAATTAAAAAAAATATTTTTTTTAAATATATTTTTAATTTAAATAAACGAAAATATTTTTTTATTTATATTATTATAAAAAATATAGCTAATTTTTTTTATAACTTATATAGCGTATTTTTAGTTAGTAAACAATAAGTTTATAACTTTATTAATTATTATAAAAAGTTTAAAACATAGTTTATATATATTTATAATTATTAAAAAGTATTGTACGAAAATTTAAAAATTATTAACGCGTAGTTTAAGCGTTATATATATATAAAAATATAATATAATATTTATAATAATAATATTTAAAACTTTAATAAAACTAAGTTTATAATAAGCT
>MU619738.1:0-107500 GCA_025201785.1 Xylaria longipes
TTATTAATTTTTTAATATTTAATATATAATTTTATTAATAATTTATTAAAAATAATAATAAGTTATAAAGCTATTAAAATAATTATTATTTATATTATAAATTAAAATATTAATATATATAATATTAATACTAAACTATTAAAAAATAACTAATATATATAATATTAATAATTTATTTATAAAATATATTACTAGCTATAAAATAACTTATTATTTATAGCTTTAAGCTTATAAAAATAAACTAAAAGAAAAAGCTATATATTTTTAAGTATTTTTATCCTATAAAATAGTTAGTATTATTTAATAAAATAATAAAATATTATTAACTAAATAACTTTAGTAAAAACAACTACTTAAATATATTATAATATTAAACATTAAACGCGTATAAAAAAACTATTATTGCAAAATATACCCTAGCATTTAAAGCATACCCGGGCAAGTATAGCTAAATATAATATAATAAATAAATAATATATATAAAATATACTTAAACTACTAGTTATATTATTTTTAAACTTTTTTATTTTTAAAATCGGAGGACTATTTAACAGTTTTTGGCTTCTGGACCTAAATCTTTATAGCTATTTAAATATTATATTAAGTATATTAAAGGTTAGTGCCCGGGGAGGTTTTAATAATTAGCTTTTTTTAATAATACTGTATATTTTAGCTAGTTATAAAGCTTGTTTAAAAGGTAAGCGCGTTTTAATTAATTTATAATAATTAATTAATTAAAAATATTAAACAAAAATATTAAAATAAATTAAAATAACATATAACAAGCTTTATTAAAAAGTTATTTTATAACTTTATAAGCAAGCATATATTATTAGCTATAATTTTAAAATTATTTATTATAATAACTTTAATTAATAAATAAATATTAGTATTATTTAAATAACTAAATACTAACCTTATAAAAAAAAATAAAAAAGCTATAAACGTATAAAATATAATAAAAAGCTATAAGCGTATAAAATAAAAAAAATAAAAAAAGCTTTAAACGTATAAAACAAAAAAAAAAAAAAAAGCTTTAAACGTATAAAATATAATAAAAAGCCGTAAGCACACGAGATAAAATAAAGAAGAAAAGCTTTAAACGTATAAAATAAAATAAAGAAAAAAAGCTTTAAGCGTATAAAAAAAAAAAAAAAAAAAACTTTAAACGCATAAAATAAAATAAAATAAAAAGCTATAAATGCATAAAATATAATAAAAAAAAATAGCTATAATTATATAAAATAAAAAAAAATAAAAGAAAAATAGCTATAATTATATAAAACAAAACAAAATAAAGAAAAATAGCCGTAATTATAAGAAATAAAATAAAGAAAAATAGCCGTAAGCGTAAAAAACAAAATAAAAAAAAGTAACCGCAAGTATAAAAAATAAAATAATAATAAAAAGCTGTAATTATAGGAAATAAAACAAAAAAAAGTAGCTATAAACGCAAAAAACAAAATAATAATAAAAAGCTATAAGCGTAAAAAATAAAATATAAAACGTAAAATATATACTTAATATTATAAACTAATAATAAATATAAAAATATATAAACAAAATAATATATAAGTAAATAAATTAATTAAAATATAAATATAAAATATAAAATTAATAAATAAATAAATAAAAAACAAACAAATACTAAGGCTAAAATTTAATAAAAAATTATATAATAAATATATATAAATATAAACAATTTAATTAACTAAACTTATATATTTAGCTAAAAAAAAATAATATAAAAGCTATATATTAATAAATAAGCCGAGTAGCTAACTATAGCCGCGTGTATACAATAAAAGCTGCTATACGCGGCTTAAGCCGATTAAAGCCGCGTGTATATAATAAAAGCCGATAATTATAAAGGGTTTTTTTAAATAAAAAAATAAAATTTTTTATTTAAGCTATAAAAAATTCCTAGCAAAAATTCTAAACTAAAAAAACCTTTGTTTTATTTAGTTATATCTTTTTCGCTAAAAGCTTAAGCAAATTAAACGTAAATTAACTATTAATTATTAGCTATAAACTAATATTAATAAATACTGTTTATATAAATTAAAAAAAAAAGCTATACAAATAATATAATTATAATAAAGATATTTTAAAGCGTTAATACTATAGCTTAATAATAAAAAAAACAATATTTAAATTAGTTAAAAGTAAAAAATAGTTTAAAAATATAATATTAATTAAAATATTAATTTTTAAATTTTATTTTAGCTCGCGGCTATATACTTATTAATAAATATAATAAAAAGCTATAATAATATATTGTTTTTTTAAACTAAAAAACTTAAATTTTATTAGTTATAATATTTTTTTATTAATATAAACGTTTTTTTTTAAATTATTTAAAATATTAATATAAAATTATATAATATAAAAAAACTATACGTTATAATTTAACTAATTATTAAAAAGCGCTAAATATTTAAATAAAAAATAACTATATTTTTTTTTAAATAAAAGTATTTAAGCTTTTATAACTAATATTTTTAACTTAATAAATTTTTTTTATATATTTTATAACTTTATATTAAAATATTTTATAGCTTAAATAGTAATAAATTATTTATAAATAGCTGGATTATTTTAAACTGTTTTTATATCTTTTATTAAATAAATTATTTAAAATTTTGCTATAAAGTTATAAAGTGTTTTTAAACTATTTTTTAAATATTATATTAAACGTTATTTTTAATTATTATAAAAAACTTATTTTATTATATTTTTTTAAAAATATTAAACTGTGTAAAGTATAAAGTTTGCTAATTTATAATTTTTTTTTTAAAAGTTAAAAACGGATTATATATTAATTTTTAAATAAAATATTAATAATTTAATATAAAATAAACTTTTTTTTTAAATAATACTAGTAAATTTTTTTTTATTAAACTTAAAAATAGCTTATATATTAGCTTTAATTAATATAATATTTTTTAAAAAGCGTTATTTTTAAAGTTTTAACACGTTATTAAAATTAACGTTAATTATTATATAGTTTATATTATTTATAAGCTTTTTAAACTAGTTAGTAATTATATATAGCTAAAGTTTATAATAAGCCTTAGCTGCGGCTAGTTTTTTAATAAAATCTTTTTTTATAAAAAGTTTAAAAAACTTACTAGCTAGTTAATCTAAACTATAAGCTTATTTAGCTAATACATATATTTTATTTATAAAAACGTTTTTTTTTTTAAAAAGCTTTAGTTTTTTTATATAAAAAGCTAAACTTATAACTAGTTTTAAAAGTTAAAAATTATAATAATTTTTTAAGCTTTATTAATATAAATAAAACAAGCGTTAAAAAAAAAACTTTTTTATTTATTTAAATAATTTATAAAAGCTATTATATTAGCTATAAATAATATTATTAAAGATTTAATTAAATATAATAAGCTTAAAAATAAAAATAAAAAAGTTAGCTATATTTTATTATATTTTTAAAATAAACTTATAATAAAATATATAAGTTTATATAAAAATAAAAAAGTTATAAAACTTTAAAAAAAATATAATTAACTATTAATATTAGGTAGCTAAAAGGGTATAATATTATACGTTTAAAAAAAATAAAATAAATAGCTTTTTATATTGATTTATTTAATTAACTAGCTAAATATACGAAAAAAAAGCCTTTATACGTAGAATTTTTTTATAAGCAAAGAATTTTGCAAACATATACCACTTGCCCAATCGGGCCACAGGGTAATTAAGCTACTACTTAATTGCTAGTGTTATACGTATATTCTTATACGTAGGTAGCCTTATAAACAGTTAATCCTAATATCACAACAATTAATTAGTTAGCTTAAATATATAAATAGTTTTTTTTTTTTTTTAAAATTAAGTATTATTTTGCTATTATTATTAATTATTTGAAAATACTAGTTATTAAACGTTTTTAATAATAATATATATATATTTTATATTAAAAGCTATAATATTATTTTAATAGTTATAAAAAGAAAAGTTATATAAAATTATAAAAAGAATAAGCTTAATAAACAACAAGTTGTTTTTTAATATTTTTAATATAACTTATGCTTATATTAATAAAAGCATAAAAATTTACGTAAGCTTTAAACTATTTATAATATAACTTAATTATTTAAATATTTTAAATAAACTTTTATATATTATTAATTAATATAACTAACTTTTTATTAGCTTTATTAAGTAGTATATAAGCTTTTATAGCTAAAGTATTAAAGTATAAGCTTTTAAGTTATTATAAACTTTGTTTAAAAAATAACTAAATAATTAATTAGTTTTATAAGTTTTTTATAACGTTAATTTTTTTTTATTAATAATAATATTAATAAATAAAAACTTTACTATTATTATTATTTAATAATTTATTAACAAACTATTTTTATAAATTATAATTTTTTAAATATAAAATAAATTATATATATAAAAAGTTAAACGTATATATAAGCTTTATTATATTAATTTTATTGCTTTTTTTACTTTTTAAATCCTTGCTAAAAAATATATTGTAGTTTTTAATAATGTTATTATTTAATAAATATCTTTTAATAATATTAACTATTATATTTAGCTTTAAAGCGTAACTATTAACTTTAAAGCTTAACTTTATAAAAGTAAAGCTTTAACGTAAAGTTTTTAAAAAAATACTATAAGCTTAATCCTATATAAAAGGTTGGATATTACTTTTATAAGTTTTAAACTAGCTAAAAAAAACAGTATAATCGGCAAGAAATTAAAACTAAAGCTCGCGAGGTTTTTTAGCTATAAAAATATTATAAATATTATTTACGTTAATACCTTTTTAAAAGCTATGCTTAACAGTAAAAATAACGCGCGGCTAAATTATCTAATTAATTTTAAACAGCATTATTACTTTTATAATAAAACCCAGCTAAAACTTTAACTGTTTTTATTATTTATTAACTTTAATATAAATAAATATATATTATTAATACCCCTTAAAAGCTATACTACTATATATAAATGTTTTTAAACAGTATTATTATTTTTATAATAAAATTTAACTAAAACTTCAGCTATTTTTATTGTTTAACGCTAGTTTTAACTTTATAATTACCTGCTAACTTTAATATAAACAAGCATATATTTTTAATATTTTTTAAAAGCTAGCTGTACTATTATATAAAGCTGTTTTTAAACAGCACTATTACTTTAATAGTAAAACTTAGTTAAAACTTTAGCTTTTTTAATTATTTTTAAAAATAAAACCAGCTTTAATTTTATAATTATATTTATTAACTTTAATATAAAATAATATTATTATTTTTATAATAAAACTTAGCTAAAACTTTAGTTTAATAAATATATTTATATTATATTATAATATTTAAGTTTATAAAAATAAAAAATCTATAATATTATAGCTATTTAATTAATACTAAAATTTTAATACTATAATATTTTTAAATATAAATAAAATATAATTTATTTATATATTTAATATTTTAAAAAGTTAAAAAAACATATATTATATTTTTAGCTGTTTTAAGCCGGTATTAACATAAGTTAAGTTTATTAATTAAAATTTTAGCAGTATTTTTTTTAAAATTTTGTTTATGTTTAATATATTTAGCTGCTTTTATTTTTTACGGGTTTTTTTTTAACTAAACTAGTTTTTAAATATTAATACTTTATAAACTTTTTTTAAAAACCGTTTTAATTAAAAATAATAAAGTTATAATAAATAAACAAGTTTTTATTATAAATATAAAAATAGCTTTTAAAACTATTTTAATATACGTTACGGGTATTAAACGCAACTTTATTTTTTTTAAACTTTTTAAATAAAGTAATACTTTTTTAAACTGTTAATAACAAGCGTATTAAAAATAAATAAATAATAAAAACTTTAACGTAGTATTTTTAATAATTATATAAAGTAGTTATTAAAGTAGCCGAAAATAAAAAGCTTAAGCTTAAAGTTTTAGTTTTAAATTATTTAAATTATTTATATATAAATAAAAGTACAAGTAATTTTAATAAATATATAAATATATATATTAGCTTGTTTTAACTTATTTAAAATAATATTATAATAAAAACCGTTAATAAAAAATAAGCTATTAAGCTTTATATTTATAAGCGGTTTAAAAACTTTTTTAACAATATATATTATAAGTTATAAAATTAAGTATTTTTTAATAGTTTATCCAGGGCGAATAATATTAATTTTATTATTATTAATATTAGTTTAAACATGTTAAACTTTTAGCGCGTAACTGTTTATTTTAATAAATAAAACAAAATAATTAAAAACTAATTAAATATATTATATAAGTTAGCTATAAATAATTAGCTTATATATTTATTTTAATAGCGCTAACTATATTTAAACGTTTAAAGCGGTAGTAGTATATTAAATAAAACAATAAATATAATTTAAAAAAAAAAAACCTTATAATAATTGTAAAACAAAGTTAACTATAAAAAAATAAACTAGTTATACTATTAATAAGCTTTAAAAAGTAAAAAAAAAAGCTTGATTATATATATTATAAAAACGTTATATACTTATAAAAATAAAGCTTTAATTATATTTTTTTTTTACCGGCCGAAAATACCGTAAAAATATACCGCGATATTTTTATAACACTATTAATATTTTTAACAATAAAGCTTTACTAAGTTATTTAATTTAGTATAAATTTTTTTATACTATTTTACAAGAGCAGCTATTATAATTAAAATTTTTATACTAAAATAAACTTGCTATTAAATTTTATTAACGTTATTACAGCAGCTTTAAGTATTAAAATAAATTAATTATTTTTAAAAAATAAATATTATTTATATAATAAAGTTTTAGCTATATTATATATTTATTAATATTAAATAAGTTGTTTATAATATTTAAAAAGCTCGCGTTTTTATATATTTATATACTACAAATTTATAAAACGTTTAAAATATTAGCTATAAAAAGTTAAAAAATCTATAAAAGTATAAGCATAAATAAAACGCTAATTTTTTTCGGTAAAAAATCACGCAACTTGTTTTCTTACTTTATAAAGGTTTTACTACAGAATATAAAATAACTTAAACTATCCTTTATATATAACCCTAACTATTATATATTATTATTTATAACTATATAGCTGCTACGTTTTTTATTTATTAATAAAAGTATATATACTATAATTATAATATATAACTTTAAATAAAAATTAAATACTATAAAGTTATTAATAAATATAATAGTTTTTATTACGCGCAGGACTTATATTAATAATAGTTATAAATATATATCTTTTTAGCTAACTTATTATAAGTTAAAAGCAAGTAGGTTAAAAGCTAAACACCGGAAAAATAAATAATAGCTTTTAATACTTAAAACCAATTTAATAACTAAGCTTTTAAAAATAAACAATATTATTAAGCTATTTATATAATATAATAGTTATAAGCAGAAAATATTTAATAATATTTAAGTTTATAAAATTTATAAGTATAAAAAGCTTTATTTTTTCTGCTATATATAAATAATTAACTTTTTATTTCGAGATTATTTTTTTATTTATTTTTTAATAAAATTATTATTAAAAAACGTTTAATAAATAATTATAAAAATAAATAAATAAATAAAATAAATATAAATAGCTAACTAAAATATTACTTTTATAAAAATATAAAATTAACGGTTTTAAATATTTTATTTATTTTGTTTTTATATAGTTAGTCCTAAAGTAAATAATAAGCTTATATTATAGTTATAAATAAATAATATATTTATATTATATATTTTTTATATAATAGTTAATAGCTTATTATATTAAAAGTATTTACGTAGTATAGTTAATATATTAATTAATTAAATTGCTTTAAAATAAGTTATAAATATAAACTAAGTCCTATTTATTTTAAATATTTTAATATAAGCAAGCTTTTTATAAGTTGTTTAAAACGTTTAATTAATTAACTTTAATAATAGCTTATAAGCCTTATAAATTATATAATTAAATAAATAGTTATATAACTATTAATAGTACGTACTTTTATTTAATTTTATTAAAGAGTATATAAAGCAAAAAATAAAACTAAAACAACTAAAAAAGCTATTAATATTATATATTACTATATATAATAACTTATAAAAAGCTTTTTATACTTTTAGTTTTTAGTTTATATATATTAAATATTTAATTAATATAATATTAGTTTATAGCTAATATAAATAAGCTATTAAAGTAAAAAGAATACGATAGAGAAAGAGATTAGCAAAGAAAAAAGAATATAACAGGTATAAAAGAATTAATGGAATTGTAGTAAATTAAACTTGCGGCGCAGTGCAGTGAAGCATAGTCTTGTTAGGGTTTCTCCCGAGCTTCCGCGGGTACGATAGGACGCATGAGACACTATTACCTAGGTATGATTCATTATGAGTAGCCAGTAAACGGCCAGTGATTGGCCAGAGAAACATGGCACAATAAGGAACAGAGCAATACTCAACTTACCTCGTTCGCCCTTTTAACCTTCTGCAGCACCAACAATCGTCAGAATCGTCGACAAACCCGTAATTTAGGAGCCATACTGTTAAAATGTCAGACCAAGACGCGGGCACGGGCACGCCCTCCCCTCCACCTCTGCCCCCTGGCGTACGGTTAGAAGAGCACGAGAAAGAGATCCTCAAGCGCCAAATATATACTCCGGAGCCGCAGATGAGTCGCTTAGGGCTTTTATATACATGTGCAACAACTTTTGAATTACTTCTCCTAGTCATCAGTTCAATTGCGGCGATAATTGGAGGAGCCCTTCAACCCGTATCATTTGTGAGCTGCCCCTCACAGATATTCAATCTCATAAACTAATTTTGGTAACGCAGCTCCTTCTAAGAGGTTTGGCCCAGGCTTTCAAGGAGTTCTTCCTAGGCTTGTCTACGGGCCCTTACCTCTCATCCCTAGTCGCAAGATTTGCTCTATTCTATGTATACATAACCATAGGACAGTTCGTTTCTGTGCACATCTCTACGGCCGGTTTCATGATCACAGGGGAAAAGATAACTCAACGACTGCGAGAGAAATATCTCGCCGCCATCCTCCGCCAAAATATACAATTCTTCGATGTCCTGGGAGCGGGAGAAATAACAAAAGAATTACTGCTGATAGTAAGGAATTTTCGGAATTATTTTCTTCTTATTTGGCCAACTTTCAGAGCACGACACGTGCTTTTTGGGCCAAGATAATGTCTTGAAGCTTCCGAAACTCTCAAATCACGCTCCAGCTGACGGTAACTGACCCCGAGTGTTGCAGCGAATCTTATCCAATATGCTTTGACGGGCAAACTTTCCCTGACTCTATACTCCTGTGCCACTTTTGGTGCAGCTTTCATCATTAGCTTGGTGAGAAGCTGGCGCATGGCTCTTATTCTGATATCTTCAATCGTGGCAGAAGTTGGTGCTATGACTATAATATGCGGTTCGTTTATGGTCAAGTATACCCGGATGTCTTTATCTGCGCATGCAGACGGATCAACAGCTGCCGAGGAGGCCATTAGTTCAATCAGGCACATTACTGCATTTGGGATCCAAGACAAGCTGGCCGATAGGTATCAGAAATTTCTCACCAAGGCAGAGGCCTCTAGTCTCAGGAGTCGTATTGCTCTTGCGGCTATGATGGCCCTCATCAACTGTGTCATATTCTTGACTTATGGACTAACATTCTGGCAAGGGTCACGTTATCTTGTCATTGGTGAATTTGAATTGGGTTCTCTTATAACTATTCTCCTTGCTACGCTGACAGGAGCGTTCACGTTTTGTAACATAACACCAAATTTCCAAGCGTTTGCAACCGGCGTGGCAGCAACAGGAAAGATTCTTGCAACAGTGTCCAGGAAGTCGCCACTGGACACAAAATTCTCCGGAGGAGAGAAGCTACAAGATGTATCTGGGAAAATAGAAGTCAGAAACATTGCCATGTTTACCCTTCTAGACCGGACGTATTAACTCTAGATGGGATAAATCTTCTGTTTCCGGCAGGAAAGATGACCGCAATAGTCGGTGCTTCTGGCTGTGGAAAAAGTACGATAGTAGGTTTGATTGAAAGGTTTTATGAACCGGTCAGTGGTGAAATATGTAAGTCATCATCCTGTGAAAGATAGACCTCTAATAATAAAACAGTACTTGATGGCTACGCCAACAAATTGCGATCGTCACACAGGAGCCCACACTCTTCGCCACAACTATATTTGAAAACATTGGATTTGGTCTGATAGGCACTGAGCACGAAAACTCCCCTCTTAGGGTGGTGGAAGAGCTTGTATTTGACGCCGCAAAGAAAGCGAACTGTTTCGAATTCATTTCTGCTTTGCCGGACGGATTCCACACGAGTGTTGGTGCAAATGGCTCATTGCTCTCGGGTGGACAAAAGCAGCGAGTTGCTATTGCACGGGCTATTATTAACAATCCGAAGATCTTGTTGCTAGATGAGGCTACTTCAGCTCTAGATGCCCAGGCCGAGCGGCTAGTGCAGGCTGCGCTTGATGTTGCTTCTGAAGGCCGGACAACTATCACAATCAGCCACCGGTGTGTATTTAATCAGTCCTATAGACATAAGCTAATTATTATTCAGACTCTCTACTATTACCGCAGCAGCGAATATTGTTTTTATGTTTCACGGACGTGTTATTCAAGGCCTTGGATTTCCTTCTTTTTTTAAGTTCCTAAGCTCCTGCAACTATCCACTAAGTTGTAGTAATGAACATGCTGTAGAAGTAAGACATTGCGAGATCGGTTTCGGCCACCTACTCCGTGTAAGGAAATCGTCTATAATAACGTTACATAATATATTGGAAGCCCAGCGACAAAAATCGCTCGTTTCAACGCTCAAGTCATTATCGTTGTATGCAGCCTCACAATCGGCCAACTTTCTCGCCATCGCCCTGGCTTTCTGGTATGGAGGGGCTCTGATCGTCCACGATGGGTATTCTAATATGTTGCAGTTCTTCATCTGTTATGCAGCTGTTATCTTAGGCTCATTCAGCGCGGAGCCATTTTCTCTTTTGCTCCAGACATGAGCAAATCGCGCCAGGCGGCCCAGGATATCAAAACGCCGTTGGACCGACCTGTCAACATTGACGCCCGTCAAGGAACTGGCGAGATGTTGACGAAACTGAACGGTAGCTTAGAAATGCGCAATATCTATTTCCGATACCCCAACCGACCGGAGAGGGTGGTTGTTAACGGCCTAAGCCTGAGTGTCCAACCGGGGCAATATATAGACCTTGTAGGAGCTAGTGGATGCGGGAAGAGCACCATCATAGCTTTTCTGGAGCGGTTCTTTGATCCTGAAGCGGGACAGATACTGGTTGATGGGAAAGACATTTCTACGTTGAATATCAAGAACTATAGGAGCCACCTTGCTCTAGTTAGTCAAGAAACCGACACTATATCAGGGAACAATCAGGGAGAATATCACCCTGGGAACCAACGACGAGGATGTTTCCGAGGAGAGAATCGCCAAAGCATGCAAGGATGCCAACATCTACGACTTTATCCAATCTCTGCCGTAAACCTCCCACTCTTCTCTGGCCTTTTCCCCCCTCGAGTCTTACACCTAAATGGGCACTTACTAACGCTTGGCTTAGTGACGGCTTCTCAACGGTTATAGGAGCTAGGGGAGGCATGCTTTCTGGCGGCCGGCAGCAACGAATAGCCATTGCGCGAGCACTTCTTCGTGATCCACGTATCCTCCTCCTAGACGAGGCAACCTCCGCGCTCGATTCTGAGTCTTGCGAGTGTAGTGTTGCATGAGGGTAATATTGTGGAACATGGGACACATCAAAAGTTGATGGAGCTAGGAGGGAGGTATTTCGAGTTGGTGAAGTTGCAGAGCTTAGAGAGGACGGAATAGAACACATAGATTAATGTGTGATAATTTATTTTTTGGCATGTAACCTCACTAGAATGTAGAAAATGTAATAAGTTATTCATGAGACAAAGTAGATCTATATTTCAGTCACATCTAGATCGGTGTTCTCAGCTAAACCATTGCAGCCGCAATCAAGGGATTCCAACGCCCATCATAATCCTTCAGTCCTATCAAAACAGAACTATAGCTCTTGTCAACCTCACCCTTCCCAAAAACTTCATACTTTTTGAGATACTAATCTTTGTTCTTCCATTCCTTTCCGTCTTCGCCAACAAACACTGCGTCGGTCTCTGGGCGCATAAGGGAGACGACGGTATACTTGGTACGGTTTACGGCATCCGGAAGCGGCACTACTCGATGCAAACTCGACCTCAGTCTGCCTACAGAAAGGAACTGCAACGAGTCTCCCACATTCACAATCGCATGGCCCTCTCACGGCGCAATATACGCCCATTCACCCGTCCCCGGCATTGCGACCCGCAGCCCTGGCACGTCAGTGAACACAAACGACAAGCTCCCCGCGTCCGTATGCGCAATGTGTCCCACCCCGATATCTTCGGCTGTGCCGTAGGGGAGGTATTTGGGGAGCCCTAGGACGGTGATTGATGCTTCGCCCTTTCGGTGGGTGGATGTGAAGGAATATTTCCCAGTCGGGCCCAGAGATTGGGATAGGCTCGCTAGAATGGCGAGGCTGATATCGCGTAGTGTATATACACCGGCTTGAAGAAAGCCACACTCTGCTTGCAGTGGGCCTGGAGCGGCCATGATGGTGGGATCTGAAACATTGCCCAAGGGGTGTTCAAAAATCTTCAGAGAGGTTGATCAGCACCGATCGGATGTTTTTCAAGCACGCAATTTTTCGGAGCTGAACGGCTTGGGAAGTTGTCCCTTTAAAAGCCTTTTGTTGTCATATTCCGTGTTACTATTTCCCGGTGAATACTTCCCAGCGATAGTAAGGATTGAATGGAGGAAATACGTGATCTGACCTAGAAGTCGTTCCTTGCATAAAAACGATACCTTTCCAATCACAACCGACATCTACACATGAAGAAGTCCGTTGCACAACTCGAATACTATCTACGGATTCAGGCCTTGCAGGACGACACATGTTTCGGGTACACTTATGCAACATTGGCGCGCACAGGAACACTCGCACGTGTGGGAATTACGCCTCCATGCCTATTATTTATTTAGATCAATGTGAGCATGTCTAATTGTTTTCGAGACCCTTCTAGTTCGAAGCTAGTAATCAATGATCATGGTCCTGAAAGCCCGAGTGAATCTGCGTGACTCAGCGTGGCTTGGATGAATCGGTCAGACGATATCGCTGATATGAGCTAAGCTATTGCACTCGCCCGGCTTCGTCCTTTGTTCAAGTGAACTTAGGCAGGCAATTTTATAGATGAATTAATTACCTAACGATACGTATCAATGTGGAAGACATGGATTAAGTGAGTTGGGTTGATCCTATATTTGTACTATCAAACGATGACCAGGCTCTCTAGGTTCCTAGTTTCCCAATGCATAGTAGCTCATGACAGGTATATAACGTCTCTTGCCACTATTAGCACATTTTAACTTCAGCTACTCTTTCCTCAGACCAGTATTACTGTCACGCTTCTCGAACTCGCCTTGATTGGCGAGAGACCTCTTCGGTAGACAAGACGGAGGAGAAAATGGTAGCGAGTGGTTTCCCGAAGAGCAATTCACGGCAGGAGCAAGTACCGGTGGTGAAACAAGAGACGTGGCGCACGTATCATCGCCCTCGTACTCCTCAATTCCGATGTCTTCAAACTGGTCCTCTGAGATGACGCTGGGCGATGGCGATAGATAGCGCCCCGGCGGGAGGAGTGACAGCATGGAGAGCAGGCTTTCCTTGAGCTGCCTTGTTCGAGGAGTCGTTGGTTCGGGTGTGTGCGAGTTGGCCGATTCCCGAGGTGTGTTGAGATATAATGAAGACGACCTTTGCGTGTTGGTGTGACCAACATGGCCTAGTGATGGTAATGTGTAGAGTGATGACAGTGGTGGCGTTGTTCTTCTCTGTTTGTCTGTGCTTCTTACTTGCCCACATGATGATGATGCGTCCGACGTATATGTGTTGATGCTATGGTTTGGGTATGATATCATGGCATATCCCGTCTGGGAAGCAGACGAAAAAGGAGGTGACGGGGAAGGTGACGAATTGTCATCGCACGACTGTTGGCGGGTTATGCCCAACGCGTCGTGCTCTATAAGTATCTAGGTCGTTATCGAAGCTAAATATCAAGTTGGATATTTCATCCTTGTGTGAATAAGCCTCTTTAATATTTGGTGGCAGGTGATTTGCCAGCTGTGGCATGGGAATCATCATTGATATATTGCAGTGAGTGTTAGATTTAGTTTGTGGTGGCGGAAGCGTTCTGCAGAGAACTAACTGAAATTGCAATGACGTCCAGCTTGAGGGTAAGATGAAATGATATGTAGATAAGTCTCTGCCAATCGTGTGTGCTTGTTCATAGACTTAGGAAGTGTAGTATAATCGGAGCCGGTGTAGAAGGAACGGAACGAGGTAACGTTAGATTCTTGTAGCTAGCAATGTCTAAGACGCAAGAATATCTAGCTCAAAAGACTGATCTAAGTTCGTGTAAGTACAAACGACCGAGCTTGTGTTGGGATCGGGTTGGGATCGTGACCGCTTCGGATCCTACGCTAATAGCCTATATGTATTATGAAGACGCTCGCATATCATCAATTTCTCGAATCACCGCCATTCCCAAATCTCGCATGCAAATTGATCACAGACGAGCACCAAGTTGGCCACATCCTACATAGAAAAAAGTTCCAACAAGTCCACGTCAGACGAGAATGGCCCATTCGCTTAGCGATCCCGCCGCAGTCATGCCTATGCTATGCACTCCTTTCCATAAAAAGGAATTGTTGCTCCTACAATACCGACACTTCTATTCCCTGGTCCGTATGCAAACACTGGGGGCAATACTATTTCGCATACTGCGAAGCATATACGATACCTTAGTTCCAAGCCACGTTCGCTAAATACCGTATTCATTCGGTTACAACCCGGGTTTCTCGTGTGTCGAGAGCCAACGAACGCAAAGTATACGATGCATGTTAAAAGAAGCAAATATTATCTACCAAGTTGCATACCTTCCCTGCTAAATCCGGGGCTGGTCTGATCTTGATTGGATAATGAGTGCCGCATTCTTGCAGTCTAACCTAGATGGTCTAGAACATCGCGTTTCGGAGGAGAGCGAGGAATACGATCTATACGCGTTATAAGAGCTTCATGATCAGCCAACCAGTCCGCTAATTATCAGCTATTATTACTGCGCGAAATAGAGGACGGCTGTATTCGTGGCGAGTTTTTCAGGCTTTACCAATCTGAATAATCAGCCCAATTAGCGAAGCTAGGGAGAAGAGGGTTAACGAAACCTCATTCTGTGCCACTCACTATCCTTGGCGAAAGACTGGATTTGGTTTGAAATACATGCGAGGGTCCGATCTTCCGCAGACTTTGCATTTGTAAATGACAATTATCTCTCAAATGATACAATACCGGGACTGAAAATTAAAACGCCGTATCTCGATCCCTTAAAATACCTACCTTTCCGGCCATCGAGAACAGAGACCCATGCACACCATCGCGCCCGCTATATTACCCCCATTCCTCATTTTACACGATATGTTGATCACACCACCAACATGAATCAGTCATCTTCTATATCATCATCACTTAGCACAAGCTTCTGAACTTGTAGAGAAGCCACGGGGCCCCCGGCATGACTGCTGTGCCGTATGGCAAGGCTTTTCTTTCGCGGTGACGATTCCTCGGTAGGTCGATCTGTGGCCCAGGGTTCTGCGGTCCCTCCCGAGTTCTCGTCCAAGTCCACAGCATCCTCATCGGCGGCCTGTCTAATGCCTGAAAACGACACGACTTTCTCGATATCCTTTAACCGGACCGTAGCACCTGGTATTCTGCGCCGGCGGGCGATATGTGACATATAGGGGAGTCTTTCAAGTAGCATTTCGCGACGAGCAGAACTACCGAGGGATAGCAATGCGGTGGAGTGGCCTGACGTTTGTTCTGGGGTCTGTTCTGACTGCGTGACGCGACTAAGATCTCGCTGAGAGTTTAGGTTACCATTGGTGATATTCTTCGGGCGTCGAAAAGCGGCTGCGCCGCTAGTCACATCATGCTCCGAGTCATCACCTTTTAACAGAATAGAAGACCAATGATCGACTAGACTTTCCAACTCCTCCTTCTCTCGCCATAGCTTTAGACTCGTAGGGTAGAACATCTTGAATGCGTCACCACCGCCCCGCCTAGATCCAGTGGCTATTCTCTTGACCGGACTGGGAAGGGAGAAAAGCAAACCGCGTGTGGCTACTTGGAATGCTATCTCTTCTTGACGCAGCACATGACTGGCCGAATCTCGGCCAAAGAAACCTGAAGCCCCAGCACCGCGCCCACCGAAGAACACATCCCAGGAGGGACACAGGAGATCGCTCTCAGATAGATAGTCGATACACCCACCCATATAGTCTAAAAAAGAGTTTGGATCGGAATGACCTGTTGGTTCGCAAGATAGAATGTAGTTCTCATGGAGGGCCGAAATGAAGGTATGTGTATCAGTACCGGTTTCATCAATTAGACTATCAACAGAGACCTCGGATCTTTTTGGTCTGGAACGTGAAGCCAAATGATCGGGTAGGACTTCGGCCCTTCCCCTAGGAGACCGAGGATCCATCGGGCTTTCCTCTCGCTTGTTATACACGACTTTTCCAATCGCATGAAATATACCCAGACTTGCCTCTCGCTGAGACACGAGCTGTAGTGTTTCCACCTCCCCTCGTGTTAAGGGGACGGAGTTTTTGATAGATCGCTTTGGTTTACCAAACTTAACTTGAGACCCCCAGTCAGCTTCTGCATCGCCTTTCAAGCAGAGAAACTGAAGGGCGGAGATAGCACTTCTGATGTCTCCGATCTCGCCTAGCTTTTTGAGCACGAGTGGTCCTGGTGTACGCCGCCTATTTTTTACCTTAGCTTCTTTCTGCACCACCAACTCTAGGGCAGCAGCGAGTAGTGTCGGTGCTATAGCATTGAATTCTATGATGCAAGTTCCAGGATGACGAGTTATCTCCGGACCCAGCAATCGATGGGTGGTAAAGCTATCCGCAGATGCTGAAGTGGTTGTCAGAAGTGTCTCAGATATGATCATAACAACTGGCGTAATCGGATCTTTAGAAGTCTGCTTTGCGAAGAGAGAAAGTGATGGGGTATTCGTTACTAGAAACTGCATAATGGACTTGCGAAAGGACGTCATAGCCGTGGACGAGCGAGCAAAAGTGTTGGGAAACTCCTCAATGAGCATAATCTTCCGCGTGCCATCATCGATTCCGTTGCTATTAGATGCCGAATCTTCTAGACCGATATCCAATTGAGAGAACTTGCCCCCTCTTCCCATGAATTCTTCAAATTGAACGGACGCAGATTGGAACCCTTGAGAGCCCCCAAGTGACGCTGTCGGGTTCCGCCATTCCAGGATCTCGCATCGCATTTCCTTCGCAAGGAGTCGGAGTGTGGTAGTTTTGCCAGTCCCAGCTGCTCCCTTAAGAATAAGAAGTCGCTGTCGCAGTTGACCAGCCATAACACCCTCCAGCCACCGCCTGACATCCGCAACCTTTTTCTTGTGAACGGCAAGCTCGTCTAAGTTCTTAGGGCCAAATCTCTCTGACCAGGGCCTTTGTTCGTCGCTTGCGTGCTCATTGTCTGTGGTAGAAAATACCGGGCGTGAATGTTCACGCGACACGAATTTCGGATTTGAGGCGATATTCGTAGAAGCCGTAGTGCTGCTAGCGCGTATATTGTTGGAGCGTTTTCGAGAAACTAGGCTGACATGGCTGACCGTTGAAGCCCTGTGTTCTTCCACTTCTTCATCATCGGATATCGGATCGCTGATTATATCTTCTAACTTGACGGGCGGTCCTGCTGCGGCTCGTTCGGCTTGTTTGGAGAACAAGGTCTTAAGGTCAGGCGTCTTCCCCTTCTCGTCGTATTTACCCTTCGTCGGCGGTCTGGCCTTATTCTTCTCTGGGCTTGTGCTCGTGCTCTTCCTCCCACCTTTCGAACTCGATCCATTAAGAGAGAAGGACTGCGGAGGCTTTAGAGAGGGTTTGGGGGGTTGACTGGATACTAGGCGGGATGACCTTCGGGTCGGGGTCGGGCTCGGCGAGTTAGCGCGAGCGTTCGACGCATTATTTGTCTTCGCATCAGGCGAGGAGAATAAGTACTTGGTCAGGGTGTTGGCGGCGGGTTTCGAGTCTTCTTCATCGTCTGACGTTTGCACTATGTTGCGTCTCCGGCGCTTCGCAGGCGGCGGCATATTGCATTTAATGCTGGCACGGCATCTGTAGATGTCTCTCGATATCGATTCAAGATACAATTGCGCAATTGCACATCAATCACAAGATCATATTTCACATACAAGGCTTGCAGGCTGTAGTCGGATAGCCAAGTATTCGCGCGATAGATGCGCTTGACGTAGTTGGCCGCCCGAGAATGTACTTTAGGGATGAGGCGGGGGTTGTTAGTGGTGTTAAGTCGTGTTTTAGGGCGCGTCCACTATAACTAGAACGCGCGCTGTCAGGTGACTAAGTCCCCTACCGACTGCCACTATAAATACCCCTTACCCTAGAGATGAGTCGAATAAGGTCTCCAGGTTCTCGTGAGAAACTTTCCTCTTAAATAGAAACATTCTTAACGATGGACAATTACTTCACAGGGGAAGGGATCAAAGATTTGGACGAGATGATTTATATTTGAGCGTTTATTTTAGGCTTAGAGCATGTGGTTGCACTTCTCAGGGTATTAAGACTGAATAGTTCGGCTAGGTTTTGTTAACATTAGACATAGTTAAGCAAGATTATATCAGTCTGCAGTTTGGCCAAGCTACACATTGCACACCAAATGAGACATACGTAGATACGCATCACACAAAGTACAATCACTTGTCAGCGGCGAGGTCCAATCCGCATGGATACTAAGATGCCCATCCGTGAAAGTCGTCGACAAATCGGATTGCTGCCGCCAGATAGTGCTCATGCACATCTCCCCAGGTCCTTGCTGCTTCTTTCATCGCACGTACAGCTGGGCACCGTTAGCTGAGACTTCATCAGGCAAGGGAGGTATCCAGACCTTTGACGAAATGGGCATCCGTCGAGTAAGCCCCGTTGAGCGCTTTATCTTCCACATAATTCCATTGCTTCCCGGCCACATCACTGGGCTTGATGTAGTCGGGATCAATCTGGGGACACTTGAAGATGGCGTAGACGGCAATCGTCAACAGCCACCACTGCCGTACCAAGTCTATGTGAAACTTCGCTGGGATGAAGGGAAGAAGGATTCGCACCGCGTGGCTTGTGGTAAGAAGATGGACGATGAAGAAATTGTATGAGTGTGTTCCCGGAGGGACTGTAGCCACGAGAAGGGATACTGCAGCCTCCTGGGACTCTTGGAACTGCTTCTTCGGGTCCTCTAGAGACCAAGCGTTCCAGTACTCCATGACAAGGTCCTCATGATCCTCAAAAAGGGGGCCGAGATTGTCAAAACCCGGTTGCTTGAATAGCTCGCCTACTCGCTTGTCGTTGGCCATTTTGTTGAGCAACTCTAGCGGGTTTGAAGTTCTGAGCGGCGACGGCTTTTTGTACGACGGATCGTCGATGTACTTGTGGAAGAAATTATACTGTGTCGCAGCCAAGCCCAGGGCTTCCATAGCAATCTCCTTGTTGTCAACCTCGTAGGCATATCCAAGATGAATGAGAGGGTGTCCAACTACGGATGTTAGTAGAATAGACAATCCACAACCCTAGAGAGACATACGACCACCGATGAGACAGTTTACTAGTGGCTCTTCACCACCAAACATATACTCCTTTACCACCTTCTTCCAATCGTAATTATGTCCCATTACCAGGGAATCTTCAAAGAAGTCAACGAAGGCACGTTGATACCTTCTGTCCCCCAAGAACGCTCGCCAGTCATCCTTGGTGACTTCGGCAGGTGACGACTTCCAGGGTTCTAGCTCTTGGGCTTCTACATCGTAAATCTTGTGCAACTGTGTGTCGGATGCACCAAGTAGATATGCCGAGGACAGGATATGTGGCATATGATTGTCAAATTGCAGATTATGATAGAGAATCGAATGGTTGACGTGGTTTGCTCTCAAAAGATGCTTTAAGGTTCTGGGGCGCTTCTCTGGTGCCGTCTCCACATTGTGAATCTCAACCGGTGGGAGGCCGATGGCACGGGACTCATCGTTGCTATTGATGAGCCGGTTAACAACCGGCACATACGACAGGATAGAGGCCATGGTAAGGTTCGTTTATGGTATCGTTGAAATGGCCTGTAGCTGAGGAGAAGGGGCAATTGTGACGCAATGTATCCTGGAGCGAGGGGAGACGATATATATATATATCATTACCCGGTTCTATCCGATAGAAGCATACTAATAATATGGGACCAAGCGTCCCGTCGAACGGCGTCTCTGGAATAAATCAAATTAAAACAATGCTTCTTAAGGCTCTTGCGACCTCGGGAATACCGTCTATGGTCTGATAAATCTTGCAGGTCCAAACCCTACTGGAGCCTGAATGCCTACCTACCCTAGAGAGGTAGATACCTACCTTAGGTAATCCGTCTTTCGAAACGCAAATGCGCTAAACCGAGGAATCTCTTAACAGAGGCTTACTACGAAAAGGTGCACGTGTACGAAGGTCGGGGCCTAAATTACCCAATATCCTTGGCAATACCCCACAGTGCGCCCACCTACTACTTACGGTAGCAGAATTACATATTACCTACTAGGTAGGAAGGCGGTAAAGAAATATGCGCAGGTTTAGTAGTGTTAACCGCTATACGGAGTAACTGCAGCAGACTTAATACTTACCTAGTCGGTACTAAGGAGTAAAGTTACTTTAAACCGGCGTACTTTTTATATAATAACTTTAATAATTTTATAAATAGCTAAGCTACTAGTATATATTAAATATTATTTAATAGTTTTTTAAAAACTATTATTATAAAATAAATAATAACAGGAAAATAGTTAAGGGGAGGGTGGAAGGAGGGTAGTTCAGTGTGGCAGACAGTATATAAAACTTTTTATTTACACTATAAGCCGCCGCTAAAGATATTGGGTAATTTAGGCCCCGACCTTCGTACTGTATATAGGTACCCGTATGGACTCCACTTCGTCACATACCTAAGCAGGAGTAGTCACTAACCCTTAGTATAGGTCTTTTATTAGCAAATAACCAGTATATTAGCAAATAATTAGCAGTACTTCCGAATAAGTAAAGGTGTTACTAAAATAAAAGTAGCTTTTACTACTTGCAATGTACGGTTAATATTATATTCTCTTTATATTATAAAGGTTAGGTTGTTTACCTAGGTACCTTTGAAAAATCTGCCAAGCTAGCCAATCTCACGTCTTCGTCCACGGGTATCTCTTTAGTTCAACACGTCTACACTAAATCTGTATATAAAACGTATCGGTGTGTAAAAGTAGTAGTAATCTAGAGTAGTGATCTAGGTAGGGTAGTAATCTAAAGTGGTGATCTAAGGTGGTGATTTAGGGTGGTAATCTAGGGTGGTGATCTAGGTAAGGTGGTAGTAGTTGGTTAAATAACTAGCTATAATTACATTTTTAGCAAATTTAATATTTCTATACCTAATATATTAAGTTACAGCAGAAGTACATCTATTTAGGTGTAATTTATATAGTAGATTAAGTACCTTTGTTTTTGCTAATATACTGGTCATTTGCTAATAAAAAACCCATACTAAGGGTTAGTGACCACTCCTGCTTAGGTATGTGACGAAGTGGAGTCCATACGGGTATCTATTTACTAACGCGGTCACGAAGCCTTTTCCCTTAATCATTTAACATGCCGCCGTCCCAACGCATTCTCATCTACGCAGAGCTCCTATCCAATATCCGGCAAGTATCAGTTGGATGCACTCTACCAACGCCCATATCAGCAGCCACACGCGCAACCGTCGCGGCTGATGGCCGGGCCCTAACGGTTGCGCACGATGGATCCAGCGAGACCATCCAGCTGCCTGAGAGCGTAGCGCCATTTTCACAACTGCCCATCAGGGAATCAGGAGGAGGCACCGGTCTGTCATGGCGACTACCGCTCGCCACACCCGCGACTGGACGCGTTCTGTCCGCCGCGCCAGAGGAGTCGGTCCCCTGGTCCGCCATAGACCTCGAACCAGGCTTGGCCGTGGTATGTAGGACGTGCAGGTCCACCATTGTCGACGCCGGTACGCTCAGGGTGTGGAAAGACTTGCCGAGCGAGAACTGGGCCGAGATGATGGAGTTTTGGCACTGCCATAAGCCGCATAACCACAAACACAGTAGCGACGAGGAGCACCTGACTAACCGTGGCTACGGGGCGAGCTCGCGTATAACAGCGCAGCCCGGCGTAGGCTTCGTCGACCTAACATCATTCCTCCTAGCAGACTCGGATTCGGTCACAGGTTCGGTAAGTTCTCTCTTATGCTTGTTGTATACAGTGTTTTGGAGAATGTCATACCACTTTTTCCTGGGTATATAGAAGGTGGCCAGAACCAGCGTCTCTGCTTTTCAATGGGCTGGTCACCGATACTCATACCCTAGATGGACTATTTCGCTTCCGATTACGGTGCACTGGTTTGTTGGACCCTACGTCCGTGACTATGGGACCAACGCTGGTGTTACCTGGAAGGCAGCCTCTGTCTTCCACTGAGAGTTTTCTTGGATGTGAAAGTCTTGGGATCATGCAGAGGTACATGTGTATATGTATATATCTTGAACAATTATTGAAATGCAAGCTCCGTTTAAATTTCCGCTATGATTTATCAACCAATTATGATCCCACCCATCCACGCACGCACAAACCGCTGATTGCAGCGAATTTAGATTTCAGCCTCGGCGGGCACCAACTGGCCAGGTGACGATACCAAAGCAACAACCACCTTGAACTGTACATCCTGCGAGACAAATCTAGGTGTGCGAAACGACAAGGATGCATCGTCAATCTCTCTTTTCAAATGGCAGGTCCTCGTCCAGCAGCAAAATCAGACTATGCCAGAAGTGCCTCCTCCAAGCCTCGCGCAGTGTGTCAGTGCCATGCTCTTAGCAACTATGGCTCGCTCCGGATGTTCTAAGTCCATCCTCCTTCCAATAAAAGCCCACAACCCAAATGGCGCTTCCGAGTCTGAAGGCGCCAGCCAGGTGCAACAGTTACTTAATATTTGGGTGTTCAATGCCAATATCAGGTATTCGTCGACCGAGGCGCCTACGTCGCCTGCTAGTGCTATAAAGGTATTTTTCCGAACGGTTAGTCAGCAAGAGGCTGACAAAATGCTGGATTCCATCACTTCCGACGTCCAGGATATTTCACTACCCTCTGAGACCATTACGACAATATCCGAGTTGCTGAGCAAGAGCAATGACTTCGTCCCGGAGAGTGATCGTAAGTTCAAAGAGTGGACAGTCGGTCTCCTCGCGAAGTGGAGTGGTAAAGGTGGATGAAAATCTTTGGTTAGGATTTACTCAAACTGTGGTACTAGAAAATAGCTTTTGTAGTGGTCTAGACGTTGGGGCCGTAGCCGAAAGGATGGAAGACTTGTCCCATGCAACGCAACTGAGATTCGGACAGATGCATGTGCATGTGGTGTAATGGTTAGCAGAAACTGCCAAAGCAGTTGAAGAGCATCTCAGCCTCTGCTCTACACTGCATGTGATAGGGGCAGGACAAGATTGGAACGCATAACGTTAAATGTTTCTCTTGACTAATGCACAGGGTGTTCTATAGACACAGGTTGGTGAAACAAAGGAAAGGCTTGTTTGCGTTAGGGAGTATCTTAATTATGCAGTCTATTGAGCCTTTGACGAAACGATCCCTATACAGACATTAATACCGAAGAAACTGTAAAGCTAGGACACTTGGAAGGAAGACTTACTCTCTACATCAGCGACGCTCTGCTGAAGAATCTGCTGAAGGGCCTTGGGGCTCTCAAGCTCCTTCTTTACCTTGGCAATAACGCTCTCAGCCAGTTCCCTCTGTTGACGCTGCTTGACCTGACCCTCGTATCGTACCCACGAATCCAGAACGGACTTGGCCTCGGCAGCCAAAGCAGTGCTTTGCTCAAGCTCGTAGGCCTTAGCCTCAAGCTGGGCAGTTTCCTACGCGATTCTAATCAGCCTATTGTCCCGTTTTCTCTCATCTAGACCCGCGTTCTTTCTCCCATACCTTGGAAACCTCGAAAAGGGCCTTGGTGACGTCAACAACACCACCCATCTGCTGGACGTTGCCGATTCGGTTCTTGACGGCCTGGGTATGGTCGGCGCGGGCGGCGTTCAAGATGCCCTTGATCTTGTCGTTCTGGGCCTGAGCCCACTCCTTGTACATGGGGCCACCGAACTTGATCAGGGCGCCCCAGACGCTGAGCAGGCAGAAGGCGACGACGGTTTCCTCGTTGACGACATAGTACTCGCTGCTGATGGCGTAGACGGAGAGACCGGCGGCGGAGGACAGGATGGCGGTTTTAGAGATGAGCGAGTTGCCGGGCAGCGAGTTGATGATGGACTGGGCCTTGACCTCAGGCTTCTCGGAGGGTACGTTCGACGCGGACCGCGAAGCTGTCAGGGACGAGGCGACGGTGGGCAGGGCAGCGCGCGGGCTGATAGTTGGGCGCGCGCGAGCGGCACCTGCGAACACGAGACAAGCAGTGTGAGCACGGCTGCCAGCGAAGAGCCAATTGGCAAACAGTGGCGAATGGCGAATAAGTTGACTTACCGAAGGCGCGTGTAGCCAGACGGGAGGCCATTGTGGGATGATGACTGAGGGGAGCGGGCGGGCGACGGGGTCGAGGATGGAAGAATTATTCTGCTTGCCGGGAGCAACAGACAGTCTGCATTGGAGCTTTGTCCGACACTGGAATGAGGTTTTATTCGGCTTAACGGGAGCTCCAATCGGCTTCGCTAATTGGCTGAATGGCACGTGATTAGTGGGTCTTTGACTGCCAGAAACCCCTGTAAGAGGGTCTACTATGCTAAAAGTAGCAGTAACTAGCCCGAGATACAGCAGCCTTGTCGCCAGCGCCCCTCGAGGCTATGTATTTTGTTTTTTTTAACTTCTTATCGTGCTTCGGTTTTCCTATTTCCCAAACACGGCCGTCAACTTCATTGGGTCGGGCAACAACATGCCTAGTACTATCGATGACAAGTCCCTAAAAAGGAAACGAGTCAAAGCACCAGAAAAACCGACCAAGCGAACGAAAGCCGAGAGCAGCGACGAGGAAGAAGACCACCAAGCCGAAATCCTACTGCTGGAGGATGAGATCCTCAAATCCAAGAAAAACTACAATAACATCACTGTTCTCCTCGACCTCGCCAAGAACGAAGATGACCCTGAAGCCGCAGTATTTGCCACAGTCTCTCTGTGCAGGGTTTTTCTGAGGCTGCTAGCATCTGGGGGCCTGTCGCGCAAAGCAGGCCAGTCGGAGAGAGAGACGGTGGTCATTCAGTGGCTCAAAGGGAGACTATCCGACTTTAAGAAGCATTTATTGCTTTTATTAGGAGAGGAGCACTCAGCGTCAACCGCCCTTACGTTATCTATGCGACTCCTCAAGGCCGAGACTCAGATCACCGGCGACAAAGGCGAATCAAATTTTCCTAAGGTATTTTTGAAGGAAATTGTTGGAGTCCTTATTAGCACTCGCTTCGAAGATGTCCAAGAAGAATTCTGTGAGAAGTACCTGGGGGAGTATGCCGATGTTCGCTTCTATGCTTTCCAAGCACTGAGGTAGAGATTCCTTGCGCGCAACGTATTCTCGCACATTCGCTAATTGTTGATAGCGAGATACTCTCCAATCGCCATGCTTCGTCAGTTGAAGACGATCTGTTCGACAGCGTCTTTGACATGCTTTCGTTCTTCGATAGCGTTCCGAAGAGTACTGAAGAGCTAGGATCTTTATACGTCGATCTTCCAAAGAAGAAATCCGACGTCGTGTTATCACTATATCAGCAAAAGAAGCAATGCCAATCGGCTTGGGTCGCGTTGCTGAAGCTTAATCCGGATCGGCAACAAAGAAAGCGGCTACTCGAAATCATGGCAGAGTCCATAGCTCCTTGGTTCATCCAGCCAGAATTGCTCATGGACTTCCTCACCGATTCTTACAATGCCGGAGGGTCGCTATCTCTGCTCGCACTCTCTGGTGTGTTCTATCTTATTCAAAGCCGGAACTTAGACTACCCCTCGTTCTATCGTAAATTATATTCTTTGTTAGACTGCGAGATTTTGCACTCCAAGCACCGATCGAAGTTCCTACGACTACTCGACACCTTTTTAGCATCGACGCATCTACCAAGTACCTTAGTCGCCAGTTTCATCAAGAGACTAACGAGGCTGTGTCTCAATGGACCCCCTTCCGCCATTGTTGCTGTGATACCATGGGTTTATAACCTCTTCAAAAAACATCCTCTCTGTACCTTTATGGTTCACCGTGTCATACGGGACCCTGAAGTCAGGGCCACTGTAGAAAGCCAAGGGATTGATGACCCTTTTGACGAGAAAGAAGAAGACCCCACGCAGACCAAAGCTATTGATAGTTGTTTATGGGAGGTTGTGACACTTCAGTCGCATTATCATCCTAACGTCGCGGCTATCGCAAAAATAATATCGGAGCAATTTACCAAAGAATGGTACAATATGGAGGACTTCTTAGATCATTCATACAACAGCGTGAGTCACGATTATACTCGCAACTCAAGAAATTGCACTGACGATATTCCAGCTTGTTGAGGCCGAGCTATCAAAATCAGTCAAGAAGCCACCCGTAGTTGAGTTTATGATTCCTAAGCGGATATTCCTGCCGAATGATCCCGCCTCTGGAGTTGAAGATAACCTCCTTGTCAAGTTATGGGAGTTTGAATAACTTGGGCCAACCCGCGGGTTCGTCAAGATCAATGGACTGCATCTTGGAGCGAGACAGGATGAGTCGAAGGGCTCCGATCGCAGGCCGTTATGAGTCAAAGATACCGCAGTTACTAATTGGGCCTATTACACCGCATCTCCCAACATCCCCTCCCCCGCACCGTAAGGTTTACGTGCAGTGTTTTGCGTTCCAGCTATGCTACATCTGGCGAATCCTGCTTCGACTTGGATGGATTTGCCAACAAAGACATACTATTTCTGTAGCAATGGTTCGAACAAGCAGATAGTGTATCCGGGCGTACTGAAGCTTGTCCACATTATTGTATTGCGGACCGCTATCCAGCCTCTACACCGCCACGCAAGACATTAGTTGACAAATGCACACTTGCCACTTCATATTTCTTTGAACATCTTGACACACAAATACTGGGCTCCACTCCGAGCTACGTAGGGCAATGTGGAGGGTGCTATCAGATACCAAAGTTGGGCACCAGTTTGGTTTCAGAATACCCCGACCGCTTCACGATGAGTGGCCAGGACGCGATAGGAGGAATTGACCAAAATGGAAGAGTTTACTATAGGGCGCAAAGCCGGAAAAGCTTCCGACTTATCAGTGTTACACCGCCTGTACTTGATTAAAGTTGAGCGCTGAAGTAGTTTGAAACATGAGATCAAACTTACTAAGGGAAACCGATCGTAGCAAAGCGGTATGCCACAACTCAAATAACACCAGTGGTGATGCCTTTTAGAATGTATCGGACGAGGATATGCCGGGCGAGATACTCGCATCTACAATAATGCCACGAGGTGGCAGGTGGATTTTGAAAGTACCATACCGACACGCTAGCTCTGCAAGAAACTGTGAGCCAGGAATTACTTCTTTTCCGCGAGAGAGCACTTAACTACTTTGAGAGAACACACATGGGACAACAAACTTGGTCACCAGATGATAATCAACCCAGTTCGTACGACAGTGTCTCACGGGTTATTTATCTATCCATGTGGTTTTTTTTTGGGTTTTTTTATCATGATCCTCTGTAAGCTTAGTGGCTAAGGTCAGTTCAGTAGCTACACGAAATCCTCACCGCTGGTCCCAAACAGGAACCATTCATACACTACCCAGGCTACGAAACTCCAACAGGTCCATAGGCAGTACTTCTCAACGTGAGGATACCATTTAAGGTTACCTATAATGGTGTATTATTGACCCGGGCTTTCTCTTATCTGACTATTAAATCGCACTAGAATGGTATAGGTATCTGATCATGTCTCATAGGACCTGGCCGCGCTTTAATGCGGCCGCGATCACATTCTAATTTGTGCCTAATGCTTCCCAACTTGGACAAGACTCCACTAGCAGGTCCTTTTTGTCGCGTAGGTAGGTCTCCGGCATACACTACACCTGAGAAAGCTGTTGTTATTCCTTGTATTCCCGACTCGGTGAAGGAGCAGGCCGACCCGTGGACAGTAGCATATGATCTGCCTCCCAATTTGGTCAATACTGCGTCACGTATTAAGTTGATCGCGATGTCTTCAACACAGATGCGTCATGAATCAACTTAGGCCGTTTCATATTACCTGGGAATAAGAATCTCACAAGTCAACCACAACCGCTAGCAATTCACCAAGCGTCAGGCGTAGTCTAGTCTCTAAAGATCACCCAATCGCCCGTTCAAGGCGGACCCGGCTCGTTCATTCACCATCGCGCTTTGCGCTTCGCTGAACGGTTTAGCCACAATTGTCGATGGAACAGTCGTGCGGCAAAAAATGTGATAATTCATTTGCACTTCAAGCTTAGCGATGGATGCCGAACGCGCGCCTCTCGAAAATATTGATCGGAACCAATCACTATGACAAGGATCTTCACCAACCTCGCGTAAATATTGACATGCGCGGTCGGAAAATAGGCCAACTTTCGCCCCATCTGTATCAGAAAGTTCCGAGGATCATTCCTTCGCCGACCTTTTGCTCCATCGAAGACGCGCTACTATGACGAGCAGCTACGCATTCGGACGCGAACAAGCGCCGCCTCGATGTTTATCTTACCAAAGCCTAGCCCGGTCTAGTTGCCTTTTCCGTTATACCAAAGGGAACGGAGGAGGATCTGTTTGTACGGAGGCGAAACGCCCCTTTCGATCACCGTAACGAGCCACTTACAAGTCGTCTCGGCAAGAATGCATCGCCGGTTTTCGTATGTCCATGTTCTGGACGAGCTTGGCAACGCTCAACGCCGACTTCGAACCAGTGCATATTGGTTGTCAGAAAATGCAACTAACAAATAGATTTTCTGTGATGTCCACATCAATCCCCGAAAATCATCAAAACCATTACAATACTCCTCTGGTAAACTGATTCTTCTGATGAGGCAAACCAGAGTCCTATGTAACTTAGCTGTATACCTGTGTCCCGTGCTCAAGCTCCTACCCGGTCATTCCCGCGCTTTTATTAGAAACAGCTTCACCGCAAGAACATTTTCGGAAGCGAAAATCCGAGGTGGGGTCGGGAATTTCAACTTTTCATACATAGTACAAAGTATCGAACCATTTCAAATACTACGTAGTTAAGGGCCAGTAAAACGTTCCTTGCCAGGTATCTCAGCTGCATTGCCAAGCCCGCTATACCTATTTTACTATAGCCCCTATTTTTCTGTCAGCAAAGGTACATCTAGAGCCATGTAGTTAACAAAAACACTAACATACGCGTACGCGATCTACACCACAACAAACCTACCTACTACAATCAGCCTTCGTACAATCAAATCAGCCTTTGTACAATTAAATCAGCCTTCGTACAATCAGTAAAATAGCTATATTAGTTGCGATTATTATCTTCTCGGTGTTGGGCATAAGGGTCCTTATTTTTACAGCTACACTTCTTTATCGATTAAAGCGTATTAAAACTACCGAAATTATATAAATATAATAGCCCAGCACTTAACGGATACCAATAAAGCCCGTATTCGTACGTTGTACGTAAACGGCGGCTTTACCGTAGCCGAAATAGGCCGTAGGACCTTTTTTTCTAAGGGCTAAATTAACAGAGCGTTATTTTCGCTCCAGGGCCCACGCCGCCGCAAGGGGCCCTCCCCAGCTATTAGTTTAAGTTTAACCGAAGAAGCAGAACTAGTCGAATTCGTCACAAGCTCGCGAACGAATCAGCAACTACCTTAGTTCAAAGTCTCTAACCTTCTTTTCGACGGAGCGTACGGCGAAAAAGCTATTCGTAATACCCTTCGCCGCCTTGGCTATCGACGCTATCGAGCCCGATCCAAACCCCCCCTTACCGCGCAACGAATGGCCTTACGTAAAGCCTTTACCGACGAACATAGATTTTGGACCCCCGAGCAGTAGGCTAGCGTTCTATGGTCGGACGAAACATGGGTTACGTAAGGCCTACACCGGGTTCCGTATATAACCCGGCTACCGGACGAAAAATATAACGACAACTGTGTGATCGATAAAATCAAAAAAAAAACCGGCTGGATGTTTTAGGGTTGTTTTTCTGGAGTTGCTAGCAAGGGCCCAGGTATATTTTAGGAAAAAAGCTAGGAAAATATTAACGGCGTAACTTACCGCGAGCATATTATCCCAGTAGTTTACGAGTAGCTTTGGGCCTGCGCAAATAAAGGTCAACACTATATATTTATGCAGAATAATGCCCCTAAGCACGCGGCTCGCGCTACGATAGCTAACTTTAAAGATCGTGGAATTCACGTGGTTAAATAGCCTGCTTATTTTCCAGACCTTAACCTAATCGAGACTGTTTAGAACTGGATGAAGGACTATATACAACAACGATACGGCAATATTCGAGACCCTTCGTACGACCGTATGCAAGAGTGGGTAATTAAGGCTTGAGAAGCTATATCAGAAGACCGGCTACAACAGCTGCTTGAAGGTTTAAGCAGGCGCTGCCAAAAGGTCTACGATGCGGGTAGTGGCCATATAGAGCACTAAACAGACAATCCACTGTTGAATTCCTATACAAATTGCCTATGTACTTGACTTTGGTGTGGGTTACATTTGCTAATGCAGACAGGGGTAGGCATACTCCACACTACCTGACAAGGGGCGATAGGTAGGGGGGTAGGATAGTAGTATAATCGAGATGCTCATCGAGCTCCTGTGTTCCAAGTTGCTCGATGGTGGTATTATGTCACTAAAACACGTGCAGCGTGTAGTATGGTGTACAGTGTAGAAAGAAAACAAGCATGGGTGACGGAGAGATCGACTCCAGGCTCCTTGTCTAGCTTCGATTTGATATGTGATATTCCCGTCTCCCGTTCCGAGACCCAAGCAACGTCCCGTGGCAAGCCAAGATATCAAAGCTTCGTAATCTATATAGGGATACAAGAATGTCCGTACGAGTGATAGGCGAGGCGATACTGATGAGCGTTGATGGACTCGCGGCTAATTGTTGCTCAACCACCGCGGCGGCAACGTAGATGGAAATGAATGAACAAGGCAGATAGATGTTCGCCACATACCAAGTAGAAGTCAGGATTGGGTTCTCGCTGATGCAATCGCACTTTGGTTGCGTTTCACAGAACTCTATCCGTCCCAAACAATGAATATTTACAGTATACCCTGGAACACCAACTGAGAAGGTCATGTGACTGGTAGAGGCATCGCCCGTCGTGTGTCGAGGGCGAAATACTGTACCTCCTGAAGGCATTCTCCTGAAAAGCCCTCCGCCACACTTGCGCAAACACGGCAGCGCATCGCATCGCATCGCATCTGCTGTGTCAAACGCATCGCCGTCTCGAAGTTCCTTATCACATTACCAATCCACCAGCCAAAAGGCTCGATCTGCCCTCTGCTACCAATAGAGTCGCTGTCGGCGCTGGGAGGGTCTCTGAATGGCCGAGGCAGCATGAGACTAGTATCATCGTCTCGAGCGTGGACTGATCTGGTGCCCTATCGCAAGCACAACAAGAGCCCATGGCCAGTGCCTGGCAGTGGTCTGTACCACCCCCGACGCACTGAGCAATAGGAAGCGCAACAGAACTTCCAGTGTCGTAGGCGCTCTGGTGTTGCATGGCTCTAGGAAGCGGTTAGGTAGCAATAGCAATTCGCACCCAAGGTCATCGATGCCCAACCTGCACCGCGCACCCACTTCGGTACAAAGGTACCTCTGATTGCGAGGGCACAGCTGCGAATTAACGGAGTGCTCGTATAACGGCTACCGTCCGTATTGGAGCGAAACTGGCACACCATCCCGTTTCTCTCGCTCGAGCCAGCCAGTCGCATGCCTTGACGGGCGGGCGTAGCTTTGCACGGGGCGTTGTTCTACTTTCTGCTGCTGTACCGTAGAACCGGTTATACGTACTAATCCCAATGCGCCTAGGTAGCTCTGGACTTTGCCATCTCACGATAAGTTAGCCATACAAACGACGAGAGCGATGGCAAGTCCGTCGATTCGCCAGGCTTTTAATAGAATAGAGTCTACCTTAGGTAGTTAGTAGCTTGGGCTTTCCGATGTCCCAACTGTTGGTACAATGTATGTGAGCTGGTAGTATAGGTGATGTGAACGACGATGAATAATTCTTCTGCAGCTGCTGCAGCAGCACAGAACGTATCAGTAAGTAGGTAGGTACCGTAAGTACGGAGTACTGTAGGTAGCATACCTAAGGTAATCACCCGATCGCACAAGAACTTGACTCTCGACTTGCGGTTTCCCGGTCTTCACCTACTTTTCGATTTTGGTGACAGTTATGAAGACGGTGGGGCCTTGGTAACGGCCTAAGTGTCTTGGCTGAGGGTCACATCGACCGGAACAGCTTCCATCTCGCTGCTCCCTCGTACACCCCCCCGTGCAGCCCCGTACACGGCCTCATCCCAGGTCCTCACACCACCACTCCAGCTCCTGTTCGTCAGCCGGGGGGTCTCATGGGCGTCTTCCCCACTGCCTCGACGTTCTTCTGGCCCATCCCCCGTCTCCGTACCGCTGCACCGCTGCACCACTGCGCACCACTGCCCGCGAGGTACAGATGTATGTACAGATGTATTATCCCTGCGGGAGTCATCAGCGTCCCAACCTGGTGCGCTCTCTTCCTTAAGTACCGCGAGCTTCCTCTGCCCCCCGTCCAAATGGCGCCCCCGACTTCATGGTAACAAACATCTTTATTGTTGATATTGCTCGAGATTTACGCGATCTCGCATCCCACTGCAGTTTCTGAGTCCTACGACGGCTTCGGACCTGTTTCTCCCCGTTCTTCTTCTTCAACGCGCTCTGTTTTACGTAGACAAGTAAACGGATCGCATCCTCACAACACATCTTTTAGACTCATCTGAAGAGAGTGTAAGTTGAAGGCAATTCAGCCATGACTACCTCATATCTACTATCTACCTATTTTCTTCTTCTCCCCCTCCCCCCCCTCCCCTTCAACCACACACTGCTCGGCTGTCCCGCTCTCGCAACGACCATCCCACCCACTCCAAATCCCCAACACCCACCACCACTGACACCTCGATACTACCTTGCACACGGCCCAACCTCTTTGTCTTTCTCCCATCCCATCGGCATTACATATTATACTCCCTCTACCCCCCTTCGAGATTACCCTTCTCCACTGTCTTTCCCATAGCATCACATCTGCACACACCCTCTTGGTTATTGTCTTGGACCTTCATGTCTGCTTGACGACGATACACCTTGAAGCTCTGCAGCGGAGTGCGTCGAATCCTTCAGCCATTGCACTCACTCTCTACGGCGCTATAGTCTTACATGACTGTTCTATGCACTAACACAGCATATCCTACAGAGCTATACGCCAACCTCTTCACACAAGTATCTTCAACATACACATAGGTCTCTGGCCACAACGACTTCACACAATTCTCAGCAATGGGTTCCACATATCAGCACATGCAGGCTTACTACAGGCCTAACCCTTTATCGGTGGACACAAGTCAGGCCCAGAAGTTCTTCGAGGACGACGATGCCGGCATACTAGATGATGGTATCCTGGACCGCAACACCATCGACTCGGGCCTAGAGATGTCACCTCATATGGGCGACAGCCGGAGAGATTCTTTCGCCGTAGCAGGCGCGCTATTTTCTCCCAAGACCGAAGATTGGCAGTCGGTAGACATGCAATCTGTGCCGTCGAACAACCCCTTCTTAGAGCCACAGAACAACAACCCGTTTACAAGGCCGGACCAGCCTACTCATGCCACCTACGGCTCACATAATCAGCATTGGTCCATGGGGCATAGTTCTGGAACATGCACCCCCGTCCAGTATGATGGGCTTGAGGCTACATACGACAACGGCACATCCATCTTCCAACGGCCTCTGCCGATGCAAACTCCATTCAGCAATCCCACCGGCCATGTCCCGTTGTTCTCCGCAGTCGGCCCCAACAACTCCTCCATGCCAACATCCCCCCAGAAGGATTGGATGAACACCGACTTCAAACCCCAGTCCTTGAAGCGGTCTCAGGTCGAGAGCTCGGCCATCCGCTCACATAACGAGATGCGTCGTGGTGATGGTATCCGCAAGAAGAACGCTCGGTTCGATATACCGGCTGAGCGGAACCTTGATAACATCGACACCCTAATCTCACAATCCACAGACGACCAGGAGATCAAGGAGCTGAAGCAGCAAAAGCGACTCCTCCGCAACCGGCAAGCTGCCCTTGATTCCAGACAGAGGAAAAAGCAGCACACAGAGCGACTCGAGGAGGAGAAGAAGCAGTACACGGGCGTCATCTCTACCATGGAAGAGGAGCTTGCGGATCTCAACGGGAAGCTAGCTCAACTCCTCCGCGAGAAGGATTACATGCAGAACCACATCGAAGACCTTCGCTTGGAGAAGGAGGAGATGGTGCAGACACACACTATCGAGACCGGAGAGCTGCGCAAGAAGGTCAGCATCCTGACAGATCACGTCCAACGACTTGAACATGCTGCTGCTATGCCCGGTAACAACGGGTTTGGCAATGGTTTCAACGACATGGACAACATCACTATGGATGGCACTTGGGACAACATGACTTACATGGAAGATTACACCATGGAACCCGAAGTCAAGCAGGAGGTGCAAATTGTTCACCAAAAGAAGAGCGAAATTGCCCTCGCTACCGAGGTCGAAAAGCCCGCCACCCAAGGCGGTCTCCTCTTCATGCTGTTCCTGGTCGGCGCCTTTGTTCTTTCGAACCGGTCGACGCCAACCTTCCCTCGGGTGTCGGAAGACATGCGCGAGGCCTCAGCTACCCTGCTCAACAATATCCTCAAGGATGTCGATGTGAGCCATGCCCCCAACAATGCGATCGAGCCTGCAGCACCCCAGCCTTCCGGTGCGACATGGGCGACAACCGCTTCAGTGCCGATGGCCAGCCATGCCCTAGATAGTGTGGCCCCATCGATGCTCGGAGATCTGGCGGATACCCTCACACAGCCGACCGAACAGCAAGCCAATGAGCAAGTTTTCTCTCTTACTCCGGCACAGTACAATGGAATTACTTCACAAGACTTCATCCGCGCTCCGCAACCCCCTCCTACCAGTCATAAACGCCGCAACCTTGCCGAGGCCCTAGCCAGCATGCGTCCCAATGAAAAACAATCGGCGTCTGAGGTGTACACTCGGTCTCTTCTCTGGGATCAGATTCCAGGTGACGTTGTACGAAACTTTGCCAAGATGGTGGCGGAGTGCAACGGCGCCAGCAGTGGGCAACCGGGCTGCAACGATGTTGCAAGCTCGTAACGACTTACGACCTTGTCACGACGATCATGAATGGAAAAACGACTCATTCCTTTACGCTTAAATTGAATTTATTATTAATTGCCTCGATTCTTCTGCATATACTCGACGCTCCCGCGTAAACCAGATCCACCACTGCTCACGCAAAACCGGAATCTTCTGATCTACTTTGTCTCGATTTCTTTCCATGTCCAGATTAGCAAGCGAGCCAGCATTTGAGTCTTTGTCATCTTGATTGATTTCATTTCTTGGGCCACACGATCATCGTCATCGGCGCGGCATTACTTTTTTCCTCCTCTTTTCAAGAGCACATTTGGGTAGCAGCATGGCGAAAACGGCGGTTGGGACGGTGGTGGCAGGTCGGAGCCAACACACAATTTCTTGTACAATGGTCACGGGCATTGGGGAAACAGGACACACGTCAGATGCTTGTCAACGCAGTGTGCGACAACATCTACAGTCACAGATACTTGCTTGGGAGTTTTTTTCTTTTCTTGGGGTTATTTGGTCCCACCTCCGCCAGAGACCGGAGAGAGAGCTATGAATAGCAAGCAGGGCACGCACATATTTTGGGCGGGGTTCGTGTTTCTTGGATTTGAAACATGACGAGATAATGTCTCACGACACGAAATGGGTCGTGCCCTCAGACCGGACTTTCTGGTGGGGCGGCGGACTACGGATGATGAGCGATATGGGAGCGGAATGGATTTATTTTCGTCTGATTTTATTAGCCGACTTTTCTTTTTCTTTATTTTACTTTGTTTGCGCAACATCCGACAGCGGATGGTATCAACATTTTCGGCGTCTTGTTTTCCACAATCACAAACATACAAACTCAAGAATGATGACGGTCGGGGATATCAAGGGACGAGCAATTAGCCACAGCCAATGGTCGGCTTACTGGCTTGTGGGAGGCGGAAGAGACATCGAATTAGCTACTCGATATTTCTTCCCATGTTACATAAGTAGTTAGCGACAGATAATTCCGTCAACAAATCCATATCCCCAAAAACCTCGGTCTAAATATGCATAAGTGCCACAAATGCGATGTGCTTGATCGGGATGGATTTCCAATATTAGCGTTTGTAGTAAAGTGCCTAACGTTAGTCTAGGTAACTTAGTTCGTCCAACAATTTAAACCAGACAGTCCCTTCACGCGCACCAGCTGCATGCGTCTATCCGTAGGCTATGCATAGGTGCCTATCATGCGGCGCCAATGCACATGTATGGCCCAAAAGTGAGCTTGATTCCTCTTCTATTCCTCTCTCAAGAGCCCTCCCTCATCAATACGTAGTAGTATTAGACTACCAAGCCTTTCACACTTAGACGGCGACAGCGGTTACCGCGAATTGCGTTGCGGCAGTATTTCTGTGACATGCCCAGGGTACTTGTAGCACTCCAAAGTCTTATTGTCTAAGGTGCGATATCCCTCGGCAGCACAGCATACATACTTAGAGAAGGCGTACAGTAGGTACATACTGCAACCCTATGATAGCTGCGGGCGCGCTGTAAGTACGCTGCATGCAACCCACGCAGCCCCCCGTCTTAACCCCCCCCCTCACCCCCCGCCTTCCCACCAGTAACCAGAGAAGCGTTCGCGAATCACTTCGCGAAGCCCTGATCACACACCCCACGCGCTGCACATGCGCCCTCCGTCATACCGTGACGCTAGGGACGGGCGAGTGGGTGGGTGGGTGTGACGGGCGAGGGAGTGGCTGGAAATAATTCGGTGCGGTTACGTCTATACGTCTCTATACGTCTATAGGCTTACGGAGCGCGGAGTGCCAAGAAAAGCCCATCCCTCAATTCCCCATCCCGCCGCAGGCGATCTCACATGTACAGCCATCTATCTAGTATGCAGAGGCGCGCGGGGGATGTCAGGTGTTCCGGTTTTGGACTTTTCTAGCACTATTCCCACTCCCCAGTCTCGTCTCATCTCTTTGTCTCTCTATCTCTCTATCTCTATCTCTCTCACTCTCACTCTCATACTCTCACTTAACCTAGCCCCCGGAGCTTAGACTAATTGCTATTAGAACGTCACGCAACATCATCATCTACCATCGATCAGCGCTTTGTGAATCCCATAGCATATGCGAGGCGCAGATAGAAAACCCGTCTTTGCTACTGCCTTATCCATCCATGGTTTACAATGTGCATTGAATGAGTTCATTTCCCTTTCGGAAATAACTAGTCACGATAACAGCGGCTATCTGACCAAACTGCCGCGCTGGAGGTATGTACTTGATATTAGTCTAAGGCAGCCAGCCGAAACTCCTTCTAAATTGAGAGAGGCCTCTGACCACGCAAGGCGCTTCGAAGGTAAACCGAGACAGTGGGCGGGTACCTATGGCGTGACCATGTACGGAGTATATTGTATATTCTCGGCTCTTCTATCTGCTCTTCGCCCTCCGCTAGATTTTGAAGTGTGTATAGCAGGTCAATAAGCAGGATATACTAGCCATCAGCTCATTGTAGCACGTAGATTGTTCCTGGATCGATTCTCTTTTTGTGAAAAGACAGTAGGTTTCACCAAGTTCCTTTCTCATCGGCACTTGCGTAATACTGTAGCTTTAGCTCCTCAGCTTGCCCATGTCTCAAACATTTATAGTTCGTGAGGTAGGGCAAGACGAACGAGAGACAGCTGATTCATTTAGCTTAGATAAGAATCCTCACCATTAAAACCCTCATATCCTGAAAGCAAGGCAGACTCATAGCGATTGTCGAAGGTGATGTCTCTAATCATCCTTCCGTCCTCTTTCGCCGAAGCCACAGTCTTGTCTACCTATCTTGCGCATTTCCCCTCCTAATAACCGACTCACGTAATCTAGTACACACACACTCCGTTCACTACACACCCACTCGCGAACAACCACCCCTCCTCCTACAATGCATGCAACTTTACCCAGCAACAACAGCACTTGGCCCCTCTTAATGCACGCTTCCTTGGTTGATTACATCACGATATCTTTTCTCGTACTTGCGTAGTAGCAGTCCCTACGAACCGGCTTCCGCATTCGTCCATGAGACGTCCTCTTCAGTCACATTAGGCACACACCTCGTCTACTTTCGTCCACGAAAAAGAAGCATGTTCGTGATGGTCCTGGAACCGGGTCGAGTTGTTCTGTGCCCAGAGGATCGACATCAATACGAGCCGGAACGGGCGATGACAGGACGTAGAGTAGGGCCGTAATTAAGAGTGGCCATGCGCTTTGCAAGCGCTCTGGAAGACTTCCAAGGCGAGGCCTCTCTCCTTGCTTGAAAGTCTGACCACCCTCTCTCCATGGGTTTCCCCAAGCCACACCTGACAGCAATGTGCACATTCGGGAGTTAGGAACCGAGCTAATGTTTGCGTCCGGGCATCCGAGTCTCCCAAGCAGGCTGGGGAGACATAACTGCGGCTATGTTGACTTGTGGACAACGACGTATTACCGCGCGTTACATGGTTAACATGCACTTTTCTTCCATTCGTTGCCGAAGATGTCGTTTTCGTGTTGATCTACGAGGTCGTTCCACCGAGTATCGCTAAGCGGTCATGGGAGCGGATTCGTGCGATGCGGCCCACGGATGGTACAGCATCTACCCACACCCACTCGAAATCCAAATACTCAGGGTTGCATTATAGGGTAGCATGTCCGAGTTCGGGGAACCCGAATAATATGCAGGCTCTCCACTTCCCCGTCCCGACCGAAGAAATGGTTTGAGCTGTCCAATAAACAAATAAACAATTCCTTGGGATATGGATCATCAGCCATTTATTTGCTTTCAGGGTCCCTCATACTATATGCAACAATGGGGTACGGTGCCGTGAAACTCCACAAATCTCGATGGATATCTAATGTTCCTGGACCCAGCATACCTTTCTTTACAATACATATGCCAGATGTGGAGTGGTTCATGCTTCTGCGTCGACTGCTTGCATTGATTCCGAGAGGGCCATTCTACGGCTATCTTGGTCTCTAACAATGGCTGCGAGATTATTTTCTTGCCGTCGGTTTTCCTCCCGTCTCTCGGGTCCCAGGGATATGCAACGATATTTCATGGGATAAGCCGCACTACCCGCTTCACAGTCCTTCTTCTCTTTCGTATTACTCTTCAAACTTGGTTGATTGTGCAGTACGTAGTAACCCGCCGTGACTCTCCCGTCAGCACCTGATCTGCGAATTAGCCCTTCAGTCAGCCGGGGCCGGTATCCGTACTTACATGATCCACACAACATTCAACAAAACCCCTTACATCCCGGAAGCAGATGAGTTTGGCATGAGGCTCTGGACTTCTCCACCCTCTCAACATCTACATATGCATGTGTAAGAATGGTGGTGTATGACTACCCAGACGGGCACGGGCACGCACCTCTTCTACTGAAACATATGGAGTAAGGCTGCCGTGGTTCCGGCCGTTTGAAAGGGCTGCCAGCTGGGGCATAACGGTGCGTTTCATTCGTTCTAGACTCCTAGCGCTGGAGAAATAAACCTGTTATTAAGCGAAGAGTACTAAAAAAAACCATCAAAAACCACCATATGTAAGTAAAAATTACATAAACCAGGACTCCCATGCGTATTTTCGACTTAATTTTCCCATATCAACTCCATAACAATGTTTGACCTCATGCTCACTACTGCGAGCGCACAGGTGCAGACGGCCTAGACGTTCTCGCCCAAGCCAATAGGGGATCGTGATACTTATCGACTCCGAACGCACGGTGATTCGTAGTTGATATCTCTCGGAATATTCTCCGACATAAATCAATGTAAATGCCGGAATGTCTGGGCATCTGAGACCCGCAAAGAGATACGCTTCTCTCTAATTGGTAACTACATGCGATGGCATATTACCCGAACCCCCTACCCCTTGCACTTCTCTGCGGCTTTGCTTGCCTTGTACCATGTCTGTTACATGCTATACTTCAGTGACAAATCAACTATTTTCTTCTTCTTTATAAAACACAGACACACACAAGGATCAAGTAACTAATAATTAACCAGCCAAGCTATCTATTGGCACGTACTGAAGAATGAAACAAATAGCAGACAGCTCTAAGTCCCCTATGTAACTTTATCTCTTTATTTGAGTTACAAACTAGTTTGATGAGTAGCGCGGAAGGGTATAACCCCAAAACCTCGTCCTTGACAGCGGGAAGGCAACGGATATACCCGCCCCTCCAACCTCATCCCACATTCTCGCATCGACTTACTCGATTCTTCCCATTTCCTTCGCATTCTTCTTCGGCCGCAACACACACACACGACAGTACCATGCACGGACAACGTGAACGCCGGGGATGTGAATGACACAGCAGTAAGGGTGCCGGCTGACATGGCACCGCGTGCGTAGCGAGATTTGGTGTGATGGAATTAGTAACTACCGACATATACCAAATGCACGGGGTGGCTTTTGTCTCCAACTCTGCTCGACATCACTGAGTGATAGGTGAATGGGTAGGTCAGTCAGCCAGTCAGTTGGTTGTATCAGTAGGGTTCGAGAACTCCAGATCCATACGTAAGCAGATAAGCAAGGCGGAAGGGTAGGCAGATCTATACAGAGAGACAGCATTCTTCTACCATCTATCCATCCATCTGTCACCTAGATGAGTGACCCCTACACACAGCCAACCAGCACCTAGAGAAGAGTATAGGACGCCTTACCATCGGAATATAGAAGGGCCTCGAGGCAGACAGCTCCCTAAACTTACATACCCCCACGCAAGCGACGCCGGGAGACGTCGGGAGACATCGGGAAACCTTGATATCCCGCGGTCCGAGGCGTAGTCTGCCTCCCGCCTCGCCTCGTCTCGTCGTGCATTTCTCTGAGGGCTAATTAAGCTTCATACAAGACCAAATAATTACTTACGAGTGTTCTAAGAATAGTAAAACGATCGAACTCCATCCACGAGCATAGAATATCAAAGCGTACCGCAAGGCAAGGCAAGGCAAGGTAACCACAAACAGCCAAGAATAACAGGAAGGGAGGAACTATAGCAAAATATCCAGTCTCAAAGTCAACACCGCCTGCTTAAAAACCAAAGCATGAACGCCGCGAGATAAACAAAACGCAACAATAACAAGGAACTCCCCAGAAGAAAGAGATATAACCCACGTGAAGCCCGACGCGTACTCCTTGTCTCTGCAGACGGCTGGGACCGCACCGACGTTACAGGCATTCTGCCTTGGACCTTGGTTTCTGGACAGCTCTTCTGGGGAGGGAAAAATCGCTATCTCAACCAACGCTACTATTTTTGTATCTCGAGTACTTTCTTGGAGTTACCAAGGAAAGTAGCCTATTACTAGTAAGGGGTCCGATGAAGAGAGATTCTAGATACTCCAAGCTTACTCCCTGGAGAAGACGGGCAACGTAGTGCGAAAAAATCACGCCACCTTAGAAGATGCCGGGCACTCTGCTCTACTCAGCACAGGACACGGGTCTGTCTGTGTTGTGCCCTGGTGTAAGCGGTGTGGTATATGGTAGATCTCTTACTAGAGCAGCTTGCTATCTTCATAGGAACTAGATAGTTATAGTATATACGTACACATCTTATACGAGTATCATCATATTAAGCACCTCGTGTTTCGACGCAACTGTTACTGTATCCCCTTTGCCAAGACATATACAAACCAAACATCCCGAGGCATACCCGCTCGATTGTCTCGATTATTGATATCCAAGCCAGATAGATTCTAATCGTAGCTCGGCTCTCCTAGCCGATTGATAGACACAAGGATGAGCCACCTGCCAACTTACTTCGGATTGTATTTCTCCTTCCAGATCCTGTGTGTGAACGTGTCAAGTCAGTATCCAGCACTTCAAAACACTAGTTCGCTAGTCTAGCGTAGGGCCCATGTCTGCGCATAGGGTGCTTTTTCAGGTGTTGCAGATAAGCCAACATTGATCGAGCCCGAGATATACCAGTCGCAGCAAAGTGGGAAAAAAAGGTCCTGAGGTGCATGGTAGGAACAATAGGGGGCTTTGATGCGTTGTAGCGCACTTGCACTGAAAGACACTGGTACTCAGTAGCTGATGGGTCCTCCCCAATCAGGCACAACGAATGATTGCAAAGAAAGTGCACTTTTCGGTGTGAAATACGTATTTGGTTGGCTCGTCAAATCGACTAAAATTCTCCCCAGGTCATTGAGAACGGACGCGCGAATGACGGAGTGCAGAGAAGGCTGGCCGCAGGTATGCGACCTCGTGGAGAATGAGAGTCGAAAGACGACTGGACATTGACTTGATGGGGCCAAATCGAAAACCGTTTAGCCAGTTGATTGGTCAATTGCACCAGAAACGTACATCCACGAAGCCCACGAAACGGATGTACGAGGGAACAAGACAAACAGGGCGAGTAGTGTGGGTGCCCGACAACCTATCAGCTTTGAGATGTGCGAGTCATTCGAAACCGAGGCTTCTGGTCTGCATCTGTTCCTTCAATGCGTGGGGTAGATCGCATGTGCATGGGGAGCCATATTGGGAAGCGAACGCGACAACGAAGTCTACGAATGAAGACGGGTTGATGTTCCAAACGGTGGAGAGTGGCAGGTGAAAATAAAGTGCTTGCTTACCAGGTATTTCCTAGTGTCTTGCTACCGCTCTTCTCAGCCAACCGGTAGTATCGTGCTGCTTGGAACTATGGGAATGGTAACCATCGAGTTAGCCGTCTAACATCGCCGACTCTTCCTAGCAACGGAAAGGGAAAGGGCTGGGGCAAAGTGAGGGAGAGGATGGTGGTGTGGAATCCGATTTGCCAGACCGCAGGGAGTGAACTCAGCGAGGGTACTCTAAGTTGATGCCCAACACGCGGAGATCCCAACTTTAACAACTCAGCTTCAAACTGGTGAGTTCCCAAGGCGCAGCGCAAGAACCTAAGCTAGCAATATCCATTGGCGGCCGCAGTAGTAGCAAAGGAGAGCAAATTGGTAAGACGGTTATCATCTGAGGCTTCTCAACCACATGTGACACCTCGTTTTTTTCGGCACAGCTAAAAGCCTGGCCAGCCAAGGACACTCGTCCAAGAACTCTCAAGATCTGATGTGTAATGCGACTATCGATCTGCCTTTGTGCCTGATCAACGTACCTTATCCTTCTTGCATCCGAAGCCCTCGAGATAGCACCATGCAGCCTCGTTCATGGCGTCTATACTAGATATTAGCCTACCGAGTTCGCTGGCCCCTCCACCAGTTTGTGACTCAGACATTGCTGGCATAAAGGACGAGTTGATGGAGTGGGTAATGAGCTCACCAGTGTCTCCAAGATTCGCTGCGGTTTCGTAATACTACCCAACACTCTTTGTTAGTTGTCGTGTAAACAAGAGACTTCGTTTTTTAGTTGCTGCTGGAAGACGAGTAAAGTTGTAGTGGCAGGTAGTTAGAGGTGCGTCTGACTCTGCCTATTGACCCATTCATCACCTTGCCATGTCTCTCTGGCGTAGTCTTCCGATCGTGCTCGTCCTGAGATGCCGTAGTAACCCCGGGGATGAATGAAAACGTGGTAGCTTACCTGCTTGGCGGCAACTGGGTCCTTCGCAATGCCCCAGCCGTGGCGGAAGCAGTTAGCAAGCTCGAAGATGGCGAGAACCAGTTCGCCCTTTGCTGCACCCCCTTTCTTGACACCCGCCTTTAGGGCCATAGTTTCTACGGTTGCTGCGTTTGATGCTGCCGCTGAAAGGTAGGTGACTGCGCGCTCGACATCGGGCTCACAGCCCCAGCCATGCCTGTATAGATCTCAGCGTTAGCTTGCAAGATTTTGCTTTGCGCTCTTTTTTCCTGTCCGCAAACGGTCTGGGCCTATCTCTGTCCTTTCCGAACCGCGTAGCCTCGAGCGCTTCTGACTATATCTGGCTCTCGGACAATACAGCAGGAGGTATCGTCTGGGTGCGGATGTATGAATATCACAAGCTACTAACCTTAGCGCAAGCCCATATAATACCTGACTTAGGGGGTTGTTCGCGCCATACGGATCAGCGAGGCGCCCGAATAGTTCCGTCGACCTCTCAAGATCTCCCTCTTCGTGCAACCGTATGGCTTCCTGGATGTCCTGATCAATCTCCTTCGACGACACGACACTGTTCGACCCTCTGGGCGGCGATGTATCTATGCCGCCACTCGCATTGTTGAGGCCGCCGAGGCTCGTATAGGATGGCGATGGCGACGGTGACGCGGACACGCTCCGTGACCTGCTCTTCTGTCGCTCTTCATTGGTAGTTGCGAGGATGGTGGCGCGCTTCTCCCACTGTTGCTCCCGGGCCTCCTTGGCCTCCTTGGTCTCGGCGGTGGTCGGGTCGTTACTGGTTGTTATATTGATCTGAGGCAGGTTCTCAGGCAGGTTCTCAGGCACGTACTCGGACGTCTTGGGTACATGGCGAGATAGACCCAAGCGATGCGACAGGCGGCGGTGTTCCTTTCTGGTAGGGCTGTCGCCGTCGTTGTCGCCCGAGGCGGCCAAGAGGCTGTTACCCCGCGACCGCGGACGAAACACGTCGAGGCTGCGGCGAGCCTTGGATGCTGGCGACCCCGTCTCGCGCGCGCTCAGGTGTCGGTCACTCGCGCCATGGCTGGGCGGGTAGATGATCTCGCGTGTGTTTGTGTCGGAGCGGATGAAGGTGAACTCTGGCCCTGCCAGTCTGTTCAGTGTCTCGGAATAGCCTGTGTCGCTCTCGCCGAGCCGGTCCTTCTTCTTGATCAGATCACGAAGCCCCATGGCTTACTATGCCTTGTTATGCCGTGCCGTGCGATAAATGATATACACTATACCTAGACCTAGGCAACTGAGGGCTAGGCAGTTATGTAGATAGATACTTAGGTAAGTACGGACACAATGCTTTACAATGCAATGCGATGCGACGCGATGCGATGCGATGCGATTTGTGTGCACACGTATGTTTTAAATCGACGGCGAAATGAAAAGGACGGGTACGCTCATTCAGAAGCGATGATATATCGTCTTGTCCACATCCATACCTATGCTCTTTGGCGCCGTGTCAGAGGCAGGACGGTATATGCATGTTAGTGGTAGGCGAGTGCGGCGCGCGCGTCCCCCTTGGCTCGATTATGCGCCGGTCTTTGTTGGAGGACTTGGGGGGCCGTCTTTGACATCTCCAGCAGCCGTCATCCAATCCACTCATGCTCTGTGTAGGTACAGCATAGTGGGCGGTTCAATTAAGAGAGAATCCTACCTACTTAGGTAGGTACTTAGGTAGGTAGGTAGTACGTAAGGGTTGAGTTGAGCACTCGGCTGAGACCTTAGCCACCCCGAGCCACCCCAAGCTTACGTACTGTACTTAGGTGCTGCGAGGTAAGACAGCCCCTACCTACCTACCTAAGGTTAGTACTTGGTACCAGGAGCCTACTTACAGCGTAATACTACATGCCTTGCAACACAACGCAAAAACAGTCTAGAGCACTAATTTTATTACTATTTTGACCTCAAGCCGTTTGAACACCAACCAGCCCGTCTATCTTCTTTCTCTTCTTTTTCTCATAAAAGTGCTGTCCAGTTTCATGGAGAACACTCTCAAGCGAGCCTAGTCTCAGTCGAATTTGGGTATCACAACCATACGGAATCATCGCATCCAACGCCAGCCGTTTCCCCCATTATCTATCCTCAGCGCAGAGCGCGGCCGCAAGATAGTGTAATTTTCACAAGGACACGATAGCCAAGGACGGGAACACGCCAGTGACGTGGAATATGTCTGGTGCTCTCAGCCGGCTGTGCCGTCCATTGTTGAGCATACCTATGTTAGTAGCAACCACAAAGTGTTATTCAAAACCGATGAAATCTTTCTGTTCTGCAAAACTCATATCATCGTCATTATGGCCGATGAATTCTTCGACCTCATCTGAGTCCACGTCATCGCTGTCCACAGCATCCTCGTCTTCGCTAGACAAGTCATCCATTTCTTCCGAGGACGCCCGTTTGTTTGCTTTGCGGAGAATACTTGCCCTTTCAATATGAGGCCGTTTACAGCCCTTCAGTTTACAAACGCCGTTGTTGCTAAAATCAGGACATTCGAACACGTGACGTGCTGGACATCGAGCGCCTTTTTCGCAGTACCCGTATACGCCGAATGTCCGACATACAGGGTCAGTTGGAGAATGCTCAACGTGAACGTACGAACACGAGGGGTTGTTGCAATTCCCGTTTGCATAATGCATGCAAAGCGGGGTCCTCTCTTCTGTGATGTCATGTGACAGGTCGCAGTTGTCGCCTTTGGGGCAGTCACCCTTCAAGAGCCAATTTCTGCAGATCGCCGTCTTAGAGACATCGTGGATATATCGACAGGTAGGGCCTTTCGGACAGGTGCCTAGGGTTAGATGTTAGTGTGCTCCTCAGGGGGCTTACCACACTGCCTCCTGTAGAAATAGGTAGTGAGGCAGGCGTTTCTTTTAGTTGAAGGAAGACGATACCAGTCCATGAGAAGGCCTTGCAATTCTCGTTGACCTTCTTGATGCCGCCGGCGCGTCTGTGACCGTGTTAGACTGCAAGATAACCGCGCTGATTCTGACATACCGCTGAGCTTGTACTATTCCGTGCCTCACGAGATTGCCGTTCTTCGTACGATGGAACTTAACACCAAATAAGGAAGCCACCTTCGGTGTGGCATTGGGTGGGTTTAGGTCATCTAAAGAGCAATCATTGAGTTTTTAGCAGCGACACCATTAGAAATGCTCGTAGAACCCACCAGGAGCTTTGACAAGCTTGCTTCCTTGCTGGGTGACGTGAAAACGGACACCATCGACCTCGACTTCGTATCGGGAAACTGGCTTAGACGAGTTAGAAGAGGCAGTCAGACTATCCCCGCCAGCCTGTTTCATATTCCTAAAAAATTGTGCCTTCTCCCGACGATCCCTGTTCAGTTGCTTCTGTTTCAGGCTTTGCTCAATCGCTTGTGTCCGTTGCTGGGTTTCTCGCTCGTATATATCACGATTAATTAGCTGGAGGTGGCGGTCGGTCTTGGTAACCCACGAGGGCGTCGTGGGGTCTGGAGGCTGGTTTTCTAGGCTTGAAGCGGCAGGTCCTCCATTGAGAACAAGGGTCTTGTTGCGATAAGCAGGTGCAAATCTACCTCGACCACCGCGGTAGGGTTGTTGAGGGTATGGTGCTGATCGGTGATAAGGGCCTCTGTTGCTGGCAAGGTAATCCGGACCTGAGTTTCCACGAGATGAGTAGAGTATGGCTGATGACATGATCTGGGAAGCTTTACCATTTGCGCCATTGTGCTGGGCCTCCTTGTGACGATTGATGCGACCTATGAAATAGTGAGCATGGAACAGAAACTGTACCGAACTGCTGATGGTAGAACACACCAGCTAGTTTGTTGATTCTGTCTTTAAGCTCTTGATCTTCTGCTGTAGACATGATGGCGGTGGGAGCTAAATAGTAATGTTATCGCGGTCAGAACATGCAAAAGTGTATCGCACAATGCTAACGCAGTGGCAAGGTGAAAACACCCTTGCTCGGGGTTCGGGGAATCGGGGGGTTATATGTAGATGTGGGCGGATTAGGAGTAGGTGCGGTTATGTAGCTGCTTGGAGTGTACCTGTTGATATGCTGTGGGCAATTGCTGAAAGGACCAGAACAGCGAACGAGAAGTAACGCAAGATCGTATATGCTTGTGTAAGAAAGTCAGAATGGCGGTAACAGTGTGGCAGGCAGACGTAATCCACCGTAAACAAAGAGGCAAAGAGAACGGTGAGGATTGTAGCTGGCCACACAAAATCAGCGTTTCAACTTTTTTTTCTCTCTCTCCCTTCAATTCTAACTGTGACAGCTGTTTCTTTGTTTCTTCTGTTTCTTTGTTTCTTCTGTTTCTTTCCTTCTTGGCTATGCGATGCAATTGCAACTATGTTGTCACTCGGCGATGTAGTTGCAGAAATCCTTTGGGAAAATGTATGTTGGTAAGAACTGTGGGAAGACAGAGCTTTGAGCGGTGGTGACTATTTCTCCAAATGAAGTTAAGCCCTCGATCGCCAATGGAACTTGTAGTATGATTCTGTGCGAGATGGAATACTGTTGGACTGATGGATAAACAAAGTGCGACGCGAGTAAGTCTTTTAAGTTTATCAGAAGACACATTGAATGAGGATGTTATCATAGTGGAAGGTGGCGTACAGGAGTGCCCCACCTTAGCGCTGCACTGGTGTTCCACCACGTGATTTTGGCTCTGCCCCGTCCAGAGAGCTGCTAGCGGCTGCAAACGGATGACACCAGCAGCTGGCAAGGCTGAACCGCCAATACAGATGCCTATCCAGGTACCTACCTACTTACATCATTTCCCATCCAGGTTCCCTTTCACACTCAACTAGGTTAACAACAACACCTTGTTCCGATTTGGCGATAGACCTGATCGTACTAGATATTCCATATCCGCTCGGTGCTACACAGGTTACGCCATCGACATAGCTTCTGCTTTTTAAAGACACCCGGCAACCTATCACAATGGCGTCCGTTAAGCCGGAACCCAGGGTCAAACCCGATCCCGCCATCAAGCCTGACCCCGATGCCATAAGCACGCTTCCTGGTGTGATGGACGACGACGATATCTATGAAGACGCCGGCGATCTTGAGTTTGCCGACCTCAATCCCTCCACGAACCCTGCTGCCGCCGATGTCTACTTGACGCATGTGCCCAAGTACCTCTACCAAGCCTGGGCCAACTTGGACGATGACGAGGAAATACGTATAGGGACTATGCGCAAATGGATCGAGGTGGGAAAGGATGGCCGCCAGACTGTACGTCGCAAATTCCACCGCCGAACTCATAAATCTGCATTCAGTCTGACCGTGGTTTATAGGAAAGGATGGCGTTGCTGCTGGACCATACCAAGCCCAATCACCAGACAGTTCCCAAGGAGTACAATATGGAGGCTAAGGAGATGGATTTGGCCAACTCGTTCTTATTCACCGAACAGGACCTTCCTGGTTTCAAGTCCAGATCACACGGTGCCAACAGCAACTTACCTCTCCATCTACGCCGCAGGCAAGATCAGCAGCAACAACGCCCAGACGAGAAGACACAGCCAGAAGGCGGCGTGAAGAAGAACAAGTACCAGCCTCGCTACAGGAAGGCCATCCCAAGTTAGTTTCCCCTTTTGTTTACTCGGGCTATAGTATTAACATATATGCTAACCTTTTGTGTAGAGAAAACCACTTTAGCTGGGAAGTTTAGCCGAGAAATCAATTGCTTGCCTGTGTGGACGGAAGAAACAAAACACATTCTGAAGACGATGACTGATGATGCGATGAAACCCAAGGTCTCAACAAGCATCGTCAAGTCCTTTGACCCAAGTGGAGTTATCCAGGCTGGTGCGCATGTGGCGCATGAAAAATTCAGCAACCTCGTGGTAAGCTTATCATCCAATAGCGTGCAAGGCAAAGCTAACAATCGCAGCGCACGGCTCCGGAACAGAAGAAGAGCAAGAAGCAGAAAGAAGAGAAGGCGGCCCGGCTGCCTCAGAGCGAGCTGCGCGATCGCATTTTCCAGTGCTACGACAAATATGCCTACTGGTCTCTCAAAGCGTTCAAGCAGGCCTTGCTCCAGCCCGAGGCATGGCTGCGTGAGAATTTGGAAGAGCTTGCCGTGTTACACAAATCCGGGCGTTTTGCAAACTACTGGGAACTCAAGCCAGAGTACAAGCGACTCAATATGCAGTCAGTTGAAGGTGCACCCCCCAGTCCGGAGCCGAATGATTCGGACTTTGACGGTGACGATGATAATATCGAAATGGAAGACGTAAAACCAGAGATGGATTAATAGCCGGCAGCAGCTTGGTTACATCTCGCAGACGCATGGGAATTGGTGTTCGGTGGTGTCAGTCTGGGATTTTATCAACTCTTCGTTTTCGGCTGTATACTAAAAGATACCCTTAAAGCTGCATTGTGACCTGGAATGATTCAGGTGGAGAAGCAGCTTGTAGCTTTATGGCAGAGAAATAATTTGCAAAGGATTAGGTAGCTAGTGAAAGTGGACTATTCACGATGCATGTTGCGCGTAGATATCATACTCTCTGGTCCCTCCCATGATGAAATTTGCGTGTGTCTCACAGTCCCAACGTATGCAACTATTCTGAAGTAGGTCCTTTTTAGATACTCTTCGATCGACACTATAACTGGTCATGACGGATGCTTTAAGTTACTGCTTTCGGCAGATGGATGAAAGTTGTCCAATCACAGAGCCCCCGCTTTCGACACCCCATATTTCACCCGGGACCAACGTCACGGCTCTTCCCTCCTTCGTACTGGCGCTTCGACGGAGCGAGCAGATACAGTAGGTACCCCAACCTTTTCACCCTATCTAGCTCAACCTCACACTGAAAATGAGTATCTTTCTGGATTTCGATGGAACAATCACAACCGAGGACACGGTGACGCATCTCGCAAACTTTGCGCTGCGCTTCCAGTCTGAGCGCCAGTCGCAAGACAAAAGTCCAAGAATAATACCAGGCCTCTCGTCCACGACGACCTCTACGCAAACACAAAACCCCCCCTCAGTAGCAGCTGTAAGTCAAGAACGGGAGAATGGAGACCTCTCCTCTCGCTGGGATGACGTGGTTCATGCGTATGTGTCGGATTACAAATCCCACGTCTCCTCGTACGCCCCGTGCGCGTCGGATCGCCAGTGCGTAGAGGACGAGGTCGCCTTCCTGCGCTCGCAGAAACACGTCGAGACGAGGTCCCTGGGCCGGATCAACGAGTGCGCGCTGTTCCGCGGCATCGGCCGGGACGCATTCCGCGCGGCGGGGCGAGAGCTGGTGCGCGACGGCACCGTGCGTCTCAGGCCCGGGTTCGCCGGTTTCGTGCGCGCGGCGTTGGCCAAGGGCTGGCGCGTCAACGTCGTCTCGGTGAACTGGTCGGCCGCGTTCATCGAGGGCGCCTGCGGGTTTGCCGAAGGCGAAGTCTGCGTCTTTGCGAACGAGGTGCGCGAGCGCGATGGGGCCGTGCTGGGGCCCGGGGTCCTGGCCGGGGATGGCTTACTAATAGACGAGAGGGGCGAACTCCCGCGCGGCCGGAACCTCACGAATTCATGTGACAAGCGCGACGCTGTTCGGGAAGTGATGCGGAAACATAACGCAAAGGATAACGCAAAGGATAAGCTGTTCTTTTACTTCGGAGACTCGACGACGGATATGGAGTGCTTGCTCGAGGCCACCCGGGGTGTCGTGGTTGCGGATGATGAGAACTCCACGCTGATAAACACGCTAAGGAGGATCGGAGAGAGAGTCCCGCATGTGCGGGATGCCGAAGCAGGCGACGAGTTGGTATGGGCGTCGAACTTTGAGGAGGTCATGGCATTCACGTTCGACGTTGCATGACCGGCTAGTTATGCTAGATTGATACAATAGAGACCAGCTAACGAAACGCGGGTTAACTTATTTAGGCGGCCGGAAGTGCGCCTTCGTACAGGAGCGGTAAGTAGATGCTAAGTCTTCCTTGTTTGTACTCCCGTATCATCAAGCGTGACAGTCTGCTGGTCGCTTACCCAAATTGTTGGTTGCATAGAAACCATACACGCTTTTAGAAGATCCGAATTCAATTGCTTGAATCTGTGGTGACCAGATCAGCTAGGTAGAACATCCTGTAAACCAAGAGTAGCAATAAGAATATTGGTATGGCAAAGTGCCTGGGGGGCCATGTCCTACCTGATAATCGCCTTCACAGGTGTCATGCTGGCAGCACAACCTCATTCTCTGTTACCCGTCTCATAACCTAGGCTATTTTTGGTTACATACATTCCTCCGAGACATACACTTTTAGTGATGACATGGAATATGGAAAAGGCCATGTCCGAGCCTTCTGCTCTCCATAGAATATTGCAATGATATCGAAGACGAACGTAAGGAGTTCGTTACGATCCTAAATCAGAAACTGCCAGCTATAATCGGTTCCCCTGGTGGAAGAATATACCACTAGGGCAAACTGTCGAGCACCCGACACATGCTTGCGATGGCATTTCGGTGTATGAGTGCCTTGCCAGGGTCCAAAATCGCCCAGTTATCGAATTTAGGGTTGCGATAAGTAGAGGCCAACAACTAGCGATTGGTAAGTAAATGATTAATAGGCTGTCACCGAGAAAACAGCCTCGATTCGGGCTATCGCTCTCATCATCAGATTTCCCCTGCCTCGTCTTCACGGGCACTATAGCTAGGCTATGTCTATTGACCCCTAGTGTCTCACTTCGCTGAGGCGCTGAGGCGCTGAGGCACTGTAGAATTAAGGGCCTCTTTCTCTCCGGACTAGGGCAGAATGAAGACAGGGGCTAGTTCCCGCCCAAGACGATCCGTTCGTCAGGTCCCGACGAATAGAAAACTGTCCAACGAGTAGGAACCGTGGGACGAGGGCTAGAACCGAATATATGGTCATATGTAAGGGAATGGAAGAGCGGGCTACACAGGGAGCTGTCCCTGCTACACTGGGTTCTCGGGCCAAACTGTTAGCGGTACAACATATTAGGGGTTCTGGAACACGAAAAAGGGATGGGGGTAGAATTTGTTTGTCAGTACTTTCAACATCAAATCTGGACGTGTGCAATGCAAAATCATAGTTGAGTAGGAAGGAACGGGGAGTTTAGGTGTGCCCAGATTCTATATTCTATACCAATAGCTTTATGTGATAGTTTTCGTAGCAGGCATATAAGTATCAGCCTCTTAGGAATCCACACATTTGTTATTGAAGTGGTATATGTGGTATGTACGGAAGTTGGAATAGGGGATAAAGAGTAGAGAATATCCAGGGGCACCAATCACGCACCGGCTATACACACGACAATTCTCTTTTTTCTACTTGCAAAGAATTCTATTGCGTTCTGTCGGGTCGTCGGGTCCTCCATTATGTCATGCGAAAGAAAAAAATTGCCATAGGAATACAAGGACTGATCTACCTTCACATGCAAGGGCAGATGTTCCCTTAAATAGGGGCACTCCATTCAGTTCATTACACGAAAATTTCTTTAGCGGGCCTTACTGATGCGAGTATATTGATTTTCTAGTTTTATAGGCACGTGCTCCTCCAAGTCATTGGATGCGACCATCTGCCTACGCGCCGAATGGGTAACACGCGGGGCGATGGGCTCAGGCATGCAACACGTGGTTCTTGGAAGCCAGCAAAATAAGCTTTGTGTGTCACCAACACACAATAGTATAGTTGTCATGGTGAGTTGGTGTTGGCCACAACTTGGCCCTGAGCCCAAGAAGCAAAGGAATGGTGTGGGCCATTCCACGTCTTGGGAGTCGTCAACCAACAGGAGCTACACAATGTGCAGCCCTGCGAAAAAAATTAAATGGCGAACAGGTCTTCACACAGAGAGCACCAAGTAGAGCAGGATGTATCCCTTTCCTCTATGTGATGAACACGTTACGCAACTGTGGTATATCAGTCAAACGCTCTACCTTCTGTCCTCCCGTCCTGTTTATCCTCTGAAGACACCACTGTATTGATCAAGATCCGCCAATCATCTTCTCTGTTGCTGGAGAGTTGCGCAATGTCGTACCCGTCGCCCAATTTCGTGCCCTCACGCCCGTCGACGCCCCAATTTTCGGGATATCCTTCTCAACTTCCAAACCGCCAACAGTGTTCTCGATCCCCACCGCCGCTTGGTCCCTTGCCCCCAAACTATCCTCCACTATACCCTCAATCGTTCTCAAGTCCCCGACGTTTGCGTTCCCCTCCACCATGTGCTTCTCCACTCTTGCACTATCAGCAACCAACCACAGGTCCTGCATACGAGTACATTGACTCCGGCACTTGCACCCAAGGGCTACAATATGGACAACAGAGACGCCACAGCACAGGCACCGCGTCCGCCCTGAACCACTGTAGCAGAATTCTGGATGCTGAGCTTGAGAAGCCCAAGAAGAACTCACCAGCGGTTGCTGCACTCCTAGAGAGAGTGAGCCGGTACCCAACCAAGCAACCGGACCCTGTCCCGTACGGCCTGCTGCTTCACATGTTTCAGTACCTATATGGGAGTATGTTAGATTCTGTCAAATTTATAACCAGAGATCTACTTCGAATCGGAGATCCCGATGCGGTTTCATGCAAGGCAACAGTTTGCCGCTTCGATAAACGAGACACTTGGAGGGTGTACAAGTCGCGGTCAGGGGCTCAAGACCACTTCTATTGTGCGCCCCATATCGAGGTCACTTTGCCATATTTTCCAACTCGCGCGGCAACAAGAGAAGTCATTGAAGCCATTCAGGACACTTGGGCAAGGCTTGGAAGACATATGCAACCTGCATATAAATTCAGGACTCGCACATATTCGTGGAAGTTCGAGCCTGGGATGGTCTACGAATCGGTCGACGCCGATCGTTTAATACCGAGGCTCGTCGCAAATGAACACGAGATCGACGACAATAACCAGGAAGAAGAACAGCAAGGCGGACAACAGGATGGAGGGCTCAAGCTGATTACCTATCCCGATCAAAAGAGCGAAGAAGAAAGCGCCGAGATGAAGTCAGGGGACTGGCCGAGAACATTGGAAGATGTCAAGCAAGAAATACGATATGGTCCAAACAAGAGCCAGTGCAAAGAAACCATTAAGAGTTTGTTAGCAAACGCATTTGGGCTCGACATCCGGCGGATAGCCGTGTGGTTCTGGGTCAAGGAGGTTCAACTCAACGACGGCAAATGGTATCCTTGGGGCAGCCTCGATAACACATACGGCTTAGTAATTGCATCTCGAGAAGTTGTACAGTACAATGAAGAAGATGCAAGGAGAAACGCCAGAAGAGCGTCAAGATCAAGTCGCGCCATCAAAGAGAAGGAGCCGCGTGAGATCGCTCCCACTCTACGGATAGTGTTGCCAGTGGAGCGGACGAATTTCGCGAAGGATGAGGAGAACGTCGATGGGCTAAAGGAGTGCGTGGAAGAAACACGGATGCGATTGTCTGCTGCGTCCATTTTGCATAGTCGAGCGGCCTTCTGTATTTCCTGGAAGAAGGAGAAGAGAGAGTTTGCGGACTGGTTCGCTCCCCAAGTAATCTACAAGCCCACTGGAGATGGCGACAACTATGTATTGGAAGGCGCAGACAGTTGTGAAAGATGACCATCTGAAACATGGACGAGGAGACTGGTATAGAAAGACAAAGCGACCTCAGGGAGGGGAATTAAATCATGTACGGATATGTTTCAGTTGCTGTGCAAACAGCTTAGGCAGGACGGACTAGGAGATAGACGCCTTTTTCAGGACTTCATTTAGGTTAATCTTGTAATCTATACGATCGCATCTTTGGGGGACTTGCTTTTATCGATACTGATAACTATAACCATTTGCCTTCCGAAGAAAGACAAGCATATAAGTTCAATTTGAATTCCAGTAGTCCGTGTTGCACTGTAATATGCAAATGGGTTTATAGCGGGAAAGTCGCGTTCTTTAGTTTTAGGGTAGTACTAGTTATACGAGATAGGATGATGGGGGTTTATAGGTAACACGGTTTTGGAGCGGACGCGGCGTATTCAACACTCGGTACAAAGCGTAAGGTACCCTTAGAATAGCCGCCAGCGCTTCGTTTTGCCATCGGTGCCTCGACGTTATTAACCTCACACCATATCAACACCTATGTTTAAACGCTTAGTAGCCACCCCGGTGGAGTTCTGTACAGGAAGTTAAATATCAATCAATTCGACATCCGAATGGTCCTCGGGCTAGTCGCGGCGAATAAATCCTGGCGTTCGTCTGTGACTCTTGGACGCTGATCTTGTGCCCACTGCTATTATCGCTTGTAGACGACGCCACCTTGGAGTCAGGAAGCGTCCGGTAGAGTCGAGTTTTACTAGTCCACGTAGGCGGCGCTTGCATTAAAAATGCCCCTTTTGGATTCCTTAGACTTGAAGGTTTGTGTAGAAATATCAGGAAGTGGTTTATGAAAGAAAAAATATAGGATCATAGATACTTAATAATTAACACTAAATCCCAAGAGTTATAACAGGAGCAAGAGTGGTTAACGCCGTGCATTAAATTTAAGTATAACTATTATTATATTTCCTCTTGAAGGGCCGAGTGCCTGTTTATGCTGCTCTTTTAGGGTTAGAGACTCTTCAATATGCTTATGATTACTTATCCTTAGAACCGCCCGTAGACTCTAGATGAGTGTTTTACCTGAATCTGCGCGTGAAGTCTAACTTGTAATCCTATGATCTCTGAACAGACTTGAATCGGACAAAAAATGGCGGCCTCTCCCAGAACGTAAGGAATTTGAAGTCTTTGTCAAACGAGAGGCTATTTTGACCCGGTACAGCCTCTAAATCGAACTCCCACAGGACTTTTACGATGAACAATCGAATCACAGATAAAGCTATGGCCCCGCCAGGGCAGCCTCTCGGACCCTGACTGAAAGGCTTAGAGGCCTTCAGGTCGTCGTTCTTATATATCGGACTGAACCTAGGATGATCTGGGGATAGCCATCGTTCTGGTCTAAACTTGAGGGGTTCAGTAAAGAAGCGCGGGCTTCTGGCCGCGGCAAAGTAGCTGATCTGGCATGTAACCTGGTTGTATTTGGTGTCAGAATATAAAACAGTTATTCCGAGACAGCCTATGGGCTCTGAGGGAAAAAGGACGTAACCTACTCCTTGAGGAATATAATGTCCATCCACGAGAGCTCCAGGGCTTACGCGGGGTAAACCGTCAACTGTATCCTGATGGAGTCGGAGACTTTCAAGTGCACAAGCTTGTAAGTATTTCATGTTTCCCGTAGTCTCCATGTTGATTGCATCATAGTCAACAATAGTGCTTCTCACCTCCTGTACCAATGCTGCGTAGGCATCTGGTTCTTTGAGGAGGAAAAAGATAATGGAATAGAATTGGTTTGCCAAAGGCTGCCAGCTGGCCAGAAGTAACTGCCCTGCTATATTTTGAAAATGATAGATCTTATCTTCAGGTACGGGCTTATCAGACGGGATAAGTTGTTCGGAATAATCCAAATGCTCTGTTTTCCCCCGAAGCTCGATACGTGCCTTAAAATCATCGGAGTTCATCCTCATAAGTTTGGGCAACATAAACCAGATAGATGGCGGGATAGTAAGGTACATCAAAGGAGCGAGGACGCGGAATTTCCTGGTTACCTGGCTCATCGTTAAGAACAAATTGAGCTTCAGAGTAGAGCTAAGGAGTATTGAGTCTTTCACTATTTCTTATTAGAAACACTAGCCAGGGTCTGAGATTTCTGTTAACTTGCTGTCTCGCATTTGGCCCATCTCGTGGCCATAAGTCATGTCGGCTGAAAGATCTAACGCCAGCCAGTCCGTGCAACGTTGCAACTCTGCCTCTTGTGGCACTAGCCCAGAAACCTTCATTTTGCTGATAAAAAGGTTGATGTGCTTCTGAATGGTTAGCTCTTTCGCTTTCAGATTTCTCATGCTGAAAGCAGGTGCGAGCTTCTTCGCTGTTTCACGGTGTCTAACAGGATTGGTCTCCCCTGAGATCCCGCCGTCGCCTGTATCCAGGGCATCATACCCAACTTGGACGAACAGTTCAAGGTTTTTTTCCTGCGCGAGATATATATCTACACCGTTTATTTAGACTAAAAACTCCGAGAAACTTGATTGCAAAATATTAGGGCGTGGCTGACCTTTTGCTGGCTGCGGCGTAATGAAAACGAGCTCGTTGGGAGCAATGCGAACAACATCACCTATGACCTATCAGCTTTTTGTCGTGCGATGATAGTAACAAAGGGGGTAATATTACCGTAGCGCCCGAGAATATCCTCGATGATCCATGGGTACCGCCCTGACGTACTGAGAACAACGCGTCAATTCAGATCGTCATATGTATAGTATCTGCTCTCGGAATGGAGCAAGGGGCGCGCAATATATGACGGTATATATGTTGGAGAGGATGATGGTATGCACCTGGCGGAAGTCCACCAAATATCTGTGATGGCAGCAAGCTTTGGCCCGGGATATTTAGCAAGCGGATGAAACTTAAGATTGTAGATAATTCGGCCCGCCCAGTAGGCGATGATCTGTGAGAAGGACATGAGACCTGCATTTATAATCATAATTCACGATGCAAAGCTACACTCACCAATGAAGCGATGACTGACCAGAGTTGGCTAATGGACACCAAGCTGCTTATCTGGCCCCAAGTATACACAGGCAGCGCCATGTTGGCTTTGGTTGGTTCGCATTCACCAACAAACAAAAGAAACACAAGGCGTTGTAAGTTGCGAAGGCATTGCAAAGTAAGACTGGGTGTAAACAGGTTTCGCCACTAGCACCCGACAGCGTGATTTAGCGCCATTCAAATATCAAACTAGCCCTGTTTGGCAACCCCAGCCATTGTTACAGATTTGGTAAATGACAGCGATACTGACATCCGTAAGCTTTCACTTGGTTTAAAGGTGTAGCATTTCTGCATCAATAATCTCTCCTAGGGCCGACACTCAAATCGAGCCTAACGACAGTCTACATCATAAGCTAGGGGCTCCATGTGGCAGCCGGGCAACAAATACTTCGTTGTAGACCTTAATTCATGCCGATAAACATTCCATCCAGCCATCTGAGCCCACTCCAAGAAAGATACAAAGCGAACGAATACAGTGAGTTAATAATAGCGCTCAAACTGCAACGGAGCGTAGTGAACGTCTCAAGCTTCCTCTCGATGCTCGTACATGAGAATGAAGTAAAAAGTGAAGATAGAAGCAGGCAAGGCAAAGGATTGTCCTCGCGCATGCCGCTGTCTCAGTCGAGTAGCGAAATCGTTAGATCCGACTGCGGTTTCCGTGCGGAGCCGTGTTCCTCGACATATTGTTTAGCGGCGGCACCCGTTGCACCGTTCGACGGCGTAAATGTTTCGGAATTCTCCGGCAACCTTTGTACATGATCTCCCATTTCGATTATTCTGACACGCGTGAATTCGTTCCCCCCAATAGCCTCCGATATGTCCTCTGCACGTCGGGCAATAAACCTGGATCGAGACGTATTGGCACATTTTGATTCAAGGGAAAAGATGGGATGAGGCCCAACCGAGCAAGATGGGGGATAAAATGAGTAAATTTCGGGACCTTCCTCAGTGGCGGATACGTGCTGGTTGTTCTGGGTAGGTTGGCTGACTGAAGAAGTGTGAATTGCCGGCGCGGTTCCGTTGTCTAATCTAGTTGAAAGATCCTCACATGAAAAGAGAATGAGTGCCTTCTTATATATTCGACATTGTGGCCAGGAGCCTGCTCTTTATACGACTTTGACTACACCCCGGTATGATTTGAATTATTGTTGTACTGCAGCACGTTCCTTCTAGAAACGTTGGGCGACGCTGAAAGAAATGAAGTTTTGGTCGTGTGTAAACAGCCACCTGCAATGATTGGCTGCGCGAGTTTTTGTTGAGGCTTGCGTAAACCTCACGAAGCACCACCACGTAATTACGAGGGTTCGCCCTTTAATTTCTCTGAGGACTAAACTACATGGCTGCCGACGGCTGTACTAATGAAAGTACAACCGCGGGTTTCACTTCTAATAGTGTGTGCCGTAATATTGAGCACGATTTCCACCCTTTTGATTATATGTTTACACTATGTTGCTTACTCCATGTCAGGATCTAGAGTAAGCTGTGCAAATAGATTTTTGTTGTTATGAGAGGGTTCTAGACGACATTGTGGTGGTCTAATCCTAGCTATGTACACGTGTTCCATTTGTTTTACACGAGATATGGTCACTCTAAGCTGGCAAGTGACTGGGCATTAGCATGAGCCGTGACAGAAAGGATTGGTATCGGACATATGGTAATACCATACAGCATATGCTCTGGTTGCGCGCTCTCCCTGTGATGGTTTCAATTACCATGGTCTGTTCCACGAACCATGTAATAGGTGAGGTAGGTCGTAGATGTTTGTTGTCGGGCGGTCTCTTAGTACCGCCTTCGTAGGCTAACATGACAATATATAGAAGTCTCTTTGTTCTCTACGCCATGCCTCGTAATAGTTTGTAAGCCATTGGCTCGCCTTCTGTTTCGGCTGGCAACACTCAAGCCTGTATCCAAACAGTTCCCAGGTACGAGAGCATTTGTTGGTGTCACGAGGCAAGGAGATTTCCTGTAATTATATAGCCAAGATTGGCCACGACGGTGTCTTAGAGTCCTTCGTACAGCAACACAAGTCTGTTGCCTAGTACAAGGTCCCTGACAATTGGTTAATGTATACCCGTTGTAATGACAAATATAGTATAATACCACAGACGAGGATAGCTACTAGACTACAGCATCGCGAATGCAAGCTAGCATGTAACCCTACAGGATCCAGGTAAGATACCCACCATCATACTTATCCTCTATTTATCTATCAAAGTCATTCGCGACATCTAAATTCGGTGTATTTTCAGGAATATTATCTTTATGCCCTGGTGTATTACGCGCTTGGTGTATTATATCCTTCGATTATATCGATATCAAAATCCCGTCAGTAGCCAAGTTCAGCAAGGAGACGCAGGAGCACTGCATCAACGTCCGAATAGGAAAATATGATACGAGAAATGGTACTACTGACTATGGCACGTATTCAGTCTACTCCTATCCTAGTCTTCAAAGCAAGGACTTTGTAACAAGATTCTACGCGAGCGTCGGTCGCAGGATGGTTTCCGCTTGGTTGCGATTTCCTCCAATGCGAGTACGCAGTGCGAAGGGACGTAATGATCAAATGATGTGAGATTTTACTTCCTACTAATATCGTTAGCTGGAATACACCAACGGCCGGATTCTTCGTGTGTAACTCCCGCTTGCTGCTCCCCTTCCTTCAAAGCTGCCCCTCAATCTGGCTCCATGCCCCTTTCGACTTTCTTTTCTAATGATTGATACAGCTCCGAGTCAATATTGATTGGAAGAAACACCCGAATGCCGCCGTTAAAGCAATGCGACAGATCGAGAATGATATCTTTAGGGCGACTATTGACAATGGCGCTTTGTGTGGTACGATTATTATTTTCTTGCTATCTCTCTGCTTCCTTCTTTTTACTTGCAAATAGTCACCCACAATAATTACCGACTGAGCGTTAACAGGAGGATTTTCTGACGTTTCACTATCAGTTCCCGGCTTGTGGTTCCAGTCAGATCTCAGCGAAATACTGCTAACCTTGTTTGCCCAACTAACATATGCAGCTTTGGATATTGGAAAAATACTGAATTGGCCCAGGTGACTGTAGTCCGGATCCGGGCCCCAGCCTAGGAGGTAAGCCAAGCTGTACGCATCCAATGCTAGAAGAATTCACTGGATCGTATGGGGAATCCTTTGATCGCATAGAATAGAACGCAATATATTCAAGAAAATTGAAATAGCTAAATTCAGTAAAAGTGAGGTAGGTGATTAAGTCTGGTGTTGCCCCCTAAAAAATCGCAGGCTAAAGTAACCCCTTTTTCCCTCCATCCCTGATTGGTCAATTTACCACCTACTTCCACCCGCACTACTTCAATGCCAGGTGCGTTAGAGAGGTTTGGTGATGTTTTGAGGCAGGAATGCGGGCTAGGCTCGTTACAAGAATTTCCAAGTAGAGGAATCTCGGTCATAAATGGGCCAACCTTCATTAGCGCCCTTTCTGGATTATCGAAGGTGCACCGCCTGTTGCATCAAGTCAAAAAACTCGTGGGTTAAGGTCGGATCGGCCAAGGGCCAAGCTAGAAGACTCAGCCTGCTGCAATTTCACAAGATAGAAGTCTTTAGGTGTGATATCATCATACCTGCAGAAGAGATGTCGGATGACATGATGAAGGGGGGTTCGCTCTAGAAGAGATCATGGCCTTAATGAAAAGTATGAGAAGTAGAATTAGGAGTCTGTGTGAATGACGATGAGAAAATCAATAACTTTGAGGTGTTGAGCAGTTCCAACTTGAGCCCATAAGTAGCTTAGCCAGTCTGTTAGAATAAGCAGTACGTACCCAGAATAGCCCATGCATAACATACCTAGTTTGTTCAAGTTTCAATTTACAGGAAGAACCAATTCGGCAACATTATCTTTCCCAGTTTCAACAAAACCAGAACTGTTTGGTGAGTATCGAAACTCCGTTAGGACGTTTACCTCAATAACAAGCTTTGACGTGCCTCTAATGTAACGTTCGACGACTGCGCGCGTTTCTTGGTCTGCGGCCAAACGCATCGCCTCCTCAGCCGCCTTCAAAACGCTTTCATTAACATGGTCTAGATAGGATGGCATGGCCCACAGCTTGGAGGGAGTCAAAGCCACCTCTCTTTCATCGGACGGAAGTGGGCGAAGTGGTGGGCCGGGATTTCGCTCCGAATCGGGATTGAAGGGTTCATCAACACTTTCACAAGCTGGAAATGGTCGTACAGCGCATCGTGGAATTGGAGTCGGTAAAATTATCATTGAGCTAGGATTGAAGAGGTTGTGTTCTGATGGGACCACAAAGCGCAGCGTTCGTACGGAGGGAATATGTCGCGCCTGTCTGAAGAATGCGGCGAGATTAGTAGACAAGCAGATGTCGACGGCGACATGTTGCAGCTGAGAAAGCCAGACGTCCCCGTAGTGAAATTCTTTGAGCAGGAAAAAGCTCCGCCAAGCCTCCCATGGAATATATAGGACATCGAGCTCTGGGCGAAAGGGTCGGACAGGAACCATGCACTGCGCGCTAGGACAGTCGGTGAAGTTCATCCGTGCCTGGGCAATTGAACGTGCCTCCACGTTTACGTGAAAAAGAGCAGAAAATCCAGTGTAAACTGTAGGTGCCAATAGGTTCGAAGGCCGAATGAAGTCGGAGGGCTCATGAATGAGCAACTCTGACTTTTCCTCCAGCGAATCCATAAACATGCTCCAGATTATCTGTCGAAGCTCAGGCGGAAGAGAATTGAATAGCGTAAAACAACATGGTGTTCCCCTGGGACTGAGTTGCCCGGACGTCTCTGGAAATCGTTGCTTCCCCATGGCGATTGCTAGTTCGCGTTATTAGAGGTTTCTTCCTCCTAGGGCCACTACTTAACTCGTCGGAGGCGTGATGAGCAAGTAGGCATATTGAATCTAATTAGAAGGCAACTGATGGGACCCAGTCGGATGTTATATGCAAATGAATTAGAGGCTGCATGTCTAGGCATCAGAATTTATGCGCCACCCGCGGTGGCTTAGACTCACGCCACCAACAGCAAAGAGATGGATTCCCACAACGAGCAAGTGAACATTAACGTGCCATACAACCTTTGACCTCTAGGCTTTTTATGTTAATGTTATATAAAATACTTTTATTGGGTGTAATCGAGTTCGACAATTAACCGCCACTTTTGCATGTCAGCAGATAAGGCCCTGTGGCGCTGGTCCCGGCCTTTAGCAACCACCCATGTTGACGTGAGGAACACTACCACGACCTTCAAGCTCTTGGTATCGCTCTTAAGCCACATCAGCTCTGGGCAGTTATTCATTTTCTCTCAGCCCTAGCCGGGATTCAAAAAGGATCTATTCTAGCTGTCTAATTCGACGAAGGAGAAGGGCCATTCTTCATCAAGCCAAGCTAGGTTGCAATGGACGAGGCCCATACCTAGATCACCGAAAACACATTAGTCTCGGGACAGAGAAGTTGGTAAATCGCTCGGCGAGACCCATATATCTTCTTGCTGGCATAAGCAGAATCCCAATTTAGCGCAGCCTGCTAGTCCTGAAGCCTTCCTTCAATGCCGTTACCTCACTAGCTGTACCTACTATACTATATAGGCCCTACAACGACTTTGACCAGTGGGCGAAGGAGAAGGATTAGCTTGCGATCGGTAGGGGCGATACTGAGTCGATTGATAAGACAAGGCGCACCACATACGAACACCACTTTTATTAATGTAAGCTACGTAGTTAGAGTGAGATAGTCGAACTATACTGATAATGGCATGACTCCATTTTCATTTCCCAAATTCCTTATGGTAGAGTCCTAAAGCCAAATGACTGATTTATCATGTATCGACCCTCTGTGTGTACCAGTAGAAACGAAGAATTGTGAAAATCGACAACCGATATTTATTTCTCGAGTCTTTGTGACATCCTGAATGTTAGGAATCTTAGAGGTAGGTCTTTAATGCAATTGCTTCATTTATAAAACACAAGGCCTTGATTTCTTAGTATTATAACAATACCATTAACATTTTCACAATGGAGTTGTATATCCCGTCAAAGAAAAGGTTTAATACTCTTACAATGTTAACTTAGTCACATAAATATAAATATTAGCTTACGGCGCTCAATATCTTACCTTTTTCATCCACAGACTACTAACTTAGCAGCATTCAGAATCTATCATTTTCCATCATACCAATCTACCAATCTACCCCACCACTTCTACTAGATAAATTCATCAACATGTCCACCAATTCTATGGCTACTCTCGTCAGCAGCGACGGCATTGAGGTACAGGCGACTTACCAAGCTGTCAGATGTTCTGTCACTCTTGGTACGATGCTTGAGCTTCTCGACGAGGAGCATACAACCGACCTACCTATTCCCATTCCAGGAGTCGCCGGTGAGGCTCTAAAAAAGGTTGTTGAGTGGTGTGAGCGTCATCGAGGCGATCCTATTCCCAAGCCCGACAACCAGGAGACAGCAAAGCCCTGCAGAATAGAGGACTTGCCATCATGGGATCTAGAGTTCTTCAAGTTTGACAAGAATTTGCTCATTGAGGTTACAAATGCATCGAACTACCTAGAGATCCCACTCCTTCTGGAGTACTTGGTCTGTGTGATTGCTGATCGTCTCGCCGGGATGACAACAGAACAAATGAGAAATTTCCTAAATATTGAGAATGATTTCTCGGCGGATGAGGAGAAACAAATTAGAAGGGATAATGCGTGGGCGACAGACAAGCCCTAGGATGGTTTCTTAGTTTGGACCTCTTTTGTCTAAATTAGACTCGACAAGGCTATTTTGCTCGATAGAATCTTCTGATCGTTGTTGCATCGTTTCAGCGACTGTATCGAAATAAAATTGTGATCTTTGAAAATACCAGGCATATTTAACTAAACGACATTATATAACGAATAAGTTAGGTAAGACGCCATCTTTATATTAACTGCGATATAAAAGAATTTTGTCACAACCACTCAAGGATAATGACTCAAGGTTACCTAGATTATGTTCCTCGGATTTAAAACTTCCTTCTAGCGTACATTTTATGTTAGTGACAGAAGTTGTATTTTAAATTTTGCAAGCGTGAATTTATTTGAATTTGTGCGCCTGCTGTTGTAGCCCCTTATATACTCGGCCTATTATTAGGTAAGCTGCTCTTTTATATCATCTTTGATTTTGTCCAGTACCCCCTTCATCTGTGCTTAATAGCAACCTCATTATCTTCGCGTGTGCTAACGAAACCCACGTTATAGTCATACCAACCAATACTCCTCTATACATAACTTCGGTAACTGCTAGCCTAACTGCTCCTGCGTCTTCGGATCTTTCATGGCGCTCCAAGACACCCGCCACGATAATTAACTGAAATACCGTCGGGCACCTGTCGAAGAGTCAGCTATGGGGTAGATGAAGACCATCATCGGTGCGCGAAGGGGTCTAAAGCACCCGCTAGGCTAGTCCTGACCATGTACATAGAGTTCTTTGTACCGCGCTAATTGTGATATAACAAGTACTGTAGTGTATTTTACAAGGCATACCTTGCAATTAAACACCATCAAGGTATCTGCTTTTCTTCGTCGCTCTGCTTTGCCATCCCGCATATTTAATCCCCTGGCTAGCGCCACGCCCACGATCCCACCTCAAGCCATACCAGGTATGACATTGAAGCCGTGGCTATCAGGCATCATACGAATAAATACTAGGCCTAATAGAGTGGACTCGTTACCTCTTAATGGTACGTCGATTTTGGCAGTTTCATCTCTCGAATCAAGAACTGCGGCTTCTCGGCCGTACCAACCATAGCAAAGACCTCAGTTCCCTTCATTCGCACAAGCTGAATGACTACGAGACCGAGTCTACTGGTTGAAAACCGGATAAGGACTACAGAGCCTTGCCTCAGGCAAGCGACATGGTCGTATGTGGAAGTATCAGAATTCTTAGAAAATTCTTGGTAATCAAATAAGAATAAGACGTTAGATAGAAACGATTCTAGAGCTATAGCCTAAGGCACGAACTCCTCCCCGCCCTGTGGACGTTGAGATGCAAGCTGTGTAAACTTAAGGTTTGAACTGACCCCCGGGATAATACGATGAGAGCACAGATAAATAGTCAAATGTACTGATATGTAATAGTATAGACGAAACTCCGCTTTGTCATCAAATATTATTACCACCTCCGAGTTGCTAAGTCCTAATTGGCGTTTGAAGTGTACAAATATGGCGGATGATAAAAGTCAAGCATGCTAACTATATGACAAGCGTAAAGGAGAACACACAGATGTACATTACTTAACTCGGTTAACTAAGTGCCTCTTTTATTTAATTCGATCAACAATAAGCTTTAACATGTTTTTATCGTAATAAGAACAAATCTAACCTCTGTATACTCCATAAACCCAGGAGTTGGTATCTAGAACCGAAGATTATAAGTAGAGTTTCGAACGATTTTATATCCTACAGTAAAATAGCCCAAAAGGTCTCGGGCTCGAGTATAGTTTATGGACACTCGTCAGGCATGAGGCTATCATAATCCTAATGTTCGGAGAATCAACCTCTTTAGATTTAGGGCAGAACCAAAAAAAATAGGTGCAGAACTCGTAGTCCCAACTTCGCCGTCCTACACGACCTATTCATGGTAATCTCTGGTTCGATGCTTACGGGAACTAGATATCTTTCCCCACAACACCTTATATAGAAGTGTCAATCTTCGCCATCTACAGCCCTTAGCTGCAACAACTGTCACCGCACTCGATCTAATTTTCCCAAGACGGGGCACTAACGGCCGCGTATGGTGAAGTTGCTGATCCCCTCCCAATGCTAGCCACATTCAACACTGCATGCTGCAAATCGCAGTATGCATTAGCATTCCCGAAGAGATACGCACTTACCCGACCGATCTCAAAATAACTCTACCTAAGGAAATCCTCGACAGCGAGCGAGTTCTTTCCGCGCTGCGGGACTGTCGAACTCTAGGGCTGCCGTCACAAACCTCAACGTAAAGTGCAAGCCTGTCTGGTATCCCCTCAGCAACAATTACCTCTGTGTAGGTTGTTTTACGTGGCGCTAGACGGGCGCGTGGATATCGGCGTCTTTGTGGCCGGAATAGGAGAGAAGAGCGATGAGTTTCGCTGTTACCCTATAGGCTAGTTGTCTCGGCTTCACACTCGACGAGTCTGCAAATACGCACAAGCGCGAGGATGCTATACACGACGCTAGCAAGAAAAGCGCTGCAGATATTTGCTGCAAAGCTCAGTAGTCATGTTAGGTAGGGATAGCCTCTCTTGATTGCGCATCACTAAGTAGGCGAGTGAAGCTATTCGAAATGGATATCAAGTCAGTCGACACGCTATATTAGCTGCAAGTGCAATAGTTGCTGCGCTGTCGTTCGTACCGGACGGCAATTCGTTTCCCCCCCACTGTTCTGCGTGTATAATGCATAGGGACAACGGGAGTCAATGGATTGGCGAGCACACGTGATGCTACCGATGTTGCGACATCGCCGAGTTCACGATATCGGGCCGCGTCGTCGGGATCGCCGAATGAAGCGACAGCACAGATCGCGCGATCGACGCGAGATCGAGATCTCTGGATTGTGGGTCAATAGACGAAGGACCCTGCCTTTCCGGGGCGGTGTGTTGTCGTGCAGGGCACAACCTCGGGAGGCACAATAATGCAGGCTTAAGTAGTATGCTGTAGACGCAAATACCTGCTGGCTGCAGCATGGATAGGTAGTGTCCAAGCGGAAATCGAATACCATTTCGGATGTTACTTCTAATCACCTACTTCAAAAGAGGTGTGATGGTCTCGGAGCCGACTTTTTCTCGACATTCCGAACGCAGTTGTCACTCGACAAGAAAAGTGAGATGGACCCTGAAACGGCAAGATGCAAGGTGCGAAGACCCAGGAGCTGGAATCCCCGTCGCGAACGCGCAAGCAGGCCTCCTGACCTCGAGGTGAACCCTGGACTAGGTAGTGTACAGCACAAGGAGTAGTGCAGCAGGCTATATCGCGTGTGCCTGACTATAAACTTGGCAGCTCCCGGTGACAACTGCACCACCTACGTCACTCGGGGCGGTGGGGGGCACCGTTAGCTAGTTAGATAGATAGTTCGGAGAAAAAGTACCTACACTAAAGCTACGGGAGGGAAGCTGCAAGATGATGTCGTTGTAATCTTCTAAAGCTGACTACACGACACAGTGCACAGTAGCAGGGATGTACTTGATACTGTATCCGCAAACTAGACTACCTACCTAACCTGCCCGCTAACTTAGACTCGGTAGCTCGCCTGTCAGATCGTGGGTGGAAGCTGACCTGGCTGCAGGATTCGAAACTCGTCAATGTCATCCAACCTGCTTCAGCCCCCAGCTTGCCCGGATTTCCCAGCTTCCCAAGCATCGGAACGCACACTATTTTTGACCACCATGCTTTTGTGGCTGGCCAATCTCAGCGCCCCCAAACCCCCTACACGATACCTCGTCCAGGGTTCGACCCAGGCCGTCTCCGAGCTAACCGGCGGGAAAAATAGTGCAAGTAAATGTATACGTAGTCAATCCGGAAAAAGATACCCGTTCGTGTTATCTTCCCTTGGCATACACCGCCTGTTGGTACCGGGAGCTTGTTTTACTATCGCTTCGGCTGTCTATCGACTTGTCATCGTCCTAGCGAGGAATGTAAACGTGCCCCCCAACTCTAGGACTTCATGTAAGACCGACTAAGTTTAGCGAGGATGTTGAGGGTGACGGCTACTGCTGATAGAATGCCCTGTAACTTCCTGGCAGGCCCGTGACATCACGTTTGGCTGGCTGCAGGTGTCAGAAAAGTGATGCTATGTACTCATCTAGGGTCCAAGACAGGGCAGGTCAGCTGATCTGTAGTCCTGCGGGAAGGGACCGTACTATTTTCACCGTATCTTGGGTTCGCTTCCTCCTAGACCGTATACATGGTATTGTACAGGAGGTGTCCGTGCTTTCCCCTTTACGTATGTTGTACTAGCAACTACGTCGATCCACTGGCTCGGGACCCGATCTCGAAGACATGCCAGACGAGAACAGCAATTAGGAAAGGATCATCATGGGTTTTCCCTTCCCTTTCTTGGCAGGACTGATGTATCCTACATGTCTTATTCGGGACGGCAAGAAGTCTTAGCTGGCCGCGACTAAAGAATGTAATGTCCCAGTAATAACAAGCCCCGGCAACAGCAAATCAGACAGGAATAGCATCGTGACTGGTCGAGGTTATAGTTAGCCGCGTGAATTTGATCAGTAGTTACCAAAGTCGAATACCAGACGTCGCGTGGTGACTACCATTTCATGCACGTGGATTCACTCAACTGGAGAAGGACAAAAATCAAAATACACATTAGAATTGTATATTCATCGAACTGTCGCTCTCACTTTCGTATGCTATCTACCCCATCACCGGGTGCTGCTGGTATCCGATGGTATACCGTTATAGGCATGCCCTTTGACTCGAATGCTGCTCTAGGCACACCTGTCCCATAAGCCGTTGAAGCCCATACATATATATTCGCCAGTGACTCGTCAATATGTGCCGAGAATGAAGAGAAAAGAGAGGATATATCCTTGACATATCCGAGCACGGTTCCTTTAATCGTGCCAAGGCAATGCTTCATTTGATTGCTCAACCGGCTTCCTCAGCCGTTTTATATAATGCAAAAGCAATGTGGTGCGCCGTCATATGCTTGCGACCCTGGTATCGAATGCGAGTCATGAAAATCGAGAGTCGTAGAAAATCCCGCCAACGCCATCCTCGAAATACCGCCTAACCTGCCCCTGCGCAAAGCTAAACGAGAAGGTAACCCGAGACCCGTCCCCTCAGGCCAGACGACTGAGATTTTCACTCAGTATATGCGCCGTGGCTTGATAATTACTAACATCCGTACGTGTCAGGAGAAGCGCAAATCTAAGCACCCTCTTGGCAGGCGATGGCTGCTAAGGCATCCAAGCCGCTGCTTGTCCGTGCGACACCCGGGCGGCTCATCAGAGGTGCGTTCAAGCCTCGCATATCCCAAGCCCCATTTGGAGACGGCATGGGTATAAATTCGGTGCCATATTGCTCGACGTCCCACATCTGTATGTCACGAGAACCTCGGTTGCTCTGTGTTGATGAAGATGACTTGGAAGAAACAGATCCCCGCTTCGATGATGATATAGAGGAACCCTTCGACTTGGAAGTGCTGGATGCCCTTGACTTGTCTTTGAAGTGGGTCTCAAGGTGCTGCTTCATATTATCTGCCCGAGTGAACTTCTTATGGCAGCCCGGAAATGTGCACTGAACGGCCTTCTCAGCTGTGTGGATCTTGGAGTGACGTGACGCATGGCCTGACGTGGTGAAGGTCTTCTCGCAGCCATGGCTCTCGCGGTAACGGCAAGGATAGCGTTTGCCTGATTTTTCTTGGGAGGCGTTTGAACTGTCATCCTCATACGAACCAGCGCGATGAGTAGCAATGTAGGCAGGGCGTGTCATAGGGGGCTGCTTGTCTTGAAGATAGTCGTCGCAGTAGGGTCGCGCTGAGTAATCATAGATGTTGGGTGTTAATGGTGTGAGTGCATCGTAGCTCGCATTGGAGTCATAAGAATCTGAGCGCATGAGTTCTGGGGTGCGAGCTAATGGCGAGTGATCACTTCCCGAGGTGTAGTGCGTTGGTGAAGGGTAGGACGGGTGGCTTGCGTAGATGTCATCGTTTAGTAACGATACCTGGCGGCCTGTAGCGTCTCGAGCTTGCATTGTGCTGGTTGGTAGACCTGAACCTGGCGAAGGAAAGATGAAAGCTGCGGAATGAAGCGCCAAACGAGCACTCTAAGCCAGCGGCGCAAGTCCTGAGAAAAGTCCTGAAGCCGGAAACCTGCAGCGTTCGAACGCCCTGTCTGTCTCCAATGGGAGTCACCGGCAAGTGAAGTGGGCCGAATGGGCTAGCGGAAAAGGTTCTGGGCTCGGGAATCACAAATGTCCAAGGCGTGTTGGCGCAAATGGTATGATGTTGCAGCAGGAGCACACAAGCACACGTATCGTCTCAAACCACCACGACGACAAGAGACGCGAATATCACGACGGCGCGTAAATACACAATTGGATTGTTTCTGCCGGTAGATGCTATCAGATCGAAAACCTAAGAAGAAAGACACGGAGACGGCGGCACGCTAGACGAAAGATAGGCGTTGACAGATGATGGGTGGGCGGCGAGCAGGGGTAGGGTTGGCGCCAATGCGAAAGTTGTGAGGATCAAAAGGGTCGAAGGCCCGTGGACGGGATGCCGGAAAGGCGTAGTAGATAATGGAAGTGGTCCTGATTGCTGGTGGTGTGATGTGGGAAGGGGGGAGCCAGAGCAGAGAAGCAGAAGTTGTGAGAGGAACGGACGAGATGCGACACGGGCGGGCGTTGCATTAAAAAGGCGAACATGGGAAAGCGATGAATCCCATCGAGGCCCGTTTTCCACCAGCAGAAGGCCGTGGTACCGCTTGGGCGAGGTGGTAGCGTAGAAGGAGGTACCTCTCGTCACGCCCGTGTGTGGGCTAGTGTGGACTGCTGCTGTTGGGCCGTGGGTCGGTGGCCCCTTTCCAAGCGGACCCCACAAGCACAGTACATAGGTGGGTATGTACCTGAGCACTAGGTAGTACCGCTGGGGTCTTTCCTGGCTTTTCTGGGACCGAAAGAAAGGGTCGCCAAGTGGGAAGCGGGACCCATCGCCGACAGGGGTGGTGCTGAGGGGTGCATGAGCCAGGGCTCCAGACGGGGCGCCAAGAAGGGCTTCAGGGCTTAAGGGCTTAAGGGCTTAAGGGCTTGTAGGGCGGGCAGGGCGGGCGGAGGGGTCATTTTCCTGCTGGAGGCCAGGTAGTACATACCCAGTATAGGCAGTTTCTTGTGTGATGATGTCGCTATTACAGGTACATTCCGCGCCGGGTGGTGGGGTGCAGCCAGGACGGCAGGGCATTCTTCACCACACCTGGCTTGAAAGTACTTATGTATGTCGCAAGCCATGTTCGAGGCGACGACACATCATGTACCCCGCTGCCCACGTATTCCCCAAGTACAGTGCTGTGTGTACTACCACTGGGACTAGGGGACGTCTTATCCATGTCCCATGCGGCCTGAAGGTGCATGGGAATTCGAATAGTCTGGCATTTGCGCATTGCATGTGTCCATGCGGCATGGGTAGGTATTGAGCAACCATCAAGTTTGATACTGGTACTACTCCAGGTGCGCTAGATACACTAGATATACTTACTACATGTACTACTGTACGATGATAGATCCTCGATCTCTCAATCCTTCAATCCTTCAATCGCGTCTGTGTTGCAGGGCATCAGACTATTTTCACTAAATGGATTCCTCCTATTAGACTTGTGGAGAGCTATGTTGGCTGTTGCAGCCCAATAGCTTCCTCCACATAGCACATAGCTTAAATCTACTGATGCGTCCCTGGCTGCAGTGGCAGACGAACTGGTCACACGCTGAGGCGATCGGGTCGCCTGAGTAGGGGTCTGCATTGATCTGCCTATTGTCGCAGCGCCACGGATGATACTAGCAGCATGCGTGGATAGGTAAGGGTCTCGAGTAGGCACGTACGAAGTCAACGAACACTCTCACTCATCCTGGTGCTATGGCATACGGATTTATGAGAACCAACAACATACCACATCTGGTATAAAGAATTCATCCGTGTTCCAACGTCGAGGCGTCAACTCCGTGCCGAGTTGCCGGAAATATTACATGCTTCTCTAGCTATATCCACTATCGAGACAAGCACCTAAACGACTTTGTAATATAGTCAACATGCTTTGTGTTGTTGTACATTCTGTAACTTGAACGCATCGTGAGGTCAAAAAAGTATCGTATCATATTAGCTTATTTGTCGTATTTCTGACAAGGATTCGCGCACTTTTCGTCACTGTGACATTATTGCCTCATCTCCTTCCCAACTAGCTACTACTTTCGATTCAACTGCACACGCGGAAAAACGTGTGACTGTGAGCTGGAGCACGGTATTTGTCCGGAGTTCTCTTCCGTTCCTATACTTACAGTATAACGATTCTCGCCTAGCCAGCTTCGCTTAGATCTAGGGCCAAGATACGTGTGCCGGCTAGCTAACCAGCATTCTTACTCTATGTCCTGATAGCTTAATTTGATGGTGCTGTGACGTCTCGGTACAAGAGGGGCAATGATCAAGTACTGTACTCTATTCGGGTAGTGGCATGAGAGGCGTAGGATACTTTGGAGAAACTTGTGGGCGACAACCGGACCGTGTCATGGCATTCTGCTTTCTCCATGCTGCTCTTCCAAGAATGCCATATTCCTCGGCTCCACTTGCATCTCGATCGATGCCCATCATTTCCTTTTGGGTTGATCCTTGGCATGGAGCGACCAATGGTTCGACCACTAACAACGCGTCTTGACGGATCCCTCACTGGGTCACACTCGGCCAGACATGAAGCCACGCCCATGGTGAAAATGAAGGGAATGATGCCACCCCAGGACAGTACTTGTTACCAGTTACCTACTGTACTTAGTCTAGGGGCCGCCGATAACCCTGCACCAATTGCGGCCCAATCGCCGTCTCTGGTATTTATCAATCGTGCTGTACAACAACGGCATGCCCATCGTGATAATAATGGTCCGCCGGTCCCTCGATGTTCTGTTCGGCTCAAGTACTGAGCCAAGTACGCGGCGGTGACAGGCGCAGGCTGGAACGAAGACTCGAGCAACGAGCAACACATGGCGCTTCCTCGAGAGCGTACAATATCGTGCACGATGTTCGAATCAAGAGACAGGAAACGCAGGCTATGACGTCGAATGTTCAGACAAGAGGGTTTTAGGAGCAAAAGCTCCTGAGGGAAGCAAGGGTGCGAACTTACGATGACAGAGTGAACGGATGATGACCCGGTATAGCCAGTACTTCGACAGAGAGTGCGGGCCAGATCGAGATTTGACCAGGAGATCGAACGTGAACGGCGAAAGACCCTTATTAGTGGGGCCCCCGGCTTCGCGACAGAGTAAGGGCGAATGAAAAATGGACACCGAACAATAACCCCCAAACAACCCTCTAATTTGTACACTGAATAATTCTACTAATAATATGGTTTACAACAAAATATTCTAAAAATATATAGAGCTTGAGATTGGAACTCTAGCAGTGAATTTTATTCTATTTTTCCTAGCTGCTGTTTAGTAGAAAACTGTTGGTATAAGTTAAAAAGTAATAGACTGGGTGTGCCGGTTACAGTGGAGTGTCCATTTTTCATTCGCCCTCACTCTGGCCAAGAGACCCACGCCCGCCCTGTACATCTATAGCGCGCACCCGGTTGATAGGGTTGTGGGGGCCCAGGACTGCAGGACCAGGCAGCAGGACCGCAGTACCTGATGTACAGCCAGCTTGTTCCGATAGTTATACGTACAGACATCAATACGTATACACGACCAGTTCTCGGCCCCGGTGCATATCCACCCATCCAAAGCGGTTTTTAGTTCTCTCCGCGTACCTACCGTAGTCTAAGTAGGTGTCTAGCTACTCTAACAGCTTTGCTAGCCTAAAGAAAATTCGACTGGCGATGCCGACGCACCTGCGACTGTACGTCATGTGTCTATCACGATCGCCCGACCAGACTAACGTATAAAATACAGATCTGGACAGGACCTGGACAGAACCTGGATACCTATACGTAAGGGTCTATAGGTATGGTCTGGTACGGGGCCTGGTACGGGGCCTGGTACGGGTATGCTCGCAATCGCGGTATAGGTACAGATGCTGTGTGACTACAGTATCTCGACCCCATGGGTCTGATCCTTGGTCTTTGAATCTACGAGTTTCTGCCTTAGTTCTTGAAAATCATCCGATTGGGGGTTTACTGATACAAAGACTGTTGCGCACATGGCGAGCCCACCATCACCCGGTACCAGCCCGATCAGCTTCCTCCCCCTTCTTCCAATCTTCTTTAGAGCTGAAACTATACCAGGGGTCCACATATGATGATGTGCAAACCCCCAAAAAGGGCTTCTCTACTATACTAGCTCGTAGTCGGTAGGTAGGTAGCAGGTAGGGTCCAGGGGTCCAAAACGGCGCCATCCGGGAGGCTTGGGTTCTGGCTTGGGCTACCCTTATGCAGTGGCTACCCTCATTGGTTCCTGATTGCAGGAGTCTAAAGTTTGCTTGTCACTTTTACTAGACTATCTAGTATTACTTAGTCGTCTGCTGGACGTTGAAAGCGCTGACGGCGCAACCTAAACTTGAGTGACCACAGCTCGGGGCTAACAAATCTATCCTGAGCCCACCTGTAGGCTATTGGTGACTCCGTCGCTATAAAACACTTTTACAGTATAGTATAGACAGGCTGTCCGGTATGCGTAAGAGAACGCACACGATGCGGCACGGCACGGCAAATACACGTGTAACAGACGGCACGGACTAACTCTCGACGGCAGGTTGAGGGGCTCAATCAATTTCTCGATCGCGATCACCTTCTAGAAAAGAAAGGTCATGTTACTTTCGAACGGGGCGCACGGGGCACACAGGGCACAAAAGTTTTCAGAACTTGACGGGCGACAGCACGACAGCGCCGGTCCACCATAGTACAACGCAGAGTCATCGCGGCGATCGACGCCTTTGTGTGCAATCGATGGTTTTGATGCCGCTGATCCCCTTGCTAGCCGCCAGGCACAGAATCCACCGGCCCACCAGCTCACACCACAACGTTGGATAAGTGTCCTTCGACGGCGACAGCTAAACCAATTCCGCCGGATCCCTCTGAATCTCGGCACAGCCGAAGAAAAACTTCGTACAATACCGGTAAGTATATCTCGGAAGCAGACCATCTTGAAACTAGAAAGCCCTAAACCAGTCCTCTTGTCTTCTCACAGCCCGAATTCAAAATTGCTCCTGGGATAGGTAAGGCATGTTTACCCTCTTCAAGGATCCCTCCGGAACACTGCGAACGGGCTGCCCACTTCTTTCAAGATGTTCCCGCTCTTACCGCGAAAGCATGCGACGACATTAAGACTCGATTTTCGCCAACGCCTACAGAGGTCGACTCATTTTTGTAGACTATCCGGCGGATGATGCGCAAGCCAGGCAAATCCTTCCAAGCCTGACTCCAACAGTGTTTGGAGTGCATTGGAACAGCCAACGGTGATACACATAGAAACCCACCTTGTTAAATTGGGCTTCGAAAAGCATGAGCTCTAGTGGTTTGTATAAGGCACAGATGTTCCTGAGCACGTAGTGGCAGTGTTGCGCCATGAATTCGGGACACTCGATTGCCGGCCTACAACTGTCTAACATTGTTAGGCGTAAGTTAGTTATGTATACGGTAAACCTACTACCACCTTGGGACGGAAGCGACAATTGAAAGGCGATCAAAATGCTGGCTGACCTTAGGACCGAAAAGGGAGCTTTCGCATACGACTTTAACCGGTCCTCTTCGGCGAATTCCGGGCAGACGAACCATCCTCGAATCATCGTCCCATAGTTTTCAGTCACGACTCAGCGAATGTGCAACGAAAAGAGAACCCGGTGTAACCACACGGACAACCTTCCGACATACACCGAGACGGTCAGCCAATGGCTCTCTACCACGCAGCTCATGGCGTTGAAAGGGTCTCAGGAACAAGTCCTCCGTATCAGGAACAAGTCCTCCGTATCTACTACAATGGAAGCTATGTCGCGACGTGAAGACGCAACGGACGCGAATGACGTGAAAATGAGAAAAGACTGAGAAGGCTGAGGCCAATCAAAACGGTCACGTTCTCCATCGCCAATCTTTTCCCGCATTCCCCAAGCCACATACTGAATCGACATCGCAGCCATACAATATTTCTGGCTATATTACCAAGTAGGAGGGGTTCGTTAGGCCTCGTGTGAATAAAACTTGATGGAGGATGTATTTCCAAAAAGAACGCGTGTAAGTGTGGAACTAGGGGATGAGGGAAACTAAAAGAGGCAATTTGGCAATCGATGTGAGGTGACTAGCTGAGTCGGATCTCAGCAGGGTTGAAGTTAGTCTCTGGCTCATAGGATGGTCCTTATTTTAGGTAGACAGGAGCCGGCCAAGAAATCACACCAGTTACTGCCCGCTAGCTTAGGCTTCGTTTTCTCTATCTAAAAACACGCTTTGATAGCAGTACCTGCCAAATTAAATTTATAGCTTAATAAAGGCTCGACTTTAAAGGACCAGATTATTTTTTTCGGATTTATTTTAGCTAAAAGATCGTTGTTCTACAACCTTGTAAAGTTCGCGCGCTTATTAATCTTGAAATTCACAAAAAGTCTTAAAAATTAAAAAGCTATACAGAAAGAACTGGAGTTGTTTACTCTACTAACACGTATATCTTTATATAATATAAGCTGTTGAAATAAAATAATAACCGTAAAAACAATAATAGTCCTAGTAGAAATAAGTAGTGTTAGGTAGACTAAAACTATGATTTCCCATTGGTGTAGTCGCACAACGGCAAGTAGATGGGAATGGCGAGAATGGGATTCTTCCAAACTCCCATGTTCGCAATCGTGCGGAGTTTAAAATCCCCCCCCCATCGCCACTTCAACTCAGTCCCCCCTCCCTCAGATTTTCTAAGTCCCTATCTGTGAACATGCCCATACATTCCCATGTTCTACAATCAGAATTTGCGCCCGCGATCTAGTATTCAGATAGTTAAGTGCTACAAGAGTTCGGTGTGTACCATGTAATCGTTACCTAGGGTACGAGGGTATCTGGAGCGTGAGACATGCCGCACAGAGGGTAGGGATAAATATTGAAGACATCATACGTTAGAGCGATGCCATGCCACAAGAACCATCTCATACGCCACTCCTGGTTAACGTCGGTGGGTAACAGACGTTTGTTTTGTCATGCAACAATCAGCAATCGTAAGAGTTCCAAGGTTGCTCTACGTAGTAATGCGGCACATTGATATTCCTGATCCATCGCTGTGGAGATGGATCAGAGGGAGAGGAGGGTCTGGACCCCGTTCTTGCTGGTAGGATTTTCAGGTACGGGGAACATCTGGAGATGGAATGACATACGTTCTATGTACCCAGTCTAGGTGGTGCCCACATACAATACGTATACATATCGTGTACATACCTAACGCAGGGACTAGACATGCGGGAAGCAAACAACCTCGGGATGGTTGTCAGGAAAGCATGCATGTATGCCTGGTCCCTATCAAACAACATCTTTCCATACACATCCATGGATGCACCCGATATACTTACATGGACTACGTACGTACGTACATACATACTACACTACACCTCTCTACACCTTGCATATGCATGGGCATTACATTGCATGACAACATAAACGCTGTCGTACAACATGTGAAGATCATAATGATGATACAAAAGAACCACAAGAGCTTCATGGGTAAAGGGAAACATGTTTTCCGAACTAGATAGAGCAATATCACAACTTGCGCTTACGCAAACTTAGGACGGCGTCTACTCAACTCGTGAACTACCAGCATGTATACACATACATACATATTCCACTAGCCTAGCCGCTCAATGTCACCCTCGCTTCTTAGTGTAGGGTAGCAACGAAGAACTACACGAGAGGCCGGGGTGGTTAAAAGATCAAAACTTGGACTCGAATTTGCCACTCGTCGGCTTTATTTCCCGTTACAAGCAAAAGGACATACTTACATACAGACGGACTGGTAGGGAGGCGAGACTTGCCTACAAGGTCGCATGAAAGTACACACTCTTATCGACTCAAGACACACGCAAAAGCCTACTAGTCAGAGCTGAGGGATGCTTAACACTCTGACCCGTATCCTTTTCTCCGGCTCTATGTGTACCTGTCTCTGAGTCTCCGACTCGAATGCCGAAAAGGGACACCGAAGAAATATATCTAACCTCATATAGTTATATACATACATGTGTATGTGTATGTGTGTGCATCTTTATATTGTATTAACTAGCAACAACTACATAGAAATACCGTGATGGGAGATTCATTTCTATCAAAATGCGCCTGAACACGACTACATTACTCAATGAGCATGAAACGAGTGAACTCATACACAGGAGGAGGGCACATTACAACCATATGATACCATCTCTCCAAAGTCTGATCACTATTCCCCTCACTCCGAACCTGACTCAATCTACTGTCTCGACATGACCTTATCAACGTTTAACATCATCCTTGAAGCAAACCTTAGGCACAAGGTTAATCCCAACGCCGAGACAAATGTAGTGTATTGGCGAGTAGCGTATTTCATAGATACACTTGAAAAGTAAAGCACCACAGGTTGCGCATCCTACGTAGTGCCATCGACAAGCTCGGAACAAGATTGACGAACTGGAATATCTGAGGGTCGGTACGACTAAGGCCCATACACACCTCCTTTAGACTATACCTTACGCCTTACATCGGACGGATGGATCTCAATAGGGCTGGCTGGCGTGTCTTTTAGCAGGAGTCGATGTCAAAAGTAGGGTCTTATTGCATGCTACTAACGTACACACCATTTCGTACTGGTAGTCTATCTAGTAGGCGTTGTCTTTATGTGACGAATCAGCACCCGGCGGCATCACATCATCTCCCATGGTACATAGCCGGACGCAAGCTCCTGGGGTCCCCCGCCGCCCAAGTTCGTATCCAACTGCGTGACGCTCTATGTAGATCATACATAACACAGTTCCGAAGTGCAGGGCTTAGTATTCGGTATTTCAGGCACTATATCAGCGCTAGCTGAAGTATATTGAAGGTAGCCCGTGACAAGGGCTGACTATCTAGACGCAAGTTCTGATGCTGTCTCCTATACTCAAGCTGCCTGTTGTCCTGAAGCCTCGTGTGTGGGATGTGGTGGAGGGGATAAAAATACCATCAAACAAAAATCATATCAAGGTCCGAGTCTTTCCATTGACAAACGCCGCGCCGAATGCCCAGTTCCATGTTTCCGATGGTCCATCATACACTACGAACAACCTGCGCCAACTTATACATGAGAGGGCGTGTACCCTCATCTCACCGCGATACGCATCTGCTTCTTAGGTAACATATCCGAGAGACTGTCCAAGCCGCTACTTTTTGGCTGGTAGTGCTGGAGGACCCATCTTGTTGGCACCAGTGTCGATCCTCTTACTTGGTGGTTGCGCAGGGACTCTGAACCCGCCGTTGGTAGAGCTAGCGGCTCCAACCTGGGTGAAGGTGCCTCCTTTGAACCAGCGATCCTCCTCTGCTTTTCTCTTACGACTGAGCTCGGCCTGGACCTTAGGGTCCACCAGCTCGAGACCCTGCACAGGGGTGAACGCTAAGGACGACGCGGTTCCTGCTCCACCTCCAATAGTTGAACCGACGCCTGACGTCCGTAAGCCCTTGCCGCGGAGATCGATGTTGTGAGCCGATTGGCCGAAACCGCGCAACGAGGACGCCGAGCCGCCAAGTGGTGTAGCACCACCCCAACCTTTATGCTTTTGGCTCAGCTTCGCTCGCGTCCGATTATCGATTTGCATGCCTCGAATGTGACCAACGCCCGCCTGGCCTATCATGCCCAGTCCAACTGTAGAATCGCCAGTGCCGTAACCAGCCTCTTTCTCTTCCTTCCCGAAGGCCATGCGATTCTGCGCTTTACGTATCTCTGTCATGGCAGTTGCTTCCTTTGCCTTCCGCGCGCGCCGACCACCTCGCTTCCTCGAAGGCTTGTCATCTGGGGCTGGTAAGGCTCGCTGTCCCTTATTGGGCGGCGGCTCCGTGATTTTGTCTAAGCGCTCTAGACACTGCACCCGGAGCTCCTCTCCATAAGAGCCGTCAGGAGTAGCATGGCTTGTATCGGCGCGCGCTGCAAGGACTAGCTTGGCCGCAACAGCCTTCATGGCCTTCTTTTTTAGATCGGGGGGGATACCGCGAATGATGGGCGAGAAATACAAGTATCCCTGCTGTCTGATAGAAGTATTGGTCGCGAAGGCCGCGCTCCTCGACTTATTGGTTCCCCAAGCAGCAATATTGCAGGCGGGGACTCTAGACAGATTTGTTAAACCGCCAGCCGTGTTGATGAGTTGTGCGGCTGTTAGTGATCCTACTACGGCCGTCAGGTTAGGTGCGAAAATGCTCATCCGAGATTGAACGTATTCGGTTAATGTCTTCTTCGCCTTATCCATCTTGATCATCATGTGACAGGCCCGGAGGATGCGCTCGAGCTCCTCCTGAGTGATTTCTTGCCCTTTGGTCGTCGTGGCTTCTACCGTGACGATCATCAGCGACGGGCCATCGAGGACGGACTTGAGAGATTCGCCTAAGGAGTTGTCTTTCGAGTCCTGTATAGTCCTAATGCTATCGGAATCCATAGGTCCATTGCCGAGAATGGCCACGACTTTGGCATACTCTATCGGGTTTTGAATCAGAGTCTCCAACTCAGGGAATCTGGTCGAGTAGTGGTCTCTGATGAATTTGTGAACTTTCATGATCTCGCCGTCGATCTGGGTGGAGAGGGTGTTGGACTCGGTGAGGATCTTGTACTCGGGATTGTCTTCGATGTTGCCGACGTTGATGGTGGCTTGCGCGAGAGGTTTCGACTCGAAGCGGGAGATGTCCTGCAGTAGGCCAGCGGATCGGTCAGGTCTGATGCTCAAGCCAAGAGATGTAAACAAACACGTGTATCGCCAGCGGAGATGGGGACGGAGAGAGATGGCCAACTAACCTTGAGAAGTGGCTCCAGCCTATCCATGACACTGGTGACCTTGCGGACGTCTTTGACGTTACCCAGCTGCATCTTCTCAACTCGGGCCTTAGCAGCAGCCTCGTCCTCCATGGCGCTTGTCATGTCGCCTATATCCCCCATACTCTCATCCTCATCTGGCTCCTCCTCCTCGTCCCCGTCTAGCATCATATCGCCATTGTCGTGGTGGCCGCCGTTGGACGTGGCTAAGCCGTCATCAAGATCGAGACCGGTATCTTGCTGAATATCGCCATTTTCGGAGCCGGAGTCCTCAAAGTCCTGTAGCAGCTCATCGGCTAGCGTCGACATGTTGTCGGAAGTGCGCAAGTTTCTTACTGCAGGAGGGCGATGCACAAGGCCGAGGGTGGTAGATGTGGTTGGCTTTGGTTTTGGTTTGGCGTGGGTTGACGATGAAGGCAAATGCGCCGAACGTTACAGCATGCGCATGAGGTACCTAGGTTCAGGGAAAGAATAAAGTGGAACAACGCGCTTTCTGCTCGGCCTTGGCGGCTTCGAATCTTAAACCAATTGGCAAGAGGCCTGCCCTTCATTGGATCCACTTGTCTCATACGAATCTGCATGTATTAAGTTCATTAGCTTTGTTAGCTACATATCTGGAGAGATCTAGATCTTGTACCCATGATACCTACTTATCAGATAAACTATGGGGTATCTACGTGGACCCACTATTCCGCCAGCCAGTCAACCACCTGCCTTACAGTATTTCTGTAGGGTAGGTAATCCATGTCGACTACCCGTTTCACTATCTTCCCCCAACGCGCGAACCCATCGCAAACCAAGCCGTCGTTCATTTCAACGTTGCCGTCGCACACCAACAGCTGCGCTGCAGCTACCGTCCAATCACTCACTACAAGATCCCCGGCCTGACTCTTCCTACTTTCACTATAACCTGAGCGCGCCTACGCTCCCCCAGTCTCGAAGATGGAGTCCTCTCGCGGCCCGCCGAGGGTCAAAAACAAGGCCGCCGCGCCGATACAGATCTCTGCTGAGCAGCTGCTCCGGGAGGCTGTCGACCGCCAGGATACCGGCATTCAGGCCCCGACCCAGCGTTTCGCCGACCTCGAGGAGCTCCATGAGTTCCAGGGCCGCAAACGCAAGGAGTTCGAGGACTATGTCAGACGCAACCGGATCAACATGAACAACTGGATGCGCTATGCCGCCTGGGAGCTCGAGCAGAAGGAATTCAAGCGCGCGCGCTCCGTCTTCGAGAGAGCCTTGGACGTCGATTCCACCTCGGTCGTCCTGTGGATCCGCTACATCGAGGCTGAGATGAGGAACAGGAATATCAACCACGCGAGAAACCTCCTCGATCGCGCTGTAACCATCCTGCCCAGGGTCGACAAGCTGTGGTACAAGTATGTCTATATGGAGGAGATGCTGGGGAACATCCCCGGCACGCGACAGGTTTTCGAGAGGTGGATGGAATGGGAGCCCGACGAGCCCGCCTGGGGTGCCTACATCAAGCTGGAGAAGCGCTACGGTGAGTACGAACGGGCCCGAGCCATATTTGAGCGCTTCACCATTGTCCGCCCCGAACCGAGAAACTGGATCAAGTGGGCTAAATTCGAGGAGGAGTTCGGAACAAGCGACTTGGTCCGCGAGGTCTTTGGCGCTGCCGTCGAGGCTCTCGGCGACGAGTTCGTCGATGAGAGACTTTTCATTGCCTATGCCAGATTTGAGGCCAAGTTGAAAGAGTATGAGCGTGCGCGGGCCATCTATAAATATGCGCTTGACCGTCTGCCACGTTCTAAATCCATGGGGCTTCACAAGGCTTACACGACCTTCGAGAAGCAGTACGGCGACAGAGACGGCGTCGAGGATGTCGTATTGTCCAAGAGGAGACGCATTTACGAAGACCAAATTAAAGAGAACCCGAAGAACTACGATATATGGTTCGATTACGCCCGGCTTGAAGAGACGGCAGGTGATTTAGATCGGGTGAGAGACGTGTACGAGCGAGCTGTGGCACAGATTCCTCCAACACAGGAGAAACGGCATTGGCGCCGATATATCTACCTTTGGATATTTTATGCGCTATGGGAGGAGATGGAAGCCAAAGATGCCGCTCGGGCTCGCCAGATCTACAAGCTATGTCTGGACCTGATACCCCATAAGAAGTTTACGTTTGCCAAAATTTGGTTGCTCAAGGCGCAATTCGAAATTCGCCAGGGCGAACTGACGGCTGCACGGAAGTCGCTCGGCCAGGCGATCGGCATGTGCCCCAAAGATAAGCTATTCAAGGGCTACGTCGAGCTGGAACTCAAGTTATTCGAGTTTGTGAGATGCCGGACACTGTACGAGAAGCATGTCGAGTGGAACCCGGCCAACTGTCAGACATGGATCAAATTCGCCGAGCTCGAGAGAGGGTTGGACGATCTAGACAGGACGAGAGCCATCTTTGAACTAGCCATCAACCAACCCGTCTTGGACATGCCTGAGCTGTTGTGGAAAGCCTACATTGACTTCGAAGAAGAAGAGGGTGAGTACGACAGGACACGCGACCTGTACGAGCGGCTGCTCGAGAAGACGGATCATGTCAAGGTGTGGATCAGTTACGCCCACTTCGAAATCAACATCCCCGAAGACGAGGAAGAAGAGGCCGGAGACGAATCGGAGGAGCGGCCCGTCAGCGAGGAGGCCAAGGCACGGGCGCGCAAGGTGTTCGAGCGCGCATACAAGAGCATGAAGGAGAGGGATCTCAAGGAGGAGCGCGTGTCGCTCCTCAACGCCTGGTTGTCGTTTGAGCGCACCCACGGCTCCGAGGAGGATGTGGAGAAGGTGCAGAAGCAGATGCCGCGCAAGACGAAGCGCAGGCGCAGGCTCGAGGACGACACTTTCGAGGAGTATATCGACTACGTCTTCCCCGCCGACGACGAGCAGAGACAAGACATCTCCAAGATGCTCGCCATGGCGTCGGCTTGGAAAGAAGGCGGCGGTTCATTCAGCTGATGGGACTAGGTATCCTACTACCGCGATACCCGTGCGTACGAGGGTGGCGAGCAGATTGTACAGCTTGTATATAGCAAATGTATCTATTATCGATGGCCATTGGAAGCGAGATGTTGACACCGCTAGGCCCGGCGTAACGTCCAGACCCAATGCTATGGCCTTCTATACGTGACAGTACGTTTCTTACCTACCCGACCTAATGTTAGAGGATATGTGGGGATGGATGTCAAGCTTCGTCTCCCAGGCTACCTACCTACTTAGGTAGCCAATAAAGCTTAGTTCAACCCCGGCTAGGTATGAATGGTAAGAATATGGGGGGTACATTTACCCTTTCTTCTAACTTCAACCAGTTACTCATGCCTTGTCCTTCCAATATAGAATATATGTATTCTAAAACCAAAAAGGCTGTATTCGGATTTCGTCCAGACCCAAGTATCCCTGGATACCTACGATGTGACGTCAATAGAGCTCAAAAACGACACGTAAGACGCAAGGAAGACCGAGCTACCTACCTACGTAGACCGCCATTACATATATGATTCCAGCCTACGCGTTCAAGTCAGATCCCAGCAAGCGTCCGATGGATTCGATGCGGTGTACGAATCCCGAAAGCTGCATATACAAAGCATTACCTACAGGTTGACTCCGAGGTTCAATTAGAAGTCCCGCGTTAAAAGATACACCGACTGAGACAGAGGATAGAAGTTATTATAACGCGGCGTGATACATCTACATCATGTACGATGACCTCACCACTTTGGCCAATGGTGCCGCACCATGTTGCTTCACATTATCATAGTAGGATTAAAGATAGGTACCTGTAAGATTCATCCACACTAAGGCATAATGCTTGCCTACATAACCAATGCCCAGCATCGGCTATCTCAGTTCATCGCTGGGCAAACTAGACAAAGTTAACGAACACTAGAAACGGCAGCATGGGAATAGATTTGTGGTATAAATTTGTGTATATCCTAATCAAAATAATGCCGTAGTATCCAAGGAGTAAAAGGAGATTTTTATGAAGTCATGAGCACATTGATCATTCAGATACGTGTCAGTCAGCCAACCAATGGTCCCTCTCCGCCTGTTACACGCACGCCGCCATAACAAGCGGAGAGCGAAATCCCAGCTAGCAAATTACCGATAGCGGGATATCAGGGATTATCTCATCCTTATTCATTGTCCGGTATTCCCGTCGCGATTTCGGGCTTCCCCTCTTCCCCGATTCCTTCATCCTGCATTCGATCCCATCCGCCCCAGACCGTCGGAAGCGGGTTTGGGAGGATTAAAAGTATTCCCTTCCCCCACGGTGGTCGACATATTCGTTCATTGTGGCGCATTGTCTTGTATCCGCAATCCATCCGGATCCAATAGCCGAGTGCCCTTGTCCCATCATGTGGCTCGATATATAAGTCTCGGGAATGGAATCTTGTCCCGCGGTACTTCAACGTATTATAGTCCCATAGGTCTCTTTAATTCCCCTCTTGAAATCTCATGATCGTGGTGGCGGCGGCGGTGCCCATCTGTCACAATTCAGGGAAAATCAGTGAAAGGTTCTTAAAAAGGTGGAAACGAAAACACGGAATTGCTTCTATTTAGGAAGATAACAGCATATAGAATGCCTCGATAGTGGCACAGAGAACGATCTGCTCTAAATCCAACCCAGATCGTTTCTCATGTAACATCTACCACAATAACGGAAATATGGCGTCATCATCAATCGTAAGGTCGGAAGAGATGCGTATAGGGGTTTGGCCTTTTAAATACTAGGCAGGGTACGGAGGTGTAGCGAGTGTTGTAGATGCTATCTACGATGCTAAGAGAGAGGACTGCGATTTGTCCCAGCATCACCGCCCATTGTATCCATTGTACCCAATGGGCGGCGCAGGTAGCGAAGCGGCGTAGGGGTTCCCATCTGCATATTGAGGCACATCGACGTAGCGACGCTCCTGCGGAGCAGAGGAGGTAGCCCATCCATCAGCTCGAGATCGACCGTAATGGTCGTCATTCGCTCGCTTGAGCCTCTCGATGCGCTTTTGATGGCGTCGTTCTCTCTCTTCCTTCCACTCGCGTATCGATTCATTTTGCTCCTTGGCTTCCTTAAGCTCAGAGATAGCGCCCTTGAGTCCTAGTGCTGCAATGCCGACCGAAGCCGCATCTTGCAAAAGCGCCTTTGACTTTAATTTCTTGGCCTCCTGCGGACTGAGTTTGCCTTCCTTCACTGCCTTCTGCCTTACTTTCCTTTTCTCCATGCTTTGATACACATTGTGCGCAGCATGGATTGTGGCAACAGTTGCTAAACCGGCAGTGATGAACTGTTTTCTCCGCATTTTGCTTGTGGTTTTTTTATCTGTGTCTGAATCTCCAAGATCACTGCTCGAAACTGAACTTGACCTACCTCCTCGTGAATGAGAGCGACTCTGACTGCGCCCTCCATGTGAGCGATCATCATAGCCATCATCTTCCGGGCCTCGTCCTCCTCTCATATAATAATCATCGTCGTCGTACCGATCACTGGCACCCCTGCGGCCGCCCCTACGAGGCGAGTCGTCATCGTAGGAGCGATCATCGTGTCGGTCGTCTGGCCCACTACCCAGACCGAGTTTGGCAAGGCTGCGCCGTGCGCCATCGACTATACTGCGGCTACGGCTACGTCTCCTTCGAGAGTCGTCTCGACCGTCATACGAATCATCGCTTCGAGCGCGAGACCGTGACCGGCTGCGGCTACCCATGAGCTTCTTTGCACCGAGAGCGCCCAAACCAGCCGTAGCCAATGCCGCAAGTCCGGTTCCACGGCCTCGGCTACCGGAGCGGGCGCGGGATCGACTCCGGCTTCTGCCAGTCGAACGATCCTCTTCGATATCTTTTCGGGATCCATTAAGCATTCGGTTCCCGACGAGACCACCGATAACGGATTCAACCAAGTGCCGTTTACTGTCTTTGGAAGGATCATGGGCAGCATCGATGGTGGCAGCGCCTGCAGCGGCGGTGATGACGCGCTTCATCTTTTCGCCCTTCCAGCCGCCAGGCTCTTTGGCGACACGGAAGGCTTCAGCGGCGCCGGCAATGAGCGATGCCTTGGCAGCCTTCTGCATTCTCGAGGAGGGAGTGTCACGCGAGCGATGGGAATCGGGGCTGCCCCTGCGGCTTCTCGATTCGTACCGGCTGTCCCTGTCCCGGTCCTTATCAGGGTCACCCCCCGTGAGTGCCTTAATAGCACCACCGAGTCCTGCGGCGGAGAGCGCATTTTCAAGGAAGGACTTGTTGCCCTTGTGGCTCCTAGGGTCCTCGTCCTCGTCTGAGTAGTATTCGACTGTGTGGCCGTCGCGGCCCTTGTGAACAACATAGGTTGACTTTTTTTCTTCCTTGCCTTGATGCTTATTGTAGAAGTCGGCACCTTGGTAGCCGGCAAGGGCACCAGCGGCGCCGAGAGCAGCCGAGGCAGCGATATTGCGATGGATGTCGGTGCCCTCTTGTTTGGCTTCGCGGCGATCCCACACCTCCTTGGCGCCGGCGGCAATAAGACCACCGGCAACAGCAGCGAGGATCTTTTCTTGCTTGCTCAGAACACGTTTGCGCGTCCTTTCCTCTTCCTCATAGTAGACGCTCCCGGGTTTCCGGCCACGGCTGGGAGCTTTATCGTATTTATCGTAGGCGCGACGTGGATCATTGTAATATTCGTCGTAGCCAGGCTCGGCGGACCTTGCCCTGCGAATATCTCGTGCATAGCCGGGCGGTGGAAAGTCGCGTCTCACCTCCTCAATGGAGAGATCGCTGTCCTCACGCTCGCGAGGCACCAGAGCGGTGCGATTCGGGTTTGCTCTGTAGTACGTATCCTGGGTCTCTACGAAGCGCGGCTCTGCCCTCTCGCGCTCGCGGCGGTCGTCATAGTAGCGGCGAGAATGGTGGTGGTGGTGCTGCTCGCGCGGAGGGACGTCATACGGGTCGTACGATGACATGACGACAGGCCTGGTATTGTTGTTTACTGGTTGTCGCATCCAAGGGTGTTGCTTGATTCGAGCAAACTCTAATGGAGCGGGCTTGACGCAGCGATTGAGTTTGTGCTGGGTCGGGTACGAGTAATGTCCCAAAGATGACAAAGATGAAGATGAAGATGAAGATGAAGATGAAGACGAAGATGAAGGTGACGGCGGGGTGCGGGGGATACAAGTTCAATAACTACGAGGGACATCTTACGGCCTAAACACACCGTGGACGTAACATGAGACCTATACCAACCCGTTGTATGTGGGAAGGCACCCTTAGCTCTCTCTCCCCACGTAGTACACGGTACAGTACCTCTGTAGTCTAGGTACCTACAGATAGTTAACGGGCGGTTGCTGGTGACGGGCTTGTATCATCATTGTATCAGCCAACTAACTGCCCAGTTCCAGCGGCGCTGACGGATGATGGACTAGCGCACATCACCCTCGCCCCAGAACTCGCCCATCGCGCAGGTGCAGTGCATTGGCGCATTGGCAAGGCCGGGCGGGGCAATCCACCCTCTCTAAGTACGCGGTCATACTGCAGTGACGTAATAATAGAGGCAGATTTTGTCCTGTGGCAGTGCACGTCTCGCCTGGCCCAGAATCAGCCCAGAACCAGTCCTGAACATTGACTGCATATTAAGGTATTATCACTCCATCTATCGGTTAGGTACTGTAAATACATCCATTTCGACCCTGTCTGTAAGTCGAGGCGGATTTACGCCGTGGACTAGAAGATACTGTTGGGCAATCCCATCCATCCAATCCTCATCCGGTGCTTTGTCCAATCCGAGCTACCGTACGAGCAGATTTTTAAACCATTCGGCGTCAATGCCTTGGTCGCCGATATAAAGGTCTGCATCTTTGTGTGTTACATGGAACAGGGCCGATGGCTGGGCATCAAGCTAGTGTACGAACAACTACATTAATGATCATGTAGTGTAGGGTCGGCGTGGTCTTGGTACAATACAAAATGCTTCTTTCGCCCTTATCCCTTATCTTTCATGCCCAATCATCACCCCACCTCTCTGTCTTCGACGCCTTAGTAGCCGGGCGAGACTGAGGGGAAGGGAATATGCAGAACCACGCACATCAGCTACGCAAGCTACCTCGCGAATCCTGTGTGCCCATACCTCCTCTTTTCGTCTAAATGACTTTTTCTGCGGCTCGGCCGACGGCATATATTGTCGTTCAACCTGTCAGCCAGGCATGTAGCAGGGATGCTTCGCCGTTCCTCTTTTTCCCGAAGAGCCGCGTTGCTTAGGGCGAGATAATAGGAGAACGGGATGCTTCTCAAGTTAGGTCACGGTATGTCCGTTGTGTACCTTGATATCTAGTACGGCAAGGCTCCCCAAGTGGTTTGGGGGTCCTGCATAGCCTCTCATCCCGCGGGCCCGCCAACTGCGGTCCAGTCTGGATGCCTCATATGTACACTTCTGACCTGGGAGTCGCCGGTATCCAATAATACAACTCGAAACAAACTCCCTCCCCGCCCTTTACTCCAGGTCTTGGTAGCATTGCCATTGCGGGATGTGCCCGCATGGACATCGACCGGAGTCCTCTAACTAGAAGGATCAGCCGCACAGCCTCGTGTCGCCCGACCGAAGCATGGTTGTGTCAAGTACACGTAAGTGACGGCAACAATCGTCTCGAAATCGCCTTCAAGAGTGCTTTTCCTGACTCGAGGCTAAGTTACATGCATGGTTCCCTGTTACAAGGCAAGGCAACCCAAACTGCTGTCACACATTCGTGATGTTCCAGTCCCTCTGTTTAAGTTTTCTCAAGCAAAGAATGGAGGCAACCTGTGTAGACAGTTATTTCCAAGAATGTCATGCCAAGGCTTATGAAATCGCTAACTGCATTTTGGGATTTTGTAAGATGCCACAATCGCCGGCATAACTCCCTCGTTAGCCAACGTGGCCAGTAGTATTCATTGCCTACTAGAAGTGTGGGAGCCTTGATGAGCCGCTCCTAAAGACCGGCTAGGCCACGCGGAATCTTCTGGAAAGTAGAAATTCTGCCGAATAGAATAGACGGCTTGGAGTCAAGCGACCAGTTTTGGCTCAGGAATCAGTTTGGCCGATTTCCAATTATTTAACTTGGACTTAAGTTCCTGCGCGACGTAGTGAAAGCACGATAAGCCCACATCGCCTTAGTGAATAGGAGTAGGCAATCTTGACAGTTTTCTTTTTTGTGTATTCCATGATTTACTAGTACAAGGTCATCACCTGCAGACGCGTTGCAGGTCGTGCTTTTTGTTTTTACCTCCGGACATCGAAGTCTAATAGGTAGTGTTTCCCTTTCCCATAGCGCCGTTATGTCAATTGCATTCCCCCCGTCCCCGCAAAGATGTAAATGCGAAAATTCATAGCAGACCCGTTTTGTCTAGCGACGGAGAATTGCAGACAGCTTCCAGGCCGGAGATTGGCTACATGCCAATTACTGCCGCAGCAAAAATCCAGGATGGTGACCAACCAAGTTCTCAAAGGTATCACGCCGATCGCACATGTCCATTCATGTGACCTTAGCAGATTTCCCGCGTCTCTCATCATGATAAAAGAGATGCAGCAGATACGAAACGACGCCTGGGAACACCCAGTCTGCTCACACGGGGTTTAACCTCCTGAGAAAAAAACAGCCCCAAAATTCAATTTAGCAGCCTGAAAAACGAGAAAACATTGTTGGGCCAACGACAAGTATGACAATTGGGAAGAGTAAAGCCGTCATTCGTTTCGAGTTGCTCGATGCGTATCATCAATCCCATATCGTCAGTGTGGTGAGACAGTCGTGGTGTCTCAACTACTTACTCAACGTCGGTATAGCTTGCTCTACAAGCTACATGTTTCATTTGCTATGTTGCTGGCCAGGACAAGAGCAGGTTTCGTGCTCTAATGGGGTCAAAACTAACAATGAACAACAAGGGCTGCGAGTCTCCACCGTGGGGAATTAGGGCAGGCGGGCAAGTCAGGATATTCTGACACCTATGGTATTGTTGGACAGCGGAAAAAAGAAAGGCTGATCCAGCGTTGTGGTTGACATTGGTAATATAACATCACGTTGTGGACAGCAGCTCCACACGGAGGATCTGTTCAGAGCCTCAAACCGCTCCATTCGACATAAAGGTCAAGAAGCCTGGGTATTCTTTTCATCGTTTTTTGCGTAGACGGTACTACCGTATCTTCATGAGGCGGTATAAACAGGACCAACCAAATAGGCCTTAAGCAGGCAAGTACAAGCTCAAGATTAGTGTGCTTCATTTGCATATCCCGAACTAATGCCATTCGTGGTATGTAAGCCGTCGAGGCTCGCCTGTGGTCGGCCATGCGTAATACCATTGGCTATAGCGCTAGGTTGCTCGGACGGTGAGACAATTCCGTTCAGGTCTTTTTGTACCGGGGCTCTTGCATCCTGGCTGCTATTCTGCGAGGCGGACTTGAGACCGTTGAATGTAGCAGTTGATGGTGAAAACTCCGGAACAGCAGCAGAAAGCTGAGACTCGTGTGGGCGAGTGTGCCCGTTGACGCCATTCATGGTAGGTGCATTCAGAGGCGGCATCCCGTAGTTGCCATTGACGAAGCCGTGCTCACTAGTAGGCGAGAAAACTGGAGGCGCCTCAACCGGGTAGTGAGGAGACATCATGGGGTGCTGAAATCCATTGCCGAACGCCTGCCATGTGGATGGCCCGTCGTGGCGAGCCGATGGGTCTCTTAAGTTCATGTCTTGGATGACCCATTTATCCCATCCTTCTTTACTCCGAACCCGCTCGACACCGTCACCGCCCATGATTAGCTCGAGCACTGTCGAAGCTAGACAAGCTTGGCGAAGGATGTTAAGATCCACCAGTAGTTCTCGCATTCGGTTGAATGAAGCAATGAAAGCGATAGGCACAAAACCCTGACTGTCCATGTATGTCCGGAGATACCAATCCTTGACACAATTCTCAACAGAGAAATAATATTCAACTTGCGTCTGAGCGAGTTGAAGCAGATTATTGCCAGCCTCAAATGGATACATCCCACTATTAGGGGCGGGATACATGTTAGCATCATAGGGCACATTCATTGGCGCCATAGCTGGCATTCTTCCACTGCCCCGTCCACGACTACTGTTCGTGGACTTGCGTTGGCCTGGTCCGGGCTGGCCGGGGAACGAGTAAGACATTGGCGGGTAGCCGGTTCCGTAAGGGAGATGGCGAGACCCATTAGATGGAAATTGGTATGCATGATGCTGGTTTGTATAGGCATTTTGGGCGTAATGAGACATTCCGTTGGGGTTGCTCTGGTTGAAGCCACCACGACCACGACCCCCACCCCTTGTCCTCTCGCCGTTTCGGTGGTTCGCGGTATTCTGGCCCTGTGGATGAGCATCTCTATTGGTTTGAGCTTTGATGTCTTTCTGGGATTCGGAACCCTTAGCATTTTCCTCTGGTTGTTGGCTAGGAGTTGAAGTTTTTCCCGGCTGCTCATGATTTGTACCATTAACCACTCCAGAATGATTTGGCTTGAGCTGTTCACCATTTGTATTGTCCTTTGAGGTCTATTAGCTGGGCTCCTACTAGATGAATCCTATCAAAGCTCTTTGTGACGTACCGATGTAGATTCCTTCGGCAACTTTGAGTGTTCTGCGTGTGGGACGTTCTTGCGTCCTTCCCGAGTGCCAGCACCTTCCCGTTTGGACCCTACATTAGGGCGCGAACCAGCATTGGCGTCCTGAGCCCGCTCTGGGAGAATATTAGTAAACGTATTGAAGAAGCGAGAAGGAGGCTTTTACCAGTAGGGTTAGCCGAGTGGTGGCTTGCAGCAACATCTCGTCCACCACGAGAACCGCCGACGCGACCGCCACGTGGACCTCGGGTATTGTTGGGTATAGTTGTCTCAAACTTGACAGTGGGCACAAAATCGGGCAATTGCACCCACTCCTTTTTCTGTTTTGGCTTTGATGCGCCACCGTCTTCTTTGTCCTCCTTTTCCGGCTTCTCAGGTTGTGTTTGTGTTTGGGTCTTCAGATTTACGGCGGCTGTTTCTGGAGTTGGCCAGGAGGCTGGGTTATTCGCGACCAAGTTGATCTCCGATTGTTTCTCGTGTGCCTTAGCGCCGCGAGGAGCTGCTCTTCTCGACCCTTGGTTGGTGCCATTTCGTGATGGCTCACCATCTCTCTTCGAGCCCTGTTTTCCATTGAATGTGCCTCTGTTGCTATCCACCGCTTCGCTGTTAGGTGATCGCGCTTTGGAGTCGGTAGACTGCGTTGGGTTAACGCCAGTGCTCGCCGGTAGATCCACAGTCTTCGCCTTTTGAGCTTGTTGTCGTTGTGTCCAAAAGTTGACACTAGGTACCGGCGCTTCAAAAAGCTCAACTTTAGGCGGTGGGCCCTCTTTCTCTGGTTCCTGGGCGGCCTCTGCGTCCTTCTCAGCAGACTTGCCCTTCTTGGGCTTCCTACCCTTCTTAACCTCGTGATGTTCGCCTGTATCTAAGCCGGTATTTATTGAGCGTCCTCGTGATTCCGTGCCCTTGGGTACCCCATTCGTAGATGTCGGTTCATTTCCGACTTTGGATGAACTGATTGAACCGGCAATTGAGGCCGCAGTGTTACCATCATCTTGGCTCCCCTCAGCAGCATTCGCCCCAGAGACATCGGGCTTCACTGACGCGCTTCGAGCGCTACGGGATGAATCAATGTCGTTCGACGAGGTTGACACGGCAACGGACGGTGCTCGAGTACTAGCGTTGGTGATGTTGGCATCACGGTTTTGGTTACCGCTAACTGACGGTGTTTGGCTCTGGTTAGGGCTTTGTTGCGGTGTCGCCGCTTGGGTGGCCGACTGGCCTTTCGCAGCCTGTGCGTAGGAGAAGGTCGAGGTCGACATTGCTTCTGATTTACGCAATGCAATACGGAAAGAGGTCTAAATAGACTACTAGGTATGACTATGAGACCGCAGCCAACAGCTGTGGTCTGTTGCGTACCTCAATCGAGGAAGCCCTCAGGCCACTACCACCAACACACCAGGGACTAGGCCAGCCCTGGAGCACCTCAAGTGCGAAGTTGATATGTATTGACGCGTCGAAGGCTGCGTGCAACTGAAGCGAGCAAGTTGACCAAATAGAGGAGGGAGCTGGGGCAAGGTATAGGGAGTGCTGGAGAATTGTAATCTAATAGTAGCTGGCCAATGCCAAACGCGTGTCGGGGGTTGGGGCCAGGAAATCGTCAAATAGTGATGTACGGATGTTCGGGATGTAGGATGGTGAACGAAAAAAAAGACTTTTTGGTGGAGATTCGAGGTTGCCTGTCCTAGAAAACCGAAATCTCGACGAGATGCGGGGTGCAATCAAGAGTCTCGATACACCGTAGCTAGGTTAATCGGAGAGGAATGCGGGCGCGCGATAGGACTCGACCCGATGCATGCGACAGCCGGTGGGCAACGACGGTAGAACTGTTTGCCGTGGTTGAGATATGCTGGAATCGGTCAGGTCATTGGCGACAATGCTGAAAATAAAAGGGTGGGCACACAGGAAGAGGGCAGAGAGGAATTAAAGAAAAAAAATTAGGTAGCAAATAAAAGAGGAGAAAGTCACCAGCTAATGCGAAAAGATGACTGTGCTAGAGAAATGGAGCCAGACCGACCAGACCCAGGCACAAACTCCGAGCCGAACCGTAAATTAACCAAGGATAGCAGGAGCAGCAAGCCATGAAGCAGATCAAGACTGATGATCCACGGACGACCATGAAGATTCGACACACGCAACGCAACAGTAACACAGCTACAGCAAGAACGAACTGAACGAACTGAACAATCCGACTGACCTGGCAAACAAATGGCGTAGGGACCCGGACGTTTGATCTCGTACACTTCTGGGGCCACGAAAGAGTCTGTCTTGAGCGTCTGGAGGCCCGTACCTGGAGAGCCGTCTAGACCGGGGGGATAATCGGAACGTGCTGCTTTGGAGGAAGGATTACCTATTTCCCCAACGGGCACGGAGAAGGTAGGAAGCAGGGTTCCAAGGTTGGTAGATAGGATAGGCACCTTAAAACCGCCTGTGTAGGTGGGTAAAGAGAGACCAGGTGGTCTAGGTATTTACTCGAAGTTGAGGTAAAGGATGTGGGAGAGGTATACGGGCCCTAGGGTGCAAAGTGCGTGGCATAAAATCCCGACAAAAAAGAAGTTGAGAATACTTGTGGGCGAAGAAGTATGATGCTACCTACCTACTGCAGTAGGTAGGAGAGTACCTAAGGTACCTGGGTATTCTTGCCCAGGGCTGGCTGCCCACTTAGGTAGGTACCTACTCAAGTCAGAGCCGTACCCGGGGTAGTAGGTAGTGTAGGTACAACAGTATTTTTCACTTGGCGGATCGACGCCTTTTTTTTTTCTCACTTCTTTTTTTTTTTTTTTTCTTCCTAGGGAGGGGAGGAGGAGGGCTTGCAAACAATTAAGTAGTTCCCTAGACCTCTCCTAGTTGGATCTAAGTATGCAGCACTCTGTATTGTAGTACTTTGTATCCCTTTTGCCACAAGAACAGTAGCTAACTCCTTGCTTTTCCTGTATATTTAAAACGTCGACGGGTACAAGCTGGTGGGCAGGTACAATACCTAGGAACGTATGCTTCAGCTACCCGGGCAGTGTTGTTGCTGTGAGTAGGGCAGACCAGACGGCAGATCACCCGGGAGACACCGATTATGGGTACATGTACTCAGGTAATGTGCTCAGTTAATGGAGAGCCACTATTAGGTACAATACCTCCAGGCTTAGGTCCCTAGGTAGGTAGGTAGGTACCTTTAGGTTTGGTACAAAAGTAGATAGGTGAGAAAAGGAGGGGTCGTCGGTACCTCAGAAGGGGGACCAAAGAGCCGAATGAAATAAAATATGAAGGTGCACAACGAGGGCTTGTGTACCTAGGTATGCTAGCGCATACGTATGCGCAGTTCATAGAGGGGTTTCTCTAATGAAAAGGTGAGCAGAAAAAACCTCGAAAGGCAACCTTGAAGTGATAAGATTACCCCCTCTATCTAGGAACAAGCGACCCTAGGTGTGCGAGAAGAGTTCAGGTTAGATAACTTTAAGTAGTCGCTAAGGTATCAAGTCAGCAACAAGAACGCACTGCCTTAGGTAGGTTAGGTACCTTGTTCTATCAGCAACCACAATATTGATTCCAACCCCAGTCCGCATGCACTTTGACTACCCCTCTTCCCAGTTTCGGTGGTGGTGGAAGAGCGCGGAAACTCCACTGACTCTTGATTGCGGTGTTTGTTTCCCCTCTTTCATATTGGGGGTACCATTCAATTTAAAGGCAATTCCCTCGGATGAAATTTGGTCGTGTCAACGGGTACCTGGACAGGACAGAACAGTACCTTACCTTACCTTCCTACCTTAGCCTTTCTACTGGTCGTATGCTTAGCTTCGTTCAAATCTGTATGCTCTCATTGGAGGGGTTTTTGCGTGTGGAGGGACCAGGACCAGGACCAGCCTGAGCCTTCTTGATTGGGGTCACCTCTCCACTTTGAAACCCAGAGGACATTTCGCCCGCCAACAACGGCCATCACATTAAAATGCTGCAGTGCACAGCGCCCTTGCCTCCTTCACTAGGCGCCGAGTATCCACCTACCGCTGCTTGTCGCACGTGCAAAGCCCAGACATGCCGCGCTGCGGAGCTAACTTGAAATTCATGACTTCTTCCTTCAAACCACTTTTTCATCTGGAGGAGTAAGTGGGGTTTCTGAGTCGTGTTCCACCATTCCCGACACCCCGCCAGGCTATCCGGAGTCTTGAGATATTCAAACCGTAAGGCCAATGAATGATTTTCAATATAGACTCTCATAGATTACATGTACCCTTGCATCTACTCGCAACTCTGCTGAGTACTCTGTCTTGCACAACAACTAAATCTTGTCCGATGAGTTGACAGATGCCTTGCTGCCCTATGCAATTAGGTTCAAGTCAGTACCTAGGTAGTTCTTGGACGTTGCGTAGGTAGTTAGAGATCACATTGAATCTAGAGCATTGTTCGTACTTCTGGAGTGTCTAGTACCCGAACACGGAAAGACAACGCTGGGTATATCATATCAAGACCCGTCATTACATGTCAGGTAAGCCGTATTCTCTACCGAGGCGTGGATCTATTTTTGGTCCTATCTAGTGCGCCTAATCTAAGTATACGCACCGTATCCGACAGGTCCGACAGGACGGAAACAGATGCTTCCAATTTTAGAACTTAACGGGGTCTCACATGCGAGAAAGCATACCTACCTAAAGAGTATACTATTTGGTCAGCCAATGCTTTTCCACTTGTTTATTCTTCGATAGCCCGAGCCACTGTGCCGGGCTGCAACCTCGGATTTTCCCGGCTGGGCTACATTAGACCCGGGATCTCAAATACATTATCATATAATGCGGCTAATAACGAATCTATCCGATCAAGCCAGATCTGTATAGTTCAATAGCGACACTTCATGATTGCACTAATGTCCCACAGTGGCGTTTGAATCCGAAATCCGGGGATGCTCTTAGTGCCATGCATCTTTTAAGAGACATGATTTGACCTTTGAAGGCCGAGCTCTGTCGTAGTATTGCGAGTCTCTAGGGCTTACTACCAATCATCTGACCTCACAGAAATGAAAATTATTAATACGGGAATATGCACAACCTGTCGCATCGTAAAATCGTAATTTCTTGTATACAGTGGCTTGCTCCTGAGTGCCATTACTCAAACTTCGGTAAAATAACATGACTCCAGCGCTCCCCAAAAACCATACTGCTACACATTTGTAATAATTGATATCCAGGTTCTAACCAGTCATCCAGGCAGCGGCTCTTCTAGCACCAAACGTCGTGGCCAGCCGGAGACCACTCGAGCCCATAGGGAAATAACTAACCAGATACCACAGAAGGCATGCAATCTGGATGATGGCAGAAATCAAGGTCAAAATTGTATTGTGAAGCTAAGACGGTCAGTTGTGGCACGAGGACGCAGATCATAGAACTGATGAACTTACACCAACTGAGAAGTATATAGTGAGCGCGATGGATCCAAAATACGCGGCAGTGAAGGGAAGACGGGGGCCTGAAGTGAGATGTTGTATATACACCCTAGGGCCCATTACTGCCCCGAATGAGCATATGAAGAGGAGCGAGCCGAAAGACCAACTGTGGAAGACATTTGAATATTAGCAAGTTGGTGCAGCTTAAATTGTTGCCTTAAGGGAAAACAGCATGCAAGATATGATGTCATCGACAGTGACTTGTGTTGGATAAAGCCCGAAGAATCAGGGGAGACATCTACGCTAGTCCACATGACACAGATGCAAAGGCGGCTTCTTGCAGATATCTACTATATCTTGACGGTAACCGGCAAATACATCTTGGTAGGACCACGGGAACCGAAAATAGGGATCGAGGAACGATATCGAAAGTCGGACTTACAGGATTACGAATTTACGAGGCTTGGTCATGAGTATCGGCCAGAGGGCGAAGCAGAGGACGAAGCAGGCGAGGGCGCCCACGTTGCAGGCACCGAAGATGAGTAACCGATCCCAACGGCTCACTAGATAAAATTCGGAGATCGTTGGTCAGCCTATTCGTGGTTCCGGTGGGTCTTTGACCATGTGCATGGTGAAACATGGCGCGCGGTAGATGCGCATGCACGACCACCAGGCACACCTCTCGAACGACGTTTGGAACTGCCAAGGTTCGATGACGTAGACGAGACTGGGTGACTCACGAACAAACCATCCTTCTTCTTCATCGCGACGGTTGCTTGCTGGTAAGGGGGCACCGGCACCCTCGGTTGTTGGTAGTTGTACGTAGCCGCGGTCCCCGAACGGATTCAGCGACTTGATGGATGATAGCAGGCCCGTCTGAGACGACGTGCTGACGGGATAGTCGGGGTCCCGACGAGACCATCCTAGAGAGTTCATAGACTCCCGGAATGAGGTAGAAGCCATCTTGGCGCTCGCTGCGTTGGGTTGTCGAGAAAGGGCTAGAACCAGCGTCGATAAGTAGGTATTCGTAGGTGGGACGGAGCGAGCGCGGGAGTGTTGGTTTCGGTGTAGTACGGTGGATTGCAGGGTGAGCAAACGAGCGCTCGCATCCGATAGCGCTCGGCAAGTGGTATAGTCGAGTGTGTCGAATGACCCCTTTCGCAGGTTGAAAGTGGGAAATAGAAATACCAGAGTTGTAGTGCTGATGTCGTCTCGAGGTCGCGTTAGTGGTGTGGCCGTCGACAGAAAAATGGGTCTTGGAGCTACTGATTGGCTGGTCTCTATTTTGGCTGCCTATCTTCTATCATGTTATCAGCTGTTAGTCTGGCCAAAACACCAAGCCACGCAGGCACGCGGACCCATGCGGGTATGTGGTCAGTGCTCCCCCGTTCTTTCGATTGGCTATCCCATTTCGGCTCCGTGACCTTTTGGTCCCAATTCTTTTTTGCCCCATACTACCCTACTAACAACAGTAACATTATCTCAAGAGTGAATTTGATGTAGCTCTATGTAGCTCTGATAGCTGCTAGGACATCCGGAACAGGCAAATTTAGGTGTAAACGGAAGTACCTGCCATTATCTTAATTTTTATTGGTCATTTTTACCCTTGTTAGTGCTTACGATAAGTCACGGAGCCGAAATGGGACTCAAATGGGCGTGCTCCAAGGTTGGTGGATAGAGCACTTCTTAAGTTCAACAGTAGCACACTTAGACAGATATTTGAGCCCAATCAGGAGACACCGTTCCTTCAGGTTTCCATACCATTGACCAACTCCCATGTTATAAAGCCATCAACTGCAGTAGATGGTGCACCCAATACCTGCTGTTATACCTACCTTGTGGCCCGCTTTGTGTGCGCCTACAGCTACATATGTATTTCATGACGCAATATCTGGTAGGGGCATTCTGCGCCAGGTTTCAGAGCAGCGAAATTTCCAGTCGCTGAGGATAACACCAAACCTTTTGTCTCACAATAATCCATCCGTCTCCGCAGTACAACCAAACATTCCGTCTGCGCATCTCGTACTGAGCATATGTCAGTTTAGACAGATAGAAACTCCAAAAATCCAAGCGCGGCCGCGTCTTGATTCGTGGGATTGGCGATCTGATCTCAAGATAGGTGTGTACTCCAACTCCGATCAGCCCAAGGTGAGGGTCGTAAACAGGCTTCACCTACCTGCTTTGGGTATGTGAGGCTAGTATCAAGGACGCTATTCGGATGTAGCAGCAGGGTTCATGCATGATGCACGGCGGGGAGCGCGGTAGCACCACCACTTAGGAGCATTTACATTCTAGGGGACAGATCGTTCACTACCTAAGGTATCATGTATTTGAAGATGATGGAGCCTAGACCAGTGTTGATTATCTCCGACACGTACAACTTCGAGTTCTTCATTGTATCTGTCCATGCTTTTAGTCTGGTACGATTTGTCCACCGATATGTCACCTCGGGTGACGGATCGTGCGCATGGTACCAGTACTCATCAACGCCCAAAATCTTGAACTAGATAGTCCGTACGCGTCGGCACGGCACGAGATCTCGTGATTGGCCCGCGGGGCATGTGAGTTAGGGTTGCATGGGGGACCCGCCGAGTCAACCTGCTTGATGCTTCAAGAGGGTTGGGCGATCGCTGTCGGCAAGCGGCAATTCCCAAACCCCACGGTTGTGCAGCTGCATTCTCTAACAAAGAAAAGCCTCCGGTGCGTTACATCGAGCCATCACGGACATCAGCCGTTGTGACCGTGTCTTGCACACTGATCCGCTGCCCTTTGCTAAACCGGGCCACGCTATGCTGTACCTAGCAGCATCAAGAAGATCTACCCCTCCAGACCCTCCCCCAGATGATACTTTATATGCCCCTCATATTCTTGTACTACTGTTGCCATAGCTAGCTCATGCGACGTTTCACTCCAAGGCGCCGCAGCCGCAGAGTATTCGATGGGGTAGACGAGAAATCGCGCGTAGGTAAACCAGTTCGCTGCGCATAGTACATCTCCAGTCGAGAGTTGTGGTGTGTACGAAGAATGGGGAGTTTCGAGGGGCAAATGGCTTGCTATGTAGTCTTGCTAAGGAAGACAGACACTTTACGGACGCTATGTGGATCTATCTGTCCATGGCAACTCTCGTGCTCTAAGCTGACGCGTTTGCTGACACCAACATTCTGCGTACGATATGTTGTGCCTAAGTATTCTGAGCCATTAGGACAGTACTACATGTAAATGGGCAAATCAGCATGAGGCGACCTGGGTATGTCAGTGCGGCAAAAAGGCATGGCTGCTTCTCTATGCCCTGCCGTCATGGTTTGTAAATCTGATGCAGGATCTCGTTCACTCGACCAAGTAACGGGTACCTTGCACAAGCGACTGCCGTCGCGCCTCTGGCGTTGCAAGCTGGGTCAGGCGTGATGAACACAGCATCTATAGCTATCTTGGACAAGCCCCGGGCAACTTCTTCTATTGCAGCCCCGTTCAAGGATTGTGGGAGCGAGTCGGATGGAGGCGGTCCATCCCAGTTTTCTGTGGCCTTCTTGCTCTGAACGGAACAGATCGCCCGGGAAGCTCGCGCAGTTTCGAAATGCCATGTTCCGTTTCGCGATTCCCATGGTAGTTGATTGCGCAGACTAAGCAATAGAGGGTGGCATCGTGGCTTACCCAATGAGGGTTGGCTGACTTTGGGCGGTGTCACGCGTCCGAGGTTCGCCCTCCTTCACAGCCAGGAAACCCACCTTATTACGCGACCTCGACGATAAGATAGAGAAGCCGGCTTTGGTCCATATCCAAATGAGGTATGAGAGAGACCTGGGGGAAAGAGAATCGTATTTCCCCCTTCACTGCGCCCCTCCTTACACACCATCACGACTGCGACATACCACACCACCACCCATTTATGGGCTGTATAGTATTAGGGTGTCAAGAGTCAGGAGACGCATACGCCCGCCATTGTTAACGGATAGCTTGGAAGAGACGTTCGAAGTGGGAACATAGGCATCTCTAGTGGCATTAGAGTGTATGTCCAGACATGTGCGAGCGAATATGCCGTATGATGTAGATAGCTAGGTAGAACTATAAAAGCTATTATCCCCCCCGGACGAGCCGAGGCCGAGTAAGAAATGAAGGATCTCTTTCGACGCATTTTCATCCATTTTAGAAAGATAACATCTCTACATTAGCACCATCCCGACATCTATCTTGTTGACCTAACCTCCGGAATCGTCTGGCGCACTTCTGGAAGCCACATATTCTCGAGCAGTCGACAGCATTTCATACTCCACAACGAAGTGCATGAATGGTGCCTTGAGTCGAGACGAAACCCGAGCCAGTGAGTTGCTATACGATCTACGGAGGCACAAAAATAGAAGCCTTGCATAACGCTAACTCTCTTCAGGACTGCATACCGGCACTCTTAACCATCTGAGCGAACATCGAGCAACGCAGTCGGATTAGGGGCACAAGTGAACGGTGGGTTGTTGCGTGGACTTGGATCGTCTGCCATTCCAGGACGTATTGGATGATACCGCGACCTTTGTAACTACATATCCTGGACCCGGGAGGTAGACGCTGCCGACGACGCCGAACCACGGTGGTTAAAATAGCCTTGGAACAAGCCCGAGAACCCGAGATTGTTGGCAGAGACTAAGGCTAAGGCGATCGACCTATCTATCATTGTTGAAGGAACTACCCGGCCGAACCGATACGATTCTGGCCTTGCTTCTTGCTTCTTGCTTGCTGCTTGCTAGCTGGCTGGCATAACCTATCCCTTGCTCGCATCGAGGTACTGCGCACCGGAGGCGGAATAGTGCACTCGATCGAAAATCGGAGCTAACTGAGGAGCTTGACAGCAGGAGGTACTGAGACATCCAAGACATCCAAGGGACCCACTTCCTACCTCCCACCTCCCAAGGATTTGACTCATTCACTGGCTGATTTGGTGTGGCTCGCGCCAGCCATCCAACTGCCCTCCACTGCCCGCTGTGCTTAGGTACCTACCTAGCGATCTACTATACCTCCTACGCCCACCACCAGTTTGCAGCTCCCTGTGTGGCACACCCACCTTCTTATTTCTCATAATTAAGCCCGCGACCCCGTTCAGCCCCTCTGCCCGCACCCTGAACATCTATCATATCAAGTCCGCACTACTGCAACCACTTCTTCTGGATTGTGCTCACTCCGCGCCCACCGCACGACTTGCCAGAACAAGGATCACTCGACTCTCAATAGTGCATTTACGTCTGCACCACTCACTCACTCACCGTTGGAGCAATATTGTTCTTTATCCCCACCTACGGGAAAGACAACGATCTTCTAACGCTGCTGGTGCCTACACTATCTACATAGCCCCTACACCGTAACTTCATGGGCCAGACAACACCAAACACGACTCCAACTGTATTTACTTCCGAGATCGCAAGCTCACACTTGTCCCTGGACCCTATTGTCTTTCACCGAGGGACTTGCCTGGCCACCCCAGTCCAACCTAAAGCAAGGCATAGCAAAGCAGAGCATTTCTGTCTTTGTTGTAGCCCGTCGAAATAACTCTACTGCTCTATTGTACATCCGGGCGGCCTTTCACGCTAGGTAGGTAGCTTTCTGCCTGCTTTTGACGGCCTCAAGAGCCGTCCGTTCCTTGCTCCGCCGCACAAAAGCGACCGACTGCTTAGCATTCGTTCCCTTCCTGGGAGACGCTGGGCAAGGGAGCTAGGGTACTGGGAAGACAACCAGTGACTTTGCTGCCAACCTGCTCGCTAAATAAGTTCAGGTTCGCCAAAGCCGGCGAGATACTTCCTGCTCCACCAAGGCTCCAGGCATTCCGCCTCTTACCCTGCACCTACGCTACCTCTTTAAAAGGTACGAGAGGCTGATCCAGCGTGTCTTCGCTCGTCTAGCTATACCTCATTTACCGCCTCAGCCATTTCTATTCCGAGTTTCATTTACTCCCCTCTTTCATCGCTCGTTCTCCTCATCTTTGACTTGATCGTCTATAACTAGCCGAGACGGCCCCATTAACTTGTGTGCGACCAAGTAAGAACCGATTACAACCGGCCTTCCAAGGTCCTTGTTTAGGTTGATTGCAATCTGACCTATCCCTCACCATAGCTCCCCTCCCCTTGTCGCCCTTTCTCACCTAAGAAGCGCACCAACGGGACAAGTACCGTCGCACTTATTGGGTCCCTCATCATCGCATCTTCCTCCCCTCACAGGCCTGCGCTTGTGCCACCCTCTTACCGCCTTTCATTCTTATTGTTCGTGAGAATTACAGAGGGACCATCGACTTGGAATCATCTCTCTCTTTCTCATAATTTGTCACGCTTGGACAACCCGCCACATCCAACGACCTACTGTCCGGTTAGGTGTCTCCCACCATTCCGCACGTACATACATCATACTAGTTGCCCAATTGACCCTCCGATTCGGACTCATACATCAATTTAGCAACGGGAAAAAGCTACCCAACAGAACGGGAATAGCAACACTACCTTCGCCACACATAACCCTTTCTTATTTTCTCTGCACCACCTGCGCCCGCTCCCAGTTTGGCCGACGCATCTTCCCAGTAATATTCATCGGATCATATGGCGTTATAGCCCAACGCCAATTTCCTTTCTATCACCTTGAAGCGTCGCAACAGTAAGTACCTTATACTTATTTATTCTGTGCTATCTTCAGGGTCCTCTGTCTCACGCGCAATGCCCTGTACTTGTCCACTGTGGTTGCACCCGTTGTTCTCTTGCCCCAAGGTCTCGGAGGTGTGGGGCTGACTCAGCTAATTTCCCACAGCATCGGTTTTCGGTGCGACGAGAAACGTAGGAATCTTTAGTCGCCCTTTGCGGTATGACATATCTTTCAACCGACTTCGGTCGCACACACGATACGATGGCACAGCACGGCTTTGGTCACTTCGGTGGAGGCCAGAACAATGGAGGAAACGTTGACCCAAATGAGTTGGCCACGGGTGCTTACGGGACCTCATACTCGAACAATTTCAACGGCAATAACAGCACTTCCAACGGGTTCTTCAACGACGATGAACTCCTAGATACCCTCGGCAGCCCAGTCGACCGCATGCCTAACCAGCCGAATATGCACAACCAAGGCCAAGAATATGGAGGCATGAATGAGGTGAACATGGGCTTTGGCATATACACCCCGCAACCTAGTAACCCAGGTTTGCCGGTGGACCAGTCGCATATCAACGGTTACTCTCATACTCCTGATGGCGACCCGATACAGAGCCCGTTCGCCCACAACTTCAACCAACAACAATTCCGGCAGATCCAACATCCTCACTCCTTCGGGAACTCGCTTCAGTCTCCCGTTTCGTACTCTGGCTCGCCCCTGGCGAACTCCGAAATGAATCGTGATGGCAGTGATCCTAACTATCTAAATACCAAGCCTCACGCTCAGATGTCTCAGAACATGCAGCGCAAAGCTTCAAATACTAGAAGCCCGCTGACAAATAAGACCGCTGCCGCTATGTCCGCACTGACAATGAATCCTCGTGAGCCGGGAAACTTTGGTGCACAACCTATTCGGACGCCTGGGGGCCACCATGAGAAGTCCCCATCTGCGCAATGGATCCATACGCCAAATAGTCTGTCATCTTTTCCTGGTTCTGGGTTCTCTTCCCCATTGCAACATGGGATGCAAAGCGCTCAGATTACAGATGTTCTGTTGAAAGGAGGCACATCTATGCCAACCAAGCTGAATAACCCCACAACTGTCTCGTCGCAAGAGATGAAGAGAAAGCGACGTCGCGAGTCTCACAACCTGGTTGAACGTCGGCGTCGAGACAACATCAACGAAAGAATACAAGATCTCAGCAAACTAGTCCCTACTCATAGACTTGATGACGAGAAGGTCCGTAAAATGATTCAAAATGGAACGCCGGTGTCACCAAGTCTCGCAGGAATTGCCAGCCCAGGACAGGCGACGTCAGGATTGGCGGGACCTGGCGCTAAGCGAGCTACAGGCGCGGGCAACATAACAACTGGTCTTCCACTTGAAGACAAAGACAAAGGCCCCAACAAAGGTGACATTCTCAACGGTGCTGTAAGTTGGACAAGAGACTTGATGTGGATGCTACACCTTAAGCTCCAACAGCAAGAGGAGCTTGTCAACACCATCGTAGAACTGGGTGGCAGGGTCCCATTCTCCATCTCTGACGACGAGAAGCGGATGCAGACAGAGCTGAATGAGGCATGGGACAAGAACGAGCCCCATATATTCTCATACAGCCGGTTTGCGGGATCCGGTCTCCGTGTGCCCAACCATACCGACTACAAGGGAGACGCCGTCGATGGAACTGAGCCTGCAGGGATCTCGGTGAGCC